>CM057811.1:82571890-82586890 GCA_030067965.1 Latrodectus elegans
ACCGGGCTTCGTTATTATTTTATTAAGTGTTTTTATTGAGAGGCCTTGAGCTGAAAATCATACGTCCCGATTTGGTGGTTAGCCTAAAGCGAAAACCCCCAGGTTTTGTTCCCAAGCATACTTGGTACTCAGTTTATCGAATGGCTGAGTTGACCTTGCCCAGCCAGAGGATCGAACTTCGTATCCGTGTCTTGGGAGCGTGAAACGCTACCACTAAGCCACCGGGCTTCGTTATTATTTTATTAAGTGTTTTTTATTGAGAGGCCTTGAGCTGAAAATCATACGTCCCGATTTGGTGGTTAGCCTAAAGCGAAAACCCCCAGGTTTTGTTCCCAAGCATACTTGGTACTCAGTTTATCGAATGGCTGAGTTGACCTTGCCCAGCCAGAGGATCGAACTTCGTATCCGTGTCTTGGGAGCGTGAAACGCTACCACTAAGCCACCGGGCTTCGTTATTATTTTATTAAGTGTTTTTTATTGAGAGGCCTTGAGCTGAAAATCATACGTCCCGATTTGGTGGTTAGCCTAAAGCGAAAACCTCCAGGATTTGTTCCCAAGCATATTTGGTACTCAGTTTATCGAATGGCTGAGTTGACCTTGCCCAGCCAGAGGATCGAACTTCGTATCTGTGTCTTGGGAGCGTGAAACGCTACCACTAAGCCACCGGGCTTCGTTATTATTTTATTAAGTGTTTTTTATTGAGAGGTCTTGAGCTGAAAATCATACGTCCCGATTTGGTGGTTAGCCTAAAGCGAAAACCTCCAGGTTTTGTTCCCAAGCATATTTGGTACTCAGTTTATCGAATGGCTGAGTTGACCTTGCCCAGCCAGAGGATCGAACTTCGTATCTGTGTCTAGTGGTGTCTAGTGTATCTAGTGTACTAGTGGTAGCGTTTCACGCTCCCACTAAGCCACCGGGCTTCGTTATTATTTTATTAAGTGTTTTTTATTGAATGGTACGTATATGTGTAAAGTTCATTGTCCTTAGAGTTTTCTGCATTATAGTTAATTTATGCAAAACAGGATAAAATGTATTTTATAAGGCAGAATGTGTTGTATTCTGCAGTGAATATTGAAATTATTACATACTAGAGAATCTCTCTGCAAATTAAACTTGAATAAAAAATCGACAATTTTTATAGTCATTCTGAAACGTAGTTTTGAAGAATAGGTGCTAGATTAGAATCAGATTAGAAGAGATATATAACAAATGAGACATTTATTATTCTTTTTATTTTCTTACCTGATATATTTAATTGGTAAGTATTTACTTAGTCAATAGGAGTCACAAAAAATCATGTAAATATTCATGATTCGTGAAAGCATTCTCATATTTTGGTGTGGAATATCAAGAAAAAAAAGATGATAAATATTTCTGATTGTTCTTCATACAATGAAACTAATGACAAACAGCAAAATGAAATTTCTTGTTGGATGCCATTATCTGCTCTGGTCTCCGGTATTTATCTCTAATCTTTGATATGAAAATTCATGTGCATAGAAGCGAAATATTTCTGTCATATTTTTCAAATCAGATTTCCACATTAAATATTTATTTCCTTATATCTAACACTGTAAAGGAAAATAGAAAACATTTTCATTAGTTTTCGTTTATAGCCAATTTAGTTTAAAAAAATATTGATTAATCAAACATCATTTTGGTGTAAAACTATTTTCACTCAACTATTTACAAGCAATATTTATGGAATTTGTGATTTGGGTAAAAAATAACCCACAACTGATTTTCTTCAACAAATGAAGAAATAACCCTCTTCACTACATTTTAAATTAAATTAATATTTTCAAATTAGTGTTTAAATGCAGAGGTTAAACAATTTTGCTTTTGTATTTCCTTTTTCTGTAATTAAACTATTACTTAACTCTTTCATTTTTTACTTTGATTATATTAGTAAATATAATCTTGTAAATCGAAATTTTAAGATGAATCCAATTTTAGTTTATAAAAGTTTATCCAAATAATTTTTCATTATTTAAATGATAAAACTAAATTTATAAACTACTTGAAAAATAATTTCTGTATGTTTTTGCCAAACATAAAACGTTGCAAATTAAGGGATTCTCATTTGACAAAGTAATCTATTACAGAACAAATCTAAAACAATTGAAATTGAAGACAAAAACAAATGGAACGCTTATGCAACACGAGAAATAAATAATGCAAGATGTATTTCACTTGCATTTATTTGACATTGATTTATAACAATGTTATTTCTGCAAGATTAACAGCTTTATCAAGAATTTCATTCATTAGCAGGGAACGAAATTTTATATTTAAATTAGTACACTTGAACAACATTCAAATGCTTCTTGAATAAAGAGAAATGGCATTCATTCAATTTCCTCCAAACAGCTCATTCATAGGAAAATAAGAAGTAAATAATTTGCAAAACTTGGTTTGTTATATTTATTTCTTTAAACCTTCATCAGTGACGAAAATAATATTTCTTTATTAGAAATTTACCAACTGAGTTATGTTGGAAAGTTAATTCGAATTAAAATATATATAAATGTTTATAATTTTGTAAGAAATTTGTTATATAAATTGAGAGAACTAATATTTAATTTTTTTAATTTAGAAGTCTAAAATTATTATGTATTATTAGAAATGATTAGGTTGTGGTTTCTTTAAGTTACAGATATTATGTGCTGATAAATTTTAATGATATAAGATTTTGTATACATAGTTCGAATCATAGTTTTAGTTGTATTGTAGGAAATATAATTGTATGCACTATGTTTTTTAAGACAGATTAATATTTTGTTATATTTACGAAACTAATAATAAATTATATGTAATATAAAGCAGAATAATATATATAAAGTAATAAATACAATACAATAAAATAGGAAATCTAGCCAGAGCTAAAGCACCTAAGGAAAGATTAGCCAATGTAAATAAGATAAAATATGAAAAATATTGAAATCAGAAATATAAAATTGGAAAAACACTAAAATATACGATACAAATGACAAGAAAAAGGCATAGGGACCACGCCTTCATCAGGAGGGAGATGGCCAGGTATGCGAAAGAACACTCTTTTCTGACATGCTCGAAGAACAAATGTATAAATATCTTCGAACAATTCCCCCGAAGACTGTTCGCATTAAAAGAACTTAGATAAAAATTTTTAAATAAATATAAATGCAGAAAATTAGAAATATTCGCAGTAAATGAATCATACGTACAGTAGAAAAAATAAATGCATAATACAAAAGTCAGCAAGTCAGATTGAATTTATACTCGTAAATGAAAATAGTAGGAGAGTTGCCGAAAGTAATATTGAAATCAGAGTAAATTATTTCACCTAAAAATAATAATATTCCAAATAATTTTATTTTAAAATATGTAGGAAGTAGGGAATCGCTTGTAAGATTGAAGTAATGCGTAGTTTTTATAGCTACAGAAGAGCCACCCAAGGATTGAAGTTCTTACAAGAATCCTTAAAACACGTACATTTATACTCTTTTTCTAAACTACTTTAACTTTTAAATTTAATTACTCCTGGCAACATTTCTTTACTATAATTTCAAAATTACTTTTTGAAATTAGAGTACTGCATTTATTTTTGGCATCTCTCCTACTATTTTCATATATAAATTAATTCTGACTTGCGGACTTTGGTATTATGCATTTTTATTTTTTCTACTGTACGTATGATTCATTTATTGTGAGTATTTCTAATTTTCCTCATTTATGTTTCATTTATTGTTGGTATTTCTAACTTTCTGCAATTATATTTATTCAAAATTATTTACCTAAGTTCTTTTAATACCAACATTTTTCGGGGGAATTGCTCTAAGATATTTAGACATTTGTCTTTCGAGCATGTCAGAAAAGAGTGTACTTTCGCATAGTTGGCCATCTCCCTCCTGATGAAGACGTAGTCCCTATGCCTTTATCTTGTCATTTGTATCGTATATTTTAGTTTTTTTCAATTTCATTCTTCTGATTTCAAAATTTTTCATATTTTATATTATATATATATATATATATATATATATATATATATATATATATATATATATATATATATATATATATGCATGTATGTATACGTGCAGACACACACACACACACACACACGCACGCACACACACACACGCACACACACACACACACCACGCACACGCACACACACACACGCACACACACACGCACACGCACACACACACACACACACGCACACGCACACACACACACACGCACACCACGCACACGTACACGCACACACGCACACGTACACGCACACGCACACGCACACGCACACACGCACACGCACACGCACACACGCACACGCACACACACACATACACTATATATATATATGTATAATAATCTTACATAAATTTACAACCTATATGATAACTTCATATACATTTTTTTTACGTTGCCTTTCACAAATGAAAGCCTACTTCTAGAATTAATGCAAACTTTTATGTCTCCAAATTTAATTTATAAGCATATTTGATTTCGTTTAAATGAGACTATTTATTAAAAAAATTTCAGGTGTTATTATTGCTTAAGCCGCTTGTTTCCAAACTTTGCAATTAAAATTCTTATAGCATTTGTTATGTACTAAAGCCGATGATAAATTCTATGTTAAAATTAAAAAATGTAGTTCCCCAATATGATTAAGAGACTTATCAAATTAAGCTGTTAATAGAATTAAAGTCACTTGACTTAGCGAATAAATTAAAGAAAATTATCATTCTTTATTTAATGAAGCATCGATAATTTATTTCCCGTCTTTTATGGTAATTACGTCATGTAGTTTGAAAAGGATTACGGGATGTCAATTTTACTCCTTTTTTCATAATTTTCCCTTAAGTCATCAGCCATGGATAATTACAGATAATAAATGATAAAATTAATTTGAGTAAATGTGTTGTTGTTGAAATTTTCTTTATAAAAAAATAAAATTAATATTCCTTAATATTTTTATTTTTTATTTAGTTGATTATATAATTATAATTTATTAAAATAATATATTATTTATTATTAAATTTTATATTTTCAAATTAATTTGTAATGAGTTCTAATTTAAATATTCAGACAAAATTATAACTTTAACGCAGAGGATAACTGCTAATTATTTTTTAATAAAAAAGTTATTTAATAAAAAAAAAGAGTATAAGAAACATAAGCATTGAAAATAACTTAAGAATTTTTAATCATATTAATAATAATAAAAGAAATAATTGATGATAATCATGTTAATGATAATATAAATGATGGGTTTCTTTCCCCTCATAATGCTAAAGATGATATTAGTTTGAAGATATTCATGTGAAACTAATTCTAAATTTTCTCTACATGTTCTTTAGTGTGTTTTGTCATGTAAGCGATTATCAGTCAAAATTTTCTAGAATACTTGCCATTCTGACGTAATTGCTTTCACATTCCGGAACTTATTGTACGTTACATCAGATAACCTCATGAAATTGAAGTAAATCGGTTATGTCCAGTGACATTGATAGTCATTAAATTAGGTCATATTTGCATATTAGCTGGATCATAGATGTAATTCTGTCATAACAATGCATTCCGGTTCCACAATATCTTATCATGTAATATATGCGGCGGTTATGGGATCCTCAGTAAAATGGCGCATTGTTTTAATGAAGATTGCTCATAGCTGACTATGCAACATTTATTTGCAAATTGATAAATATAAATAAGATTTGCTGAAAGCTGACTAGAAGAAAAATTTAATTTTAGCTATTTCAATAAATGTTTATGTTGTCACTGTAAATTGATGAATTGATGGGTTATTGGGATAAGTTTTTATCTATTTCTGACAACCAAAGCTGCTCTGCCAATCACACACTGCCAATCATTTGTAATAATCAAACATATTAAATCATGTTCCTGGGACAAGATAGACAGCAAAGCCTCAGCTCATTTTTTTACATCATGCCATACCAAGGGAGGAATTTTGGAAATGAAGCTTTTAATACTAGTAGGCTTTTTTAGCATGATTTTCTTCTTTGAGATCATGATCAGATTTACAAACTTTCTGGTCAGCGAGCAATGCTTTTCTCCCTTAGAATTCTATAACTGACTAATTTGCTTGATTTATTGAAAATAATGGTTTCTTATTAACAGAAAAATAAAATATTTATATTATTGGGTTGTTCGGAAAGTCATTTTGTTTTTCATAAAAATGAAAAACGTGCAGCAAATACATATTTTATTGCATTGCACATTGTCTATTCTAGTCCAATAGCTTTTACCATCTTTCTGATAGTAGCACATTTCACACTCATAAAGTGGTTGGTTTTTACCACAAAAAGCTAATCCATTTAGGAAAAACGAAATTACTTTAAGAACAACCCAATATTTATAAAACCGAAAAATATGTTTTTATCGAAAGAAAAACAGAAATATTCTTAAATACTTAATTTAATAAATTTAGAATGTTTCTTAAAATACATTATGTAAAAAATTAAAAAAAAGATAATGCTATTAACTGTAAAACTTTTTTAGTACGATTTGCTTCAAAATATATAAAATATAGCTTGAAGTAAAAGCTGAATAAGTGATTATGTTTATAGTTATTATTACAAAATATAATTGAGAAGTTTTAGAACCAAATTCTCTCGAAAATTCTAACTACGAATTTTAATAAATGTAAGTAACTACCGGCATTTGCATTCGAACGACAGTTATGAAATTTTGAAACAATATGGAGAGGGTCTCATTTTCTATGGATATTGCAAAACTCAAGTTCATTATTAATATTTTCTTGAAAGTAATTATGCAGTCTCTAATAATTATTGAATACTGTGCATCATAAGAATACAGTTACTGATATTTAAAATATTGCAACTAACTTTTATGATATTATAAGCATAATATTGTTCAATGTATGGGAATTTCCCTTTTTACACCACGTTTTTTTTTAAAATTTTTTTATTTATTTTTTTTATTTTATTTTATATCTATATATATATATATATATATTATATATTATATATATATATATATATATATATATATATATCTATATATATATATATATATTATATATTATATATATATATATATATATATATATATATAAATTAACATTGTTTAAACTCTCAGTATATGATTCGGATTAGTAATATTTAAATATGAATTTTATTCTTTACACAAGATCATTTATAAATAAAAGTAAAGTGCTTGTTGATAATAACATTTTGAGTCAAATTTAATATTTAAAAAATTATATCTTGATTGTTTTAGAAATGATGTAAGAAAGATTATATAATATTTGAGATTTTATGCACTCTCGCACGCACGCACGCACGCACGCACGCACGCACACACACACACACACACACATATATATATATATAATTTTTTTCCACTATTTATTTTAAGTGTTGTTATCAAAAACATTAAGGAGACGTAAAGATTATTAGTATATATATATATATATATTAACAGGTTTTCTTATTCATATGAAACATGCTGATATATATGCGAATGAAACATGGGAATCATTATTATGAGCAGATATATTCATATAAATTAATAATGATTACAATTAATAAATAAAGTTTAAATTTATCAAAGTATATTTTTCCAATTCAATTATATAAACTTTAAAATATTTAAAATAGGAAAAATAAACAAATTTAAAAATAAATGAAAATAAAGTTTTCAATTTAGAGGATTAGAAAATAGACTAGGAATGCTTTGTAAATAATGAGTTTATAATGTAAGATTTTATTTGTATTCACATATATTTTAATGCAAAATAACTAACTGACTGTATTAATTAATAAAAGACATGTTAGATAATAAATGTTTTCCTAAATTAAAAGAAAGATACATATGCTTTAAGTGAAATTCCTATATATTACGTGAAAAATGAAAAAATATTTTTTATTTAAAGCTGAAATATCAAAATAAAAAATTAATAATATGCTAAATTAATTAACGCCTAAAGCCTTCTTTCGTATATAAGGGAATCTTTTTGAGGGAGCAAGATTATAAACTTGACACAGTTCACTGTCTTTTTGAAGCTGCAAGATTATAAGCTGGACAGTACACAGTCTTTTTGAGGTTGCGAGATTATAAGCTTGACAGCTCACAGTCTTTTTGAGGTTGCGAGATTATAAGTTGACAGTACACAGTCTTTTTGAGGCTGCAAGATTATTAGCTGGATAGTACACAGTCTTTTTGAGGCTGCAAGATTATAATCTGGACAGTACACAGTCTTTTTGAGGTTGCGAGATTATAAGTTGACAGTTCACAGTCATTTTGAGGCTGCAGGATTATAAGATTGATAGTTCGAAAACGTAAAAATTATTTCATTTTTTACCATTAAAATGAATTAAGACACCAACAGCCGCGGGCGCGCGCGAATATTTATACATACAAATAATTTAAAACTGAGCTCACCATGTACTAGTTGTAAAATATCGCTTTTCAAACAAAAATATTCCAGGGTTTGATTCCGGCCATCATTGCAGAAAAGAAGGTAAAAGTTACAACAACATGTTCAAATTAATAAAAAGTTACATTTGTGTCTTCCGAGGTCTGGAGAAATATAAGATGAAAGCTGCGTCTTAGTTCCATGCCTGTTAGAGTTAGCGTTGAATAATGGAGTGATCTTGTCGCTTTTGGTGACTTTACCATGAGTGTATGCACTCGATGTGCATCTCTCACACCTTTCAAGAACACCTCCTTGCCCCGATGAAGTCACTAACAGAATTTATGGTTACAAAAAGTAAAGGTCATCTCTCACCACAGAACAAAATACAGTTTCGCTAGATTCGATTCGTTGTTAATATCTACGAAAGTAAATTGGCTTGCTCACTATTGCAAAGCAGGGATTAAAACTTCCTGTCGCTTTCACCTCAGAGCTCACGTATTTAGAGTTGTATACGTATTTAGAGTTGTATACGTATTTAGAGTTGTATACGTATTTAGAGTTGTACTCGAGGCATAAAATAAAGAAAAGTAGTTAATAACTCCACATCTCACAATTGGTATAAATGCTTTCTTGGACCTTCCCTATCTCTCCTTAGTGACAAGCAAACCAATAAATATTTATCCCGATTTGTCGTTGGGCACTTGAAGGGTCTCTCTTAGGAACGCAAGAGGTTTCCTCTTTGCCACATAGAGGCCGGCAGGAAAAGTATCACCTCAGTATAATTGGGACTAGACCCGGAGAATATCCATACTTGTCTACTTTTTGCATTGGATTTAATTAATGCCTCTGTTTAACTGATCTGAATCAATGAAATCATTGAAATTGATCTGCTCTGTCAGAATAGATCTATCAAACCATTGACTTTATTGAAATCTGTCTGTTGATATTAATGATCTAGTCTGACATAGTCAGACCAGATGGGAGATTAGAGACAACAACAGAAGATAAAAATTGTACTTCTGCCTTTTGTATGCATAGCCATGTGTGAATTTTCAGGGTTTCCTCCCTTGCTGAATATGAATACGATTCTCTGTCCATGAATATAATTATGTGGTGGATGCGAAAGGGCTTTATAACAGTTGGTAGGCTATTTATTACGAGGCATCAAATAATAATAAAAATTAATTGATTTTAAGGCAAAAATTTACTTATGGGTACCCCTTGATTTTTGATGCTAAAATAGGTGCCTAAATATGAATAGCAAAATGATAACCCTAACACTACATTAGTTAAAGCTCTGAAAATAGCACGGTTACCAAAACATAAATCTTATCTCCAATATTTGTCACCAATTTATTTTTACCATATCAAGGGTTACCCATTTATTTAGCAAAACCGATTATAGTAGAAACCACATAAAATATTTTGATATCCTTATTGAAAAAGAGATGATTTGAAACACCTAATTTATATAGTTTAAACAATTAAAATGTAAAAAAAAACATTGTCTAAGTTTTATTGTTGACTTAATTTTCACAAAGTTCATAAAAATCATATATTTTAAAAAGCATTTCTTGTCACTGTTAGAAACTCCTTAGTATTCTAGAGATTCATTTCTAACCAGAATTGTAACATACTTTATTGAATAGTTTTCCATTAAAAAATTACAAATCTATTAGGAATTCATTTTGAATTACTAAATCAAGTAAAAATAAATTTTAATCCATTGTGCTACGTAAGAGGTTATGAAAATAGTTTTTGAAATATATTATTTTTTGACAAAATATAGAAATTTCTGGTAGAAGAAAAATATATTTACATATTATTATTGAGTGCATCATTTGTTGGAGGTAATATTATATGCAAAAACATTTTAGATTAAATTCATATCACTGCAATCAAATTAATCCACTGATAACTTTTAATGCTGAATGACTTTTAAATTTGAAGTTTATATTTCAGCAATATTTACCCCTTTCTGAAGATATTCTACTTATTTATTGATAAAGCTTTGTTATAAATATTTTCAGCTTAGTTTCTGAATTGAATAAAGCTTGAATTATTTTTATAATACCATACTGAGTTGAAGATATTTGAAAAAGGATGCGAGAAAAATCTCTTTCTTTTTCAAGGAATATTTATTTATTAGGAAGGATTTAAATTAAAAATTTTTTCCATGAATGTCTTTTAAATATTCCACGGAATACATATCGAATTGAATATCAAATTATAAAAATTTTTAATCATATAAAAACACTTCTCACGGATTCCTTATTTTTGCACATATTCAATGAAAATCATACACCTGGATATGATAAGAATTCATAATAATTTTAAGACACCGTGTAATGTAGTTAGATCACGTTTTTAGAAATTGTAGACAGTTTCTTACTTATATTATTACATTACTATATTTATAAGTGCTGAAATTAAGATAGTAGCATGAACATATTCACAATTTCAGAAGCCTAAAATAAAAAATCTGCAATAGAAAATATATGAGGAAACATTTATTCTCAAGTGATATTGCGAAAAGATTTCTGATATGGTTATAGCTGAATGTTGTTGCTGTCACCATGTCCATTGAATAGAATGTGCTAAATAAAGCCAAATTTCAGGATGACAAGCTTTGCCAAATTTGGAACTTGAAGAGTGTGAAAGATGTTTTGTGATGCAGAGCCGAGCTTGTAAAAGTGGCAATATTAGCCTGGTAACTAAAGATAGGATTTGAAAATAGTTAATTTATACTAAGCGAGGAGTGTTGTCTCAAAAGTTAGCTACGTGAATTAAATTTTCTTTCTTTGAACATGCCTTTACCTGCTATTTTCAAGCAGGATTTATTATTTTTTCAAATGTTGGGAAATTCCATGTTACTCGATCCTTAATATCAAACTAATACAATAAATTTATAATTTCAAGCATTTTCTTTCGCTATGGACAACATAGCAGTCAACCACATCTACTTAATGATCAAGAGATCTGTGGTATATGAGATAATTTGAGAGATTTAATTAGCTAGCAACAAATAACAGCAAAAATTAATGTGGGTTATGTAATAGATGTGTCTGTGAAGGCAATATAGAAAAATCAAGTTGATATAATACAAAAGAGAAACAGACTGTGCATATTTTAATTAATAACGTAATGAATCATCAATTAAAGCATCATCATTGTGATTTTGAATTCATCGTTTTTGGATTGTTTTGATTTTGTGACAGCTTGGTTTTGGTGTTAAACGACAGATAATGAATGAAATTAAATGGGGCTCAGATTCATTCCAGTATGCATTTAAGGAGTTGAAAGAAGCCTTGCATGCAAGTGGATGCTTTTTTAATAGTTTAGAGAATTTGTATTTTGTATCACTAAGTCATTCTCACTGAAAATGATGAGATCATCTACTTAAGAATAATTTCATATCTTTGACACACAAGGTGCACACCAATAAGGAAATTTTCCAGAATGACCATACACCAAGTCAATATATAAAATCATATGCATATGCTTTAATTCTATAAAAAAGGTTTCAGATAATAATTTTATAGAATGGCCATGCTATGTGTAAACGTCTAAAGTCATATGTAATATCAATTACAGGTAATGACTTGATCACCAAACCATGGAATCTTTCGTGCATGACTGAGGGATGAAAGATTTCTATATAAATTGCTGAAGCACAGCAACAATTTACATTTATTGGTGATACAGAATTATCACAAATAAATGGCTATTATGACATTTATATTTAGTTAAGAGACAAGTATGACTACAATAAATTGTTATTTGTGAAGTAAGATATCATTTCTCATGACATTGGGAGTTACTTTAGAATTTTAGATACTTACTTTAATATGTATTTAAGTTTTATATGAATTATTTTGCATTGTTTTTGTAATTTCATTATTGCATTTGTTTTATACTATCATTAGATTTATCTTTACTTCGGTTATTACTCACTGTATGCTCGTTTTCATGAATTTTCAGCAAAAATAAAAATAAACTGCAAAATTAAAAATCTTTAATAAAAGGAAAGACATATAGATTTTTCAGATATAAATACAATACCTTCATATTTATTAGATAAGGAAACTGAACATATACATTATTCAATAAGCTGAAATTAACAGCAGTAATGCATTGAAAATGAAATAAATTTTACTTTGTTTTCAAGAAACTTTTTATTTTATAAAAAGTAAAAGCATTTTCGTCTCCCAATGTTGTTCCGATAAAAACTTGTAAGCAAGATATTATTTAGAAAGTTTTTTTCTTTTGAAATTTCATACATCTACTAATGATTGAATAGATCAATTAAAACTGCATTTATAAAGTCATTTGTACTATTTTATTCAATTGATATTTCTGCATACACGCCTGTTATTCACTAGAACAATTTTTTTAAAATAAGTTATATACATTAAAAACTTGATTAAAATTAATTTTGACTAACGAGAAACGTGTTAATTTTAACTCTGCATTTATTCGATTTCTTTGATAACGTATACTTTGTCTGTTGAAATCAAATAAAAATACTCTTCAGGAGATTGCAAGATTTGCTGAGTTTACAGTTTGTGTATTTGATTACAACCTCTGGCAGGAATGTTTATTGAGGTTTTGAATTGATTTTAATCCTGAGTTCTGATTAAAATTACTCTCACATGGAAGAGTGATACTAGAGTAACAAAGTATCAAACACTAAACTAGACTAGAAAGTCTGGATAAAAACTCGTAAAACCTATAAAATGCGGTAATAACTCCTAAAATTCAAAGATTTCGTAGATTCGAATCTCTTAAAACAAATTTCTTAAGTAAACTAAATTTTCTTTATATTTTGTAGGTACCTAACTTTAAGTTTATTCATTTAAGTTTACTGATGTTGATGAATGCAATTTGATTTGAAGAAAATGATATGTAAAATTTAAATATTTCATTTAAATGTGTTTTCATTTCTTTAAAACAGCGATACGACTACATTTAAGAGAAATGTATATCTAATAATGTATACCTAAAAGAGAAATGTATATCTGTAAATGTATAAATTAAGTCTTGTGCTGTATCACACACACACACACACACGCACGCACGTTTTGAAAAAAAATTGTAGTTAAAACAAGAGAAAATTATGTCAGAAAATGAATGAAATGCTGAAGTAAAATTTCAAGAAAGGAAAAAACAAATGTAATAAAAGAAACAAGATATAAAAATATCAAAAAATCAAATGTTTAGTGTTTATTTAAAAATAATTACATTTTTATGTTTTTTTTTAATCTTAAATGAAAGAAATAGTCTTAATTCTATTATTTAGAGAATTTCGATAGAAATATTGGTTTATAAATATTTTAGCAGACATGAAATGTTTTTAGTGAAACCTTTTAAACCTAAAGTAACATTTGAGAAAAGATGTTCGTTTTTCAGTGAGAAGTAATATTGAAAGTTGATAAAATTTTTTAAAAGCATTCTCTATATTTGATATCTTTTAGAGTGATAGTATATTATTTCAAAAGGTACTTTTATTACACTTAAAAGAATTCCGACTCAGTTATTGCTCTAAATAAACTTTTATTTTTGCTGTAAAATCTTTCACTTTTGAATTTTTGACTACATTTGAGATATAGCGTTCCAATAGGGACATGTTATTGCTTATTTTAGAAAAATGAACTTTTTATGATTAGATTTTATTTTAAATGTATATATTCAAGTAATTTAAAAACTAATTTTATGAACTGTTTTTATAACATATTTATTTTTAATTATGCATTTGTTTCCATTGATTCCGCAAATCTACATTTTAAAGTTGATTCCAAATAACTGCAAACACCCAAGTTCGGATTAGGATTCCAGATCTATTTATATGACCTTTAGTTCAAGAATTATTAACTTTAATGATACATGTTTGGGGTGTTTTGTAATAGATTTTAATTGAATTAAGACTTCACATAAAAAAGGGGATGAAAAACTGATACACTGAAATCTATCATAAGTGATGAAGAGCATATTGTTTTGAAGTAATTTGAGCAGTGATATAAAAATATTGCTAAAATATTGGCAAATGAAATAAAAAAAATAATATTCAAAACTTTTAAACTTTGCAGAAATTTTTGGAATTCGGTAAGTAGGAATAAATATTTTTCCCAATAGTAGTTTAATGTTATCCTCGTCTGAGAAAAGTTTTTTATTAGTTAATTTTTTATATTTAAAATGAACAAATTCTTACTCATAGAAACAGAAATTTATTTTTGGTAAAGATACAATATTTGTTAAAAAAATAAGACTTAAATTTTTGAAGAACCGAAAATGAAAATTTGTATAATGAAAAACTATTTAACATTATTTTATTGTTTTATTAATGGTATTTTAATACCTATTTTTACAGTAGCAAGCTTTAAATATTAAAATGACGGGAGAATTGTAATTTACTGCAGAATTAAGTTACATAATTAAATAAATAGGAAAGGAAAACATTTAATACTGAATAATTTATTTATTAGGAAAGAATATAAGTTCCCTTAGTTATTGATATTGTTACATTTATCATCTACGAATTACTTATATAAATATATATATATATATATATATATTATATATATAATATATATATATATACATATATATATATATTA
>CM057811.1:82591890-82756890 GCA_030067965.1 Latrodectus elegans
TTCCCTAACTACTAGGCTACCACAACTAGCGAAATATATAATTAAAATTGTTACTTTTCAAGATGATGTTACTCTCATTATTATTGATGAAACTTAATCTAAGATCAACGGAAGCTATTTTGAAGTTTGTAGATGAACTTAAAATGAACTTTCTATTCCGTCAAATCAATAGCAACTTTTTTATGTAATAAGATTTTAGAATTAAATTACCAATCATCATTGATACTGAAACACGAGAAACTCACCTACACAGGTAAGGGACTGGAGATTCAAAGCCCTTATTTTTAAAACTTCCTTTCAGGCACTCATTATATCCATTACAGAATACAGTTCTCTGATCTATGTTGATATGCTCTTGAAGCTGAACTGAGTAAAGTGAAAATGATGCAACTGAGCGCCGCTTCATTATTATTAATTACTGAAAAGAAACAAAACCGCCCTTGAGAGGACGCTTCTGTGGCAGATTGAAAGCCTTTTTTTTCAGAAGGAAAATGAGTTTGTCTCTATAAACTCTTCAGTATATATAGGAGCCACAAAATTGCTAGTTACTTAAATAACTGGAAGTGCATTTAAATACAAAAGAAAAACTGTCCATTTAGATTAGTTAAATCACAATTAATTGCAGAAATTATATAACCTCGTTTTCTCCACTGCAATTTAAATGATTGCGATGAATTTTCAAACATTGGTTTTCATGATGGACATTTTGTTGTTGCATGTCCAAAAAATCTAACATCGTCAAAGGATCATCGAATAAATCTTGCTTGGATTTCATTAGGCACACAAGGATGTGTCCTGTTGTAGATTGTTCAGTGAAGTAGTTTAAATATGTCTTTAAAATTTATGACATCTTTATTAATCTTAATAAGAACGATTGTGTTCTTTACTTGATTAAACAATTCGATCCGCAAATCATCGATAAAATTCTTCCAAATGATATTAAATGATAATTTAATTGTTCAATAACTAAACTTGTATTATTTTAAGCATAATCTGAAATAGGCAGTTAAAAATTTTAGAGTAACATAAAGTTCTTGAAATAAATTGATTGTTATCATTGTATGAAAACTGAAGTCTAATAGACTTAAGATATTTGAAAGTGAAATAAAAATTATAAAACGAAACAAAATTTTTTCATGTAATCTTAGCTTTGATTCAGGAAAGAAACTTTTCATCCAAATTGAGTAATTCGAATATACATATTGGTTAAAAAGAGTTTTCTCAAAAATTTTATGTGGTGAATAACTGTGCACAATGTTTAAAAATCTATGCAGGCAAGAATATATAAAACCATTCAAAACTGATGGATATATATATAAAGAAAAATTTTGGTTTGAATTGTGTGTGATATACATTATGTTTTTAGACTAAAATAAAATCACTATGAGTGATAAACAAAATTCAGTTTAGATGTTCCAGGAGGAAATAGTATTTCAGAAAATATACATTTATGAATTTACATCTGCACAACAATACATAAACGATGAAAGTATCAGAAAATAATGTATCTACATATTTAATGTAATTTATTTATTCATTTTGAAGAGTACATTACCTCGTGACACAAATATGAAATAATTGTAAATTTGTTCAAAATTTTAACTTTTCCTGCATTTTTTTGAGCATAGGTATTTAATGCTAATAAACAACAGTCTCGAAATGCTTGTTCCAATAATTAAAAAATGCTTAGAAGTTTTTATCTCAATAATATCAGTAATTTAAAATTGCTGATCAAATTTAGGATTTCGTAATTCCTATCTGAAATTCTCTGTCACGTTTGAAAGTGCTTAAACTCTGATATATAATACACTACTGGCCATTAAAATTGCTACACCAAGAAGGCGACATGCTACAGACGTGAAATTTATACAAAAGGAAGAAAGTGCTGTGATATGCAAATGATTAGCTTTTTAGCGCATTCAGACAAAGCAGGCGCCAGTAGCGACTCCTACTTTGTGTTTAAATGAGGAAATTGTTCAGCCGGTTCCTCATACACAAATTGCATTTGAACGTTATTGCCTGGTGAAAAGTTGTTGTGATGCCTCGTGTAAGAGGGAGAAATGCGTACCAGCACGTTTCTGACTTTGATAAAGGTCGAAATGTAGCGTACCGGGATTGCTGTTTATCTTATCGCAGTATTGCTGCTCGCGTCGGTCGAGATCCAATGATTGTTAGCAGAATATGGAATCGATGGGTTCAGGACGGTAATACGGAACGGCATGCGGGATCTCAACGGCCACCTATCATTAGCAGCCGAGAAGACAGGCATATTATCCGCATGGTCGTAATGGATCGTGCAACCACGTCACGAGCCGTGAGTCAAGAAACGAGGTCGTTTGGAAGACAACAAATGTCTGCACGAACAGTTCGACGACGTTTGCAACAGCATGGACTCTCAGCTCGGAGACCATGGCTGCGGCTTCCCTTAACGCTGCGTCATAGACAAGAGCGCCTTCAATGGTGTGATCAACGACGAACCTGGGCGCACGAATGGCGAGAGGTCATCTTTTCAGATGAATCCAGGTTCTGTGTACAGCATCATGATGGTCACATCCGTGTTTGGCGGGATCGTGGTGAACGCACACTGGCAGCGTGCATTCGTCATCGTCATACTGGCCATCACCTGGCGGGATGATATGGGGTGCCATTGGATACACGTCTCGGTCACCTCTTGTTCGCATTGACGGTGCTTTGAACAGTGCACGTTGCATTTCTGGTGTGTTATGACCCGTGGCTCTACCCTTTATTCGAGCCCTGCGAAACCCTACGTTTCAGCAGGATAATGCCCTACCACATGTTGCCGGTATTGTACGGACCTTCCTTGATACAGAACATGTTCGGCTGTTGCCCTGGCCAGCACGTTCTCCATAGCTTTCACCAGTAGAAAACGTCTGGTCACCCTCCTTTACACATCCACGTTATACTAGCGGAAGGACTTTGGATATCACTGAGTAATTGCGCACACCCCCAAGACTCTACCAACCAAGTAAGATATAATGTGGTCAAACACGATCACGGAAAATGGTGCTTGGAAGCGGATTGAAACTATTGAGTTACTGAAGCTCTAGTTCATCGGCATACAATCGGCATTTTTTTTGCACTGTCATGTTTTAGAGATGGAGTTTTTTATTCCTGACACTTAAATAATTTATGCTTTTTTTATGGCATGCAACATGCTTCTTAACATTCTTTTTTAATATTAATCCGCTGAAGGCCGCGAGCGTATGCATACGCTTTTCTAAGTTGGTGTGTTGAGTGTCCAGGATGTATATACAAGCTTTCTTCAAGTACGCTTCTCTGCTATTAGTAGAGCTGAACCCATGGCTTTGAACTGTAAATAGAATGTCCTTGACATTGTTTACAATAAAATTTCCTGGAACGGGAGAGGTTATTGTTTATTTCAGAGTTATTATTTGTATTTCTTTTTGATTAGTTCGTAACTTTAAACTTTGAAATTTCCATTTTTTTTTGCTTTTTTTTAATTTTGTAAACAATTAGAATGGAAAGTATGCAGCTTTTTTTCCTGTTATACGCCGCATAATTGTGCTTGGCTGTTTGAAAATCCGTTACACTGGGGAGCGGTTTCCGTAAGTTCTCTCTATCTGTTGCAAAAAATAAGGCTAATATTTCTAAATTTGTCTACAATACTTATTGTTGCTGTGCATAAATCTAACGATTTATTGGTAGAAACAGATGGAAAAATTAAAAGTAAAAATATATTAAAATTTTTACAAAATAAGCTGCAAATGTTATAATGCTGTGAGATAAAATGTTTTTTTTTGGCAACAACATTTATAATGTGAATAATATCGTTTTTGGTATAAAGGTACGAATAAACCTCTAGTGATATAGAAAGTATATTAAAAAAGATTTGACATTTCTTATAAAAAATGTATGAAAGGGGGTTTGGAGAATATTAATGTTTATTTACGACAGAGATCATTCTGAGAGCATTTGCTTTCTTTATGAATTCTAGATTTAGCTTCCGGCAATTGTGAAATATAAATTCTATGCATGTAGAAGTTAGCAGGGAAGTCCAGATTTGAAATGAAAATGATATTGAATGTTTAGTTATTATTTTATTAAAAATTCTAACCATATCGTGAAAATCATGCGCCTAACGGAAACGAGATTTTTCGATTTCGTTGTCTGCCGATGGAAGAGAAATAAGAAATGTGTTAGTTTCAGTCGTGTCGGAGCGAGAGGAACGGTACGGTTGTGAATACGAGTAGTATCGGAGGTCCCGCTCCCCGGGCGATGGAAAATTTATGTGTCTTTGAGTAATGTGGAAAGAAACATCTAAATTTATGTTTGTGCTAATAATTAATGTTATTATGTTAATGTGTATAATAAATGTGTCGTCCAAAATGAAGGTATTTTGTGTTATTGACGACAGATTCGTGTGAACGTCACATATATATGCAATTTTTATAACATGTTAAGATGAATTAAAATCAATTCACGAAGTATTACATTAATTATATTAAGAAAAATCTCCTCATAATATATGTGATTTTTCATAATAATCTTGTTGACTAATTAAAGATTTATTGTAGATATATTTTTTTTAAAACTAACTATAAAATCTGGAAATATATTTCCATATTTATGCCACATTAATTTCGTTCCACTATTTTTCAGAATCAGAAAGTATTTTTACGCGTAAAAGATTAACACCATATAAGAGATAACATTTGAAGGCAAGTGTAAGGTATTTGCTCATGTGCTGCATATTGCCTTTAATTGGCGGATTTTTTTTTATAGGGGAACAAGAATATTGACAGATCGCAATGAAATAAAAACCTGATAACTTCTAATCTTTTATCTTGATGGATATACTTGAAGAAATACAGTATCCATCTATAAATATTTAATAGTAACTGGTATAAAACCAGTAATTATACTTGGAAGAGAAAGATCATCTTCATAAATTATTACTTGTATTTGCTAAAAAGTTTTAGTGTGAATTTTTGCTTTACAAGCTAGGTTAATATGTAAAAAGATAAATTGGCATATGCTTCTAGTGAGCATAACAGTAATATTCCTTTTTCATTTACCAAGTCATTAAAATCACATAATGTGTCTAATTAAAAAAACCTTTTCTTAAAAATTAGTTTTTGATACACATGAAGAATAAAGATAACCTGTAACGTCAATAATCAACATTGTATACAATTTACATAAATATTATTTCAACGATAATATATGTTTTAATTGTTTTGAAAAAATTATAAACAACATTGAGCAAATCATTGAATAAAATAATATAATAATATAACCTTAAATTTGAATTAAAATTGAATACAAACAGGAAATATTTCATATATTTTTTGTTAAATATATATACATACATACATACACACATACACACAGATATATATATATTAATATATATATATATATATATATATAATATATATGTATATTAATATAAAGAAAAAATATATATAAAGTAATAAATACAATAAAATAGGAAATTTAGCCAGCGGAAAAGTAGCTAAAGGACAAATGTCTAAATATTTCCCCGAAGAGTGTTTATATTAAAAGAACTTAGTTAAAATATATATATATTTACACATACATATATTTTTATAGTTACACATATATATTTATTCAAATTTATAAAAAACATATATTTACACACACACATATATATTTATTCAAATTTTTTAACTAATTCTTTTAAAATGAACACTCTTCAGGGGAACTGTTCGAAGATGTTTAGACGTTTATCCTTCGAGCATGTCAGAAAAAAGTTTTCATTTTACATAGCTGGTCATCTCTCTCCTGATGAAGACGTGGTCCCGATGCCTTCTTCTTGTCATTTGTATCATATATTGTAGTATTTTTCTAATTTCATATTTCTGGTTTCAATATTTTTCATGTTATATATATATATATATATATATATATATATATATCATATTAATACTGTGGCATGAGCGTAAATTTCTCAGCATAGAATTTCAACTGAAATTTCTCTCTCTCTCTCTCCCATGTGTGAGAAAGTATCTGAGCGTTAAGCTCATTTTCTAAAAGATCTTATAAAAGATAAATACACAGATGAATTTTTTCTGTTGTGTAGTTTGAATAGTGCATTTTTATTTTCTTAAAAACTTTCATAACACTGAATTAGTTTTACAGAACAAAATGAGAGAAAAGCAGGTAAACATAGGCTTTGGTAATTGCGTTTGTAATTTCTGTTGATTTTTATTAGCAGATTCATTGAGAATAGTTAGTATGATCCTGTAATATTAGAGAAAGGAAGTTTATTCGATTCTTTAAGGTGATTGGAAATCATAATCTGTTGATTCTAGACGCCTTAATGTATCTCGCAGTGCGATCCACCATCTCGGGAATAAATATCAAACTGAAGCTTCTACGTCAGAACACATATTCTAGGCCGAATATGATCTACACAATATGAAGAAGACCATTTTATAACTCTTTCGGCTTGAATTAGAAGAAACATTTCTCTGATGCTTGCAGAATAAGGAAGCATATCTCCTCTCACGGTGTAAAAGCTTTTTTTATCATGCAAGTTTCTATGGATGACGACCAGTTAGGTGTGTTCCTCTAAATGGATGACAGATAGAGGAGGGCTTGCTTATTTTATAAAAAAGAGAAAAGGTTTCCTGGTCTAGAAAGTAATAGGATTCTGTACATATTACTGACGAGACCAGATTCACTCTGGAGAGTTATTCAGGACATATGCAGACATGAACTTAGCAAAGCACCTGATATTACCAATCCAACACCATGGAAGAATACAGCGGTAAGCGAATAATGGTTCCCTCGGTAGTCATACTGATCCACATGTGTTTCCAAGAAGAAACAATGACTGGTTTGAGGTATAGAATCTGAATTTGGAACGAAAGAAATAGCCAACATGATCTCCAGACCTGAATCCCATAGAGCATCTGGGAGACTATCTTGGTAGACAGATTGATGCTTTAAGTCCTTCCACAAGGTCTGTAAGAGAATTTGAAAGCAATTTACTGCACTATAACAATTTACAATGGGGACTTCATTTCCCATTTTGTAAAGCAACAACTTAATTGACAGAATGGAAATTAGATGCTGCCTACGCACTCAAACTAGGGGTGAGTTTATCCCTTATTAAAACCCTCTTTTTAATATGTTTCTATGCCATTTTAACCTATAAAACTGTGGATATTCTTTTCTTCCAATTATTTTTCTTGTTGTAAAGAATTTATGCGTTTTTCTTTTGTAAACATCTTAACTGTAATCTATACATACCTATTTTGCTCACAAGTCCTCTAAATTTGAGATTTCTACGTTCATTTATTTACAAATTAGGCCCCGAAAAACATTTGTTCATTAACATGAGGGCAGCATGTACATATTTTATGAATCATCTTGATTCTTGAAATATTTAAAATACAATTACTTGAAAATGTAATCAAGTTGGAATTTTATGATTATTAAGTTTTGTTGAAACCTTTATTGAATAGAAAACTTCAAAATCTTGTGATTTTGTTTCTCAAATAAAAAACATTCTTGATTGAAATCAATTTGATCGATTATTTTACTTAATATTGAATTTTCTTTCTACTCTTGAATAAGTTTTTATTATCTTTTAAACTGAATTGTTTAAAAACTATTTAAGGATCAACATTTGTAAAAAATGATATTTAATAATTACACTTTAAACGTGAATGTTTAAAAGAAATTTCATATTATTTACTTATTTATAAATTAAATTATTCAAATTATTTATTAAGTGAGAAAAAATTCGATGAATGAAAGTAAAATAAAATATTTAAGAAGAATTTACTTTTATAATGTCAAGAGTAAGTTTTAAAAGGGCATCGAAAATAAAATGCTTCATATTTATTGTAAATTTTTATACAAGTATAATATTTGTAGGAATACGAAAAACAAAATAATGGAGTTTTTTTTTACTATTATTTAATACATTTTGAAAATGAAATATTTTGACAAGAAACACTAGACATGAAATGTGTCATACTCATAGAATTCTTAAAAAAGTAATGATTTTCCAAAATAAGTTTTTTTCAGTCATTTTCAGAATTAGATATCTAATATAAACTTCAAAGTATAACAAGACAGCTCCATCTCAGTTGTTATCTTAATCTTTGCTATTTCTTAGTTTGAAATGCTGCTGTCAAATTTAAGCCTTGAAGCAAAATAATTCCATTAAAAATTGTTGAATTTATTAGAATTTTTGTCGTTGTTTATAATATTTCTCAGTAATATAAAAGTTAAAGTTTTTTATTTATTATTTTGTTTTAAATTGAATCATTTTTAGAAACTATATTATTAGGTTTGATTAATTAATTCACTTTCTTGAACAGTTTATTCTTAGATTATTCTTTTCCTTACATTTACTTTATTCTAACATTTTTAATGAAATGGACTTTTCTATTTTAAAAATTTATAAATTTAAAGAATACTGTCCATTATTTAAAAATAATTTTGTGTTATTTATTGCCACTCAATGAAATTTCTCTTACTTCTTAGACAAATGATTTGCATCATATTTTGTTATTTTCTTTCAACTCTCTACTGCATTTTTACAGCAAATACAATCATTTTAATATTTCATATGCATCTTTATGTCACTTCTAATATTCTGATCTCAAAGCAGCAAATGTTCTATCTGTGACAGAAAAATTTTCAGTACTTGTGATCAGAGAGTAATATAAATTTACGATGATTATTTAGATCAGAGAGTAATATAATTTTACGAAAAATAACTATTTAAAAGTTCTTCAAATATTTCAGATACCTTTTAATATTTTACCACGTCCTATTCTTTCCTTACCCTTGGGTAATTTTCAAATATTTTACCATTTTATTCTTATTTTTATGTAAAACAGTAATAATTATTTTAATTTGAAGATATTTTAAGTCAATATTTGAAATTGATTAGGTGTAAAAAACTCGATTTGTCTGAAACATATAACTTGCATAAACAAAATTAATTTTTAATTTGATCGATGTGATACTATTTAAATTATATTTCTTAATTATGTACATAAACATAACAATATTTTTAATTATGATGTATCGTAATGGAGCTTGTAGTTTCATCTTAAAAAAGATAACTATTATTCTAATGCATTTTTAATTAAAAACCAGAAATTTCTTAAAATATGCTCTTGTAAAAAATATTTGGTATAGTTTGATAAAAATAATTGTCTTCTGGTATAGTTCTATTCCTATGCCTTAGCATAAAATAAGAGATTTATAAAATTTGTGTTTTTAGAATTTTCTTTCTATCATTTCGCGTTTCCAAACAAAAGGTAAAAGATACGATCCTAGGATTGAGCAAGATCCACTTTATCTTTTACCACTTCAATGGATCGATAAACTGAATACCAAGCATGCTTGGCAACTAAACACAGAGGGACTCATGTTAGTCTGGCCATCTAATCGGAACATTGGCTTTGCACCTCAGGGCCCTTGTTCAGGAAAATATATTTGGACACCTTAGGCGTTCGTCAACATGGCGTGTTCTGCAGCAGATTTATTTTAAACTTTTACTCTTTAGGTTCTTAAGGTATAAATACTTTTGAATAAATATTTTATAACACCATGATTTTTAAAAACTGAAAGCCTATGAAATATTATACATATTTAGATTTTTTTTATCTTAAATATAATTAATATCTAAATATAACTTATTTAGAGATATTATAAGTTAAATAATACAATTTTTATTTTCTTGAGAAATATGGAACTATATCAAGTTATTATTTGATTATTAGTTTTAATATTTGATACCTTAAATAATATTAATTTTTCACTTTCATTATACGTTTTATATGCGATTCAACAAACATTAATAACACGCTGTGAAAAGCTGAAGGTTATTGCAAGAGCCTCTGATTGCTCATATGTCGTAAAATGTTCGGCATTTGAACAATTGATACATATTGTCTTCTGGTATAATGCTTTAGCAACAGTATATCTCATTCACTTGTAGCAAGGGAGGAAACCTGTAAAATGATTAAACACTCGGTCATATAAATGAGCAAATGAAATTCAAAAACGCAACTTCGATCTTCCACACTTCAACAAGAATGTTATCGAACCACAGAGATTCATTTTCAACTTAATTACTATAATGAGTAGATTTTTGTCACCAGGTAACGGTGAGTTTAATTTAGAATTAAGTTTTTTTTGCATATATATTTTCTAGGAACAAAAAGATCAAGCTCCTTTTAATTTTGATATATTATTTTATTCATTGTTTTATGCATTTCATTCTCCCGAATCAAAAGAAAATTGAAGTAGTTTAATGTATATTTAATTTGTATTTTATGTCCACATTATTGATTCTTTATTTAGGATTAATTGTTTATTTCTAATTACATAAAAATACTTTCTTACTTTATCGCCTACATTACCTACAAGTGTTATTTATATCAGATGCCAAATTTTGCCTACAAGTGTCAGTCATATGAGAAACAATCGGATTGGTTAAGATCAACTCAGACTTTTATCCCTTCAGTGGATCAATAAAACTGAGTACGAAGCATGATTGGAAACCAACCGAGCCCGAAAACTGGATGTTTCGTGTTCGGTTGACCACCTAACCTTGGAATATGCTTCGCCCACCAACCTAGATCAAGAAAACAGAAATGGGAACTGCAGGCCTTGGCCCTCATAAATATGGTAATCGTATTATAGGTTTAATTATTTAAATGTAATAAAGTTAACTATATAGGATTTAAATATTTCACTACCATGGCCTGAATTTTCAATAAAATGTTTAATTAAAAATGTGGAATATATCTGGCAAAATAAGTTTTTTTATTTACTAAGCACACATGTATCAAGAATTATAAGGACACAGCTAATTTCCCAACTGACTTTTTTCATTAAAATGCTTTAAAATTTTAATAGTTGTTGTATTAGAATTTATGTTAAATTTGTTGCTTAATTTTCTTTGTTAAAGAGTATTTAGTTGCTTTTTATGTATGTATTTTCTTGTTTAAATGATAAAGAAAAAAATTTCCTGAACAAAATTAGTCACCATACTTGTAGATATAATATCTGAAATTAACAATCGCTATTATGCAGTATTGGATTAATGACGTTATTTCAAGGAGTACACAATCTTTAGCATTATATACATTAATCCTCATATATTTTTACTCGAGATTATTTTTAAATGTATAAACTTTGTTTTTGTAAATGTAATTGATCATTGTGTAAAATAATACAAATTAAGTGAAACTTTAAAAGCATATTTCCTTTAGAATTTTCTACATTTAACCTTTATTGTGCATTGAACAAAACTCCTCTCATCTTTTACACAATATGTTTTAGAGAAATTAAACTTTTGAGTTCCTTAAAATTTCAATCGTATAAAACAGCGTTCAAACTATTCATTTACAGCTTCCTATTTTTGCAGAAAGTATTATTCACGGAGGTCATTTTTATAAGCAGTAAAAAACAGATGTTATTTAAAAGCAAAAAATTATATCACATCACCATAAGGATTTCCGAATGCTCATATTAAATTTTTTTAAAACTCATTAGCAATATTTATTATCGATTTTTATGCATTAAGCACTTTTAACTTTCAGGATATTACTTTTGGGCAATTATAGTAATTTGAATCGATAAGATGTATCTTTGCTGCATTAAAGATTTTATGATCATAAAAGTACGCATGTGGAAAATTTCATCTTTGGATAAATGTGTTTTATATCAAGAAATTTAGTTCTTAGAGTTTTGAAATATTTCAGAGCTGTAAAAAATTATGATGTTGAATGTAAAGAAAGCTTCATGTCTTAATTAGATTTCTGCAAATTAAAAAAAAATATTTTGGAGTTTTAATAAGTATTCTTCTACAATTAAATTTTTATTTTTAAAATAGTCATATAACTTAACATAAATAAATTCAAAATATCTTATCATACATAAATTAAGTAAAATTTCTATATACGATGAGTTGATATTATGGGTGATTCAGGAGTTAAATGTAATAAATATTTAGATCATTGATTAGATAATATAAAAATGTTTAATCTGATTTGATTTAAAAGTACCATAATAGTTTTATTTTTATTGTTGTTGAAATAATTACATAGAATTACTATGTTAAAAATGCAAATTTTATAAAGTAGAAGTTTAGCAATGTTTATATCAAGATAAGGAAAATAAATGTAATATTCTTATTTAAAATCTATTATATTTAATCGAATTATTGCTTAAATACTAATTAAGAAAAGGAATTCATAAATGTATTAGATGAACGGTATTATGCGATAATATTACTTTTGAAATTTTTTAATTGCCCAATACTTGTGATAATTTTATTCACTTAATTACTTTTTAGATGAGATAGTTTATTTACGAAAATGTCTAATCAAGCAAGTAATTTTTTTTTATCATGTATTTATTAAGATTGATAATTTATATGGTGTTCTTGAAACAAGCAAAGATTATACTTTGACACTAGAAAATCTATGGTTTGTTTTTAATTATCATTATTAAATTTTAATTTAAGTAATAAAATTATAAAATTTTATTTAATAAATTATTGAATTTTGTTTTAATTAATTAGTTAAACTCTAATTTAATTAATTTTAACTTAATCAGTGAAGTGAGGATTGTTACTCAGTGAAGTGATGGTTGTGAAGTGAGGAAAATTGAAATGTGTTATTACTAGGACAAGACAAGCTTGCTACGTTGTTGGCTATGCAAATTTAAGTCATTAGGATGCATCTTTCTTTTAACCAAAGCACCACAAAGGAGATGAAAGTACAGCTTTTCTCTGAACTCTTCTGATAGATGGCACCACCAGAGGATCCCCTCCCTTAGTTTTGACATTGATCTGAAGGGGAAAGAAATTTTCTAAAGACTATTTCACCTTTGATAACTACTCAACTACCAACCACTGGCTTTTCGATTCCACAAGTTAAAAGAGCACGTATATCGCATGTACTCGGCGGGTCTTCGGCGGCATTGGAAATCGATACTCGTTCTTCCGGACGGAAGACTAATGCCCTTAATACTAGATTACATCGGCCCCAAAATTGAAATGTTAAAAGATATTTCTTGTTTCACATCAAGTGATTTAAATTCCAGAAGTCATTATTCAATTTTAATCCAAATCCTTAAAACAGTTTCATTGACGCTCAAAAAAATTCTTACTCAAAATTTAATATTCACATAAAAACTACAATAAGTGTAATTTTTACTTTCCAAATTAGTTTATACAGAAAATTTTCTTTGATTGTTCAAAATTTAATATTCATAGCTTTTTTAATATTTAGATTTTTTTATGGTGTTAAAAATATCTATATTTCTTCAGTTTCATTTAATTGAATGAAATTCAGTTTTTTAAATATTTTTGTACAGTTATTAATATTTTTTGTTTTTACTAAGCAAGAATGTTTTACATGATGTTTATGCAAATTTCATGTAAAACAACTTTTTTTTTTTAATTTTTACTCTAAATTCTGGTACATGTATATTTTAATCATCTAATTAAAAAAGTAAACATGATTTCCTCGAAAAAAGTACTATACACATTTTTTTATTGTTCTTTAGAAAAATCTGAATCTGTTTCACCAAATGTGTGTTTGATGTATTTATTTATTTATACATAAAAGATACCGCTTTTAGTCATCTTCACTCATTTTTTCAAATTATTTAAAAACATCACCAAATAAATGTACAAATAATTGATTCGAAGTACAAAGACTAGAAAATCATAGTTGAGGAATCTCCATAGTTACGAAAAAGAGCTTACAGGCAAAAAAAATTACTTAATTTATTTAAGGATATGTCACATAACAATGAATACTTTCGACAAGATAAACAGCCTTATCAAGAATTCTGTGACGTAATTGTTTAGTTATTCATTAGATGCAAGCCAATTATTTAAATTGGCAAGATCAAGCATCATTTGAAGTTTCCTTTAAAGAAAAATATTTTCTATTTGACTGCAACTGCAAGAATAGATAAAGATGAAAATAGGAAATAATTAAAATAGAAATCCAATCTTGCTCTGCTAAGATATTATTTCTTTATCAGTAACTACAATAATTTCTTTTTTATGAAATTTATAAGCAAACTGATAGTAGTACATTTCTGTATCATACATCACATGTTTTTATATTTTTAAGAAAAAAAGGAAAGTTCTATTTCAATTTTTTAAAAATTTATAATTTGATGCAGTATTTTTTAAAACTCCATGATTATTGATAGTTTTGTCAGCTGTATTCCTTCTTAAGATTTACATTTTGAATTTAAAACAATATGAAGAGATAATGTTATAAAATATAAATATATTATTTAAATTATTATTTCATTAATCCATTATTTTAAAAATTAAATTTGGGCAATATATGTGGTGCATAAATTAATATACATTAGAATTAATTTTATTCATAATGTTACATATTATTCATATTTTACAAATTATTACTAAACATATTTAGCATGCATATTAAAATATGAAGACAAATATTTTTTAAAATAATTTTCAATCAAATTACTAGGCATGATTTACAAAAATTATTATAAATTGTAAAATAATAGAATATTTCTGTTTTTTCAAAGTACATCATTTATTAATCGTATCGTACACAATAACAGTTTCTTGAAACTGAAAGAAGTTGCTGACATTTACTTAATTTATCATACATTATGAGATACAAATATGACAAGAATTGAAATTTTTCTTTTATGTCATGAGACTTGTGCAAAAACGCCAAAAATATAATATTGTGGTTTACTTGAGAACGTGATTATAACGTGGCCTGTGGAATAAAATATTATGTATAATAAATGAATTCTAAAAATAATGTAAATCAGAATGTAATACAAAAACAATTTGTTTGGTAATTAGACTATAAAGTTTTTATAGAAATTACATGCATTATTTATTTTATACATTACAGTATGAAACGCACTATACTCCTGCTGCGAAAATTTTTGTTTTGTGCATGATTGAAACTTTAAGCCTCTTTATGAGCGCGTTTGTTTTTGTTGGGCTTGAAATGTATGGCATGTCATATACGTTCATAAATTCACTTACGTATTACATCATTCATTAAAAATATTTATAGCATAAGAGACACATGCTAACAATGTTGCATATTTTAAGTTAAATTTAATTTAATAAATGCAAGGATATTGAAAAAAGTTATATATGTGTTTATTTAATTTACAAGAAATAGAATTATCATTGTTGGTAAAAAGTAGTATTAACATTTATTAAGTACAGTTTCTATTTCAAATGTTATGCTGAAACTCTAACTTTTTAATGAAAGATATTGTTTACAATTTTATTAAAATTAATTAACTTTTTTCCCAATGATGACTCTGATGTTCCTTCTTTTTAAATATGCCACTGGAAAATATGTGATTGAGTTTATGTGATGAATAATGGAAACAATGTGAGTGTGTATCCCTCTAATATTAGACAAAACAAACGTCATTAGATTAAAATGGAAAATAAATACACAAGTTAAACAACAATGCAATATTAATAAACACAATTTCATTTTAGATAACCAATAAGGGCGTCCCAACTAGAAGGAAATACTATTATCTTAATACCATTTCGTAAACTATGAGTTTGATGAGGATATTTCAAGTTATAATAAATTCTGAGTGTGATAAGTGCTTTTGCACGAAATATGCTTCTCAAATGTTTGAAGAATCGAAAAGGGACAGTATAACAACTTTTATTTCTATTCATATTGTAAATATAATCAATTACCAGTAAATTAATAAGAGTAAATGTGTTCAAAAGAATTCAAAGTTTTTTAAATGCTAAAAAATTTTATATTTTAAACTTATAACAATATAAGAAACACTTGTATATTATCTGCCAGTCAAAACTAAGTAAAGAGAAAGAAATTCACATTTATTTATCACTAAAGCAAAAAATTAATTTAATCATATTTACTGATATTTCTAATAAAGTTGACACGTTACAGCAGATTTACATTTAAAATTATGTTAAATAAATTTATGGATTTCAGAATAGTAAGATTTAATAAAAACTTATGAATTAAAAATTTTTAAGTATAAAGGTATTTATAAGAATAAGATAAAAAAGAAAAATCTGAGGATTTAAGTATTTAATTCAAAATTCTTAAGATACTGATTTTTTATTTTTGGAATAAATAAATTTTAAGGAGGATACTATGTTAAATTAATAAGGAATAAAGTTTGTGATCGGACTAGGAAAATTCAGTTGTTATAGGATTAAGGGATTTTCTAAACTAAGTTTTTTATTGAGAAAAGCTACATAATCTGTTAAGTGAATAAAGAATAATTTGTTGTCTATTTAATAAAATTTGATCATTTTACTAAATTTTTTATCGTGATTGTGTCATTTTATATTCAAAAGGATTAGAAAAATATATTTTATTATTTTGTCTTTATCAAATTTTTGTTAAGTTGTGTGATTTTGATTATCACAGCTAATAAATAATAAATGTAATGCGAAAAATGATTACTTTCTTATATTAGCTCTGAGCAATTCTTTGTTCTTAATTTTTCGTTAAAATCTTTTCTACACAAGAATTTCTGTAAAATAATAAATCCTTTATTCTTAAGTTTTTATTTTTATATAATATTTCTCAACTGTACGTTGTTAATGATTTTTTATTTGATAATAATGAGTTTTTTAAGGAAAGAAAATATAATAAAGTATTAAAATTGGAAGAGATTTCTACGCATATAAAAATTATAATAAAATCATCTAAAAATTTATTTTAAGTAATTACATTGAATATTGTTAGGAACGTATGCTTACTATAGCTTGTGTTTACATAAAATTTACATCAGTGATCCAAAAAGTGTGAAATAATTGAGAATTAATGTGTGTTTTGTGATTTATAGTTGGGAAATTAAAATAATAATTTTATTAGAGTATTAAGATCTTGAATGAGATTTTTATGAAAATGGAGATAATCAGGCACAGAAATGCAAAGAATAAATTTTTAGGTTATATGAGGAATTTATATTTTTTCTTTTAAGATATGAAATTTTTAAGCTGGTACAAGGAGTTTTTTTTGTAAATTTGTTAATATACTTATAACATACTAAAGTTTATAATAATTTTACTAAAAGTTTTTTATTTTTTAGACTAATTTAATTTGAAAATCAAGGTATTTATGGTAACTTTTTAATTAAATAATTTAAATAATATGTATTTCAATGTGTTGATAGAAATATATATATATGCATGCATACATACATGCATATGTATGGAAATAATTTATTTGCTTATAATTACTGTGGAAATTGTTTTAAATCATATCAAATATTTTTTTTTTGCATTCAGTGTTTATTGACATGTGAGGGAGTGATTTACAACATAAAGTAAGAACTTCTAGTAGTATTTATCCTTAAGCTGATTATTTATTATATTAATTATAATAAGTATTGTAAGTTTTTAATATAATGATAAATAAACTTAATTTATATTTTTTACTTTATTCAATTCCATTGGTTTCCGTATTATCAATCTTATTAAATCTGTAATTTTACTGATTTAATCTGTAATTTTACTGATTGAATAAGAAATATTTTAACATGAAATATTTCTTAATCACTCGTTAAAAACGATTAAAATTCTTTTAATAACATGCATAACAAAATAATTTCTTGTTTTTAATTACTATAATTTTTCAAAATTTTCACAATTAATCAGTTTTATATTTATATTGCTTAAGAATCTTACCTATTTACCTGTCAGATATTTTATATATATTTTACCTTTTTAAAAATGTTTCAGTTTTAAAATTATATTTCGGCTTAAGATAATCCTTTTCTTAGAGATTTTACGAGTAAAACGGGATAAAATCAATTTAAAATGGATCAATTCTAATCTATTTTTAGACTTTTGCCTGGAAAGATTTATTAAATGCATTTGCATGGAAAATCTTTGACTTTAATCTTGCAATTATGTAAATCTTTTACTCATATTCGTGGAAGTTAGTATCAGAAGATTTTTGAAACTATAAGTCTTAGGTCCAATTTAATTTTAACAATGTCACTCATCAATTTTAAAATGTGATCCTGAGATACATTTTATAGCATTATTTTATTCATTGAAATATACCTCGTAATGATGCTCTGGATTTCAAAGACCTTGAGATTTATCTTCTGTTATTTGTGTTTCTTTTTTTTTAGTTTATTATGGCCTGCCTTCACACAAAGCAAGTCCTTTCTATCTAGAAATATGCATGTTCATGTATATATATATATATATATATATATATATATATATATATATATATATATATATATATATATATATATATATAGATAGATAGATAGATATTATATGAATTGCATATAAAGTATGAAAAGTAATTTTGGAAGATTTAAATATTTTTTTTATTTTATGTGAACTTTATTTGAAACATTCCCAATTCAAATATAATCACATTAAATTGATCAAATATATAAAAATAATAAATAATATATACATAATAATAATAATAAATATATAAAAAATAATAATAATTCAAATATATTCATGAATTTATTTTTAATTAAAGGGTACTATTCAGTATTTTTTGAAATGAAGTATGCTTCAATTTGCTTAGTATGACGTATTCATTTAATTAGATGTAAAAGTATTCAGTTGAATGAAAAGTATAAAAAAAAAAAATAAAGTTGAGAGTAAAGAAATTTATAAGTTAGATTATTTAACTAAATTTAATATTTTTTCTCCATTATTAAATATTTTTTGCATTATGATCTAATATAAATCCATTATGAAAATTAAATATATTTTACAAATTATTTAATGGAATTATTTATAGAAATATTTTTGAAGCTTATAATAAAGTGTGCAAATGAATGTCAATTTTAGAATTGAACAGCTTATTCAGAAAAGGCTATTGAAACATAGTAACAGACCTTTTCTTTAGTAGTCTTGATCTTTTTCTCTTAGCTAAAAATTTATGAGATTACGGAAAAAGGGGTTTATCAAAGATAGAAACTAAAAGAACATATTTTGCTTATATTGACATTGTAATTTTGTTAAGTTGATTTTCTTTTTTTAACAGTGCTTAGTATTTTATAATTACGAAAATAATTAAATGAACATTATTAAATTTTCTTTTATGGTTGAAAATCTCTTTTTTAATGTAAATATATAATTTGCCAACTTAAAATTATTCTCAAAAAATATTTTTTCTAATAAATGGAAAATAAAATATTAAAATTGCATAATTTCTCTCTCATTTCGTTTTTTTTTTTTTTTTTTTTTTTTGGCATTTTTATTATCAGTGTTCAATAACTCTTTAATATTAGCTTTGCTTTTAAAGGAAACATATACTAATTTAAGTTGGAGTTTTAAAGAAATTGACAGAATATAATGGAAAATAAGGAAGGAATTCAGGGAAATATACGAGGTCTGCGCTCCTTGCATTTAAAATAATCTAAACATAAATTTTTTCCTAATTTCTCCTGAACCAAAAAAAGACAAATCAAATACCCATTGTATAATGTTAAGAAAAGCGTCCAATGACCATTTTAAACTGCTAGTAGTTGAAATTAAGAGAACGATAGTTCCAAACTCTTTAGAAACTGTAGACATAAGAAAATTAATGTAACTCCAAATTTTAATGAAGATGAAATAAAAATAAATTAAATTAATTAAATCCTTAATTTTTTATGTAGCAAACACCAATATATATATATATATATATATATATATATATATATATATATATATATATATATATTAATTAATTAAAAATATATAAATTAAAAATATATTTATTTTTTAACTCGTAGAGCTATCTAATTGTTAATAACTGGTAAAGAGATTTTGTACATTAAAAATTTTTAACTAAGAAATTTCTAGTTAATTTTCCAAAATGCTTGTGTGCGAATATTATTTTCTGAGGAGTTGTACAGAATATCTCTAAAGGTGCGGAAATTTAATTTCTAATTAACATATATTTGTATATATATATACATGTAAATAATTTTAACAGATACACAAATTATTTTTAAGAATTATAATTATCAATTATTTTATTTATAATTAGTATTAGATTTTAAAATGAGAAACACATGCACACAATTTTTTAAATTCTTCTGTGAATCATTTTTTATTTTGTTTAAAATAATCAATTTTTTCTAATGACATTTATTACCAAAATTCACAAAAGGTATTTGGTTTAAAGTCTAAAATATTTATGAAATTTGTTGAAATTTTAATATATTTTTAAGGATGGTTAATGATAAATATTTTAGTTAGATAATATTAATATATTTTTAATGTAAAAACGTTAGAATATTTTTAAATTTAGTATTTTTATGATTTGTGAAAAGTTTGAGTAAATCAAGAATAAATTTGAAAAAAAATTCCATTGTAGTACAGCTTAAAATCCTGTTTGTTAAAATATTCCTTTACTTCTGGAAACATATCTCGATTATGAACAGATGAACTATTTGTTTTCGGATACATTTCAAATAGGATTTTATGATTAAATTTATATTCTTCATATCAAAGAATTTGAAATGATCCAGATTTTAATATTCTGCCTTTTAAATTTGAAATTCGCATCTTCAAAATATTTTGATTTCTCAGAAGACGTGTTATATATTTATGTATACTTTGAATTTCTTAACTTGAGTTTCATCTGGACAAAAACGTGAATTATTTTTCTAATGTCAAACGAGTATGTGAAGATTTCACTGAGAAGAAAAAAAAATGAAAGACAAAGTCTGGCGGGACCATTCTCAGAAAATATTTATTTCAAGATAAAAAATTTACATTTCTTTCTCATAAATTTATCGAAGTATTTCACGAACTGAATATGAAGCTGCATATTTAAATTTGCAATGAGAGAAAGAAAATTCCTCTCTCTTGAAAGATTTGAAGAATTCATTATTTTTTTCGAGAAAGTATTGTGAATATAAACGGAATGTCTGGATGGGAGAATAATGAATGATGTTTTAAATCTATGCCTAAAGTAAAATATTTTATTGCACTGCTAAATCGATATATATTCCTCCAAATAAATGATCTGAATCTTAATAATTAGCTTTCTTTTATGATGAGTATACTGATTCTGAACCCCAAGAAGGTACTGAACAAATTATCTATAGTGTAAAGAGAGAGAAATGATAGACTGTTTGAAGGCGAATTGCTTAGTTATAAGCAGTTTTAATTGTATAATTATGAAAAATACATGATCATTATTAATAACATGTTAATATCAAATGCTATTCTTTTCTTTTGATAAGCGTTTTATCAAATTAAATTTCTTTTATTAAAGGATTAATAATATATTAAAGAAAAAAAGAAATCATATTTTAAACATTAGTATATTATGTAAGCTTTCTAAATTGAAAATAAATTTTCTGCATCAAACTGATATTTTTATTTGAGCAATTTTTGTAAATAAATACTATATATGTTTATTTTATAGGAAATTTAGGAAATATATTTTGAATTTGTGTTAGTTTATAGGCATGACTGATAAAATAAAACTTAAATATAAATTGCAGATAATCGCGAATTGCATGACATTACCCTAATCACTTCTGTTTATACATACATATACCAAAGAGTTAATATATAACAATTGCTTCCTAAAATGTCCTTCTTATTAAAAGTTCACTATTAATTTATTATTCCTCATTTCTAAATTACTTATTTATTATTACATCAACAGCATATCTTTTGAATAATGTTTTTAAATATCATTTTTCTCACTCACACAAATGCGAATGAACACACGAAGTAAAGAGTTACAACTCTTTGTTTATATTTTGTTTTTAATGACAAATAAATCAATATTTTTTATACATACCTTAAACTGACCTTGATTATATTATTTTTGATGCTGATTTTATTTTGAAATTTCACTCTATAAAATCGAACAAAGTATTATTATTCTATTTTTGGATATGGGAAAGACACTTTATTGATCGTAAACAGCAATTGAATCAATCTTTATTTCACTAGAAAAATTTGTTTTCTTTCATTATTATATGCATATTTCTTTGCGAATCACATTTATTTTACATGGTGACAAATAAAGCTCTTTGGTCAATGTTTATGACATTATCAAAAGTATGATAAATTGTTTTTGCTCTCTAATCGAGTAAACAGTGTTCTTTTTATTCGTTACTTGAGATAATTATTTTTACTAGGCGTTGTGAACAGCTTAACAAATGAAAGCCATTGTAAAGAATTGGAGCATCCACTGCTTGTTGCCTTTCACAGGAGAAATTTTTATATACAGTAGGCCATAACTACGTGTTCTTAAAGGAATAAGATTGGAAAATTTCCAAGCATGCATCGCAACTTTGTTTGAGATAATTATTTGAAATAGTATAGAGAATTGAATTGTCTTACAATAAAAATTAGGCAATCAATGCATTGAATATTAAAATGCTTCATAATGTTGAAAATGATTATTTAAAACTTATTGTTGGATATTTGAATGTTTGTGGTATCTTTACATTTAAAAAGTACTATTCTCAGATGATTATACCCCAAAGGTACATGTTACAAAGGATACATGTATGAACTACAATATGTACATGCTACAAAGGATTAAACCTGGAAAAATTCTGAACATTTAATCCTTGTCAGGCAAAATGGAAAAACACATTTCCCATATTTTAACAGTGTCTGGGTTTGAATATTAGAATTACCACTTCAAAGTACGCGAATCTATTATTTGGTCATGATGAGCCTTGAGACATCTATTTTTACATCGTTGTAAAGTTATTAAACTACAAGCATTTCGTATTATATTTATTACCAATAGAATCAAATAATTTGTAGACGAGATTAATATATGATAGAATTTAATCCCATGAAATTATTAAAATAAGGTTATGATTGGACGTGTTAAATATCAAACAATAAAAATTTATTATTATAAGGTTATATCACATAAGTTTATGAAAAACAAATGTTTAATCAAATTCTCTGTTTAAAATGTCAAATTTAGTAAGAAATTTAAAATACTCAAGTGGCATTGATAAATATTTGAGTAATTCGATACAAAAATTATAACTGTATTTGCCAGTTGCTATACTATTACTTTTAGAAAACTTTTTATGTAGGAAATATATTTTTGCATATATTTTTTAAATTTATTTTGTTGCATATATTTTTTAATCTATTTTGTAGCATATATTTTTTTAATCTACTTTGTATTATATAAGTTTTGAAATCTATTTTGTTGCGATTTAAGTTTGAGTTGTTCTTACTTTAAATTAAAATACAATTTATATTTAATTATTTTTTGTTCGCATTCAATGTTATACGAGTTTTATATTTTAAATTAATAATTTAAAGTACAAAACTCATTTAACATTGTTATGATTTTTCATTTGATTAAAATATTTTTTGCAAATTTTATATGTTTGATTCAAATTTATTCATGCCATCTGAAAATTCAAATCAATGATGATTGAATCAAAGAGATAAATGCCTTTTTCATGTTAAAATAGGTCATTTGTTGGAGTTTCAATTTATAATCTAAACAATCAATATGGAAATTTTGAAACAAAATAGCACCAAGAAAGATCTGAAAGTATAATTTCTTTGTACAAGTACACAAGAAAATTAACTTCTGATTGCTGAGATTATTTGAATGACAATAGTTAGAACAGTTTAAAGAATTTCAGTCTGTAAAACTTTCTGCTATAAATATCGGTAGAATTTGCTTGGAAAATAAAATATAGGAAATTTATAAAAAGAAAGTGTTTGTGAACTCTCTTGGGAAATTCTGTATATTGGATTGAATGAAATCTCTGGTTTTGGAAAGTTTTATTTTTTGAAACTTTCATACAGTTTACTATATACTGAATAATTTTTTCAGAGATTTGATTTTTTTATATATTTTTTTACAGAAATAAACCAAGTTAAAATTTGATGGTATATTGTAGTCAGACCAATTGAAAGTTTTCAAGTTTCCTTCATAAAAATTAGAATTTTGAATAGAACTCTATTTTAGAGTGAAATACATCTGTAGATTAGGTTAAGTATGAGAGTGGTATAAAGATTTTTTATGTACAAATATTTGAGTTTTATTTGAATTCATATGTCTTGTTTGTTTTCATTAGCTGTATGTTTTATTTATTGTTTTTTAATATCAAGAAATTTAAATGAATTGATGTTGTTAAGGAGTTACTCTCTGAGAAAATTAGTACATGTAAATACATTACAAGGTATATAAATTGATTTAAAATGGTATTAATTTTGATAAACATTTAATGCAAAATCGATAATGTAAACTGTTCTTAAATTATCCATTAAGTGAGTTATTTATAAATAAGGTTAGTATTCTAGTTTTTTCCACAGAATTTCTCACGAGACTCTAGCCAAACAACTCGTGCCTTCTAGTATAAAATTATTTTTATAATAAAACTAAATCTGTGCTAAGGCCTACAGAACCCATATTTGTTTTCCTGACTTATTATGGGTCATGGACATGTGTCTCAGTCAGGTGGTCAGTTAAACACGAAACCCAGAATTGAGTTCCCAATCATGTTTGGTACTCTATATTTCAACTCACTAAAAGGATGAAAGGCTAACTTGATCTTGCACAGCCCAAGGATCGAACCTCTGATCTGTGCCTTGGGATCGCGAAATGTTATCACACAGTCATTGGGTTTTGCTACGGGCTACAATTAAGACACTGGAAACTTAATTATTATAACCCATATACAAGTTAAGGCAAATTGAAATTCTGGTAGCTATTTCCCTATTCTAAATACAAAATTAAAATTGAACCTATATTTTAATATCAAAATCATTAGCAGTTTTTATCTTTATATTATTATGTAATGAAGAATTGATAAGTGGATGTAATGACATATGTTATGGAGAAATTAGTGATTTCCAAAAAATATTTTTTTCCAGGAATTGCTTAGTGAAATATTGATCTTATCAGCATGAGGATTTTGCAATAATGTAAATATAATGCATGCATAAAATGAAAATTTTTATGGGAAGAAATTACGATGATTTCATAAACATTTTATTTGAAATCAAATATTTAAAGTTTTTACAATTTCAGCTACAAGAAAAAAAAATATTTTATTTAACTGAGTACAGAAAAAGTTCAAAAATATGTTTTAAAATCTAAGAATGCTTGTTTTTTTTATTTGAATAGGTTTTACCAACCCAAAGATATATTAAAATTTTTTTTCTCAAAATTTGGGAATATTGTTTTGTTATCTATGAATCTAGGAATCTTTTTTTTTAAGATTTCTCTAGTATCTGAGAATTCAATCGGAATCTTAAAAAATATTTACATTTTTTAAACGTTTTTGAAAATGCATAATGCATGCGTTTGCTGAAAATGCATAATGCATGTAACGAAAATGCATGCGTTTTTGAAAATGCAAAATTTAGGAATAGTTTTGTTATCTATGAATCTAGGAATCTATTTTTTAAGATTTCTATAGTATCTGAGAATTCAATCGGAATCTTAAAAAATATTTACATTTTTTAAACGTTTTTGAAAATGCATTCATTATAGTTTTGGAAATGTTAGTCCAAAGTGAAGTACTACAGTTATAATGTATAAGATGACTATTCCTTAATTAAAAATTTCTTTTTTATATTCTAATTAAATGTATAAAAAATGGTTGAAAAAATATCAAGATTACAATAAATCTCATCATTTTATCTATAAACCTACATGATATTTTATGGAAGAGTTAAGTGTAACGTTTATCATTTGAAAATAGAAATGTGAAAAATATAAATGAACTTGAGCTGCATTTTAAATAGAATATTATTTTTGGGAAGAATGAAGTGATATTCAAAATAATACATAGGTATTCTTTTCATAGTTATGGACATACAAGAATATCAAATTGCATTTAAAATTAATAGATAATATATTAAATTTTGAATAATCACTCATGAATTATTGTTCTGCACGTCTTTTTTCCCTTTAAATGAAATTATATGATATTGAAATTGATTTTCAATTTTTTAATGATTTGAAAACAGATTAAATTCTTATGATAGATTTATTATGCATGAACTATTTAGAGAGTTAAATTCTATTTTCATACACATATGAAATAGAATATGTTTTTTTTTTTTTTTATCATCGTTAACAATTAAATGATGAGGGAAAATATAAAAAATTAAATTACCGGAAAGTGTGACTTGTTTCATTAATGCTGTTTTAAGTGCATACACTGAAATATATTTTCTAAAAATAATGGAACTAGTAATGAAAAGTAACGAAAGTAATGAACTATATATGTAAAGTATGTGCATATATAATAATATAAATTTATTTGATAAGGAGAGTCTAAGATCCATTGTAAGATATTTATGATGTAAGTTAACCCATTTTTTTCTCTCAGATATTTTTACTTATGAGATTTTTAATTTATTAAGGTCTTAAGAATTTTGATAAGAGAGAGAGAGAGAACGAGAGTGAGAGGAAGAAATAAAAATAGAGAGAGCGAAGGTGAACAAATAGGGAGAGAGAAATAGGACGAAAGACATTGAGAGAAAATAAAAAGAAAAGAAGCAAGAAAAAGAGAGAAAAGAAGAAAAGAAAGAAAGGTTTCTTAATTTGTTTTCTACTTCAGCTAAAGTCTAAGAGAAATAATAATGAAAAAAAAAAACAAAAGGTATACATGGATAATATTACTTATGCATGTCAAAAGCTTATATTTAGGCTAAAAATATTCACGAAAGTATAATTTTACAATAAAAAAAGTCTAAAATTCATTGAATGGTAAAGTATGCATTGCATTTAAAATATTTGCATTTAGATTTGATATCTCTCTGAAGTACTACAAATTTGAATAATGTGTTTTAAAGGAGATTGTACGATGAAAACCTGTTTTACGTATAACAGGGAAATTTATCTAATTTAGGTGTGCAGTTGATAATTATTTTTATGCAAGAAAGAGTGATACTATATGGGCTTATTTACGCAATTTCGATAGAAAAAATAACATTCATGAAAAATTCTGTGTCAGAATAATATAATTTCTTGTTGCAATCATTTGTGAAAACATTGCTACTATGAAAATTGCTACTATTCGTTTCTTAGTGTTAAGATAAATTTGCTTTTTTCATTGGTTCGGAGAATTTCAATTTGTTATGTTCTTTGGAAAAAGCTTTATAGGAACTAGTAATGAAACTAGTTTGAGAAATAATTGAGAAATACATGAGAAAATTTTAGAAATCTTCTAAACTATTATTTAGATTTCAAATGATATGAATGTTAGTAAACAAATTTTTGCAGATCTCTATTTGACAAAATATTCAAAATGTAAAATTTTAAATTATTATCTTTGTGTGTAAAAAATGTAGATAGCATTGAAAAATAGAACTATTCAGGTATTTTCTGTGAAATTCATTTAAATTACTGAAATGAAATAGCATTATATATAAATTTTCAAACATTCTTGAAGTTTGTTTAAAATATTTCAGTTCCCTTTTTTTGTACCATTTTTGTACATTTCTTACAAATTATAAGAATTAAAATTAATCTTAAGAATTGTAATTTTCTTTAATTGTTTACCTTATATTTAAAGATTCAGCTTACATAATTAAAAAAATCACGTTTAATATTTCTAAAATAATATAATAAAGTATTTTATGCATGCACATAATATATTTTTAAATTCAAGAATAAAATTTTGTGAAATAAAGCAAGTTTTTTTTTATATAGTTTTGGTTTCCGTAGCTATGTTTAGTAAAATATTGATTTTTTTAATGAATGTCACACAAAATTATATTTTATATATATTACAAAGCTAATCTGAAAAATTTAACATAAAATTTGAAGGATTGTTTTGAATTTTGAAAAAAAAAATTAGTAGTGCATCAACAAAATATAAACTAATATAATTATTAATAAATGTAGCTGGGTGAGTTTAAATTAATAAAATAATTATTTCACATAATAAAGCAACAATTTGAACATTTTTTATGGCAGAGCAAAGCACTGTAAATCAAAGATATTGGTATAGTGAGTGTGTTTAAAAACGAGGATAAATGCAGAACGAAAAAGTTTCGAATATGCTTGAAATTTGCACGTTAAATAATGAAACTCATATGAAACTTAGAGAGAAATTCTTTTTGAGCTAAGGCAACTCGAAATATGAAATGTTGCAATATGGATCAATAATACCCAGGTTTGGGTTCATATTACTTAGCGGATTTTACCTGTGTGATCTCGATAATGGAATTTTTTAAGTTCGATTCCTATAAATTTCGAAGAAAGATTGATGATTGTAATGTTTACTTATGCTTCCTGAATTCACATCCATCGAGATAGGTATTTATGATTTTTTCCATTCTTTCTTTCATAATATTTTCATTACGATAGTTAGGTAGTAAACATACAATTCCCTTATATTATCTTTCAGCAAATATGTTGCCTATGGTCATAAAGTAAACACCAATAGAGGTCCCTGTACCTAACCCAGGAAGGGTTTTACCACATTTGATGGACCGGCTGGAGAGAAAAAGAAATGGAACACAGTACATACAAGACAATACAATTATGCTTGCAACCATATGGAGACACTGAAAATTATTACCTTTACACAGTAAAGAGTAGTAAAGTATACTATTTAACACAATTGGATTGCAATTGAGAGTTAACCCGTGGAAACGTAAAAAGCATTCAAAACAGGTATCAGACAAAATACAGAGCAGGATGTGGTAAGCCAGTCCTTTAAAATACTTATCAAATTTCATGCATATAAGAAGTAAAGAAAATAAATAGCAATACAAAAGAGAATTAAAAATAATAAAACAGAATTGAATACATATACCTGCACCTACAGCAAATTAAGGAGATAATAATGATTAACGAATAATATTAATGCATTTAGTATAGATTTGATAGTTGGGTGTATCGGTTCAAAGTAAGTTAGATTACATGAAATTCTAATTTATATATACAAAAAGTTTAGATAGGTTATACATAATGCATTAAAATAGGTCAATACAACATGATGACGATAACTGTGATTAAGTAATTCAGTAAGAGCACTAGAATGATGGTGAGAAAACAGCAAATAAATAATAATGTACTATATACAAGGAGATGAAAAACAGGCGAAATGTTAAAGGTAGAGAGGAAAATGTATAAATGTAGAAAATAAGACAGATGGAGTATGCGGATTTTACGCTCATCTTCTTCCCAGTGAAGTCTATCACCGTCACGGGCATCCTTATCCTCCTATTCCTCTGGAATTATTAAGTCCCTATATTCAAGGAGAAAGTTTATAAGGTTAATAATTTTTATCTTTGCAGCCTTGTTGATGGTGAGGTTTTTGAGCCAAACATTTTTCAGATTGCCTCTGGGGGTAGTAAAGTGCCAGAAATTAGATGAGGCATGTTGTAGGGTAGTGAATTTGAGTTCCTTCCACAATCATATCTGTCAGTGGGTTGTACTCCTATTCTATGCAGGTAACTTGGAAATGGGCCATGTCCCGTAACAGAAATCGTTATTTGTCATGGCCAGCACTGTTGGTTCAAATTTACTTTTGGCAGGATGGAGTGTACTGGCCATCCGGTGGTATTCTGATCCCACAGAGTTTGCCAATCCTGAATTAATGCAATTTTCTTGATCCTTTTGAAGTGAGACGGAGGAAGAGGGAGATAGATTTCCGGTTCATCTGAAGAAGCATCAGCTTTTGGTAGGCGGTCTGCAATTTCGTTCCCTTCAAAACCTACATGAGCCTTTATCTAACAGAGGGAGATGTTTTGTTGGTTGTTAAGTTCCTCTTGAATTTGCCTGGGTAAAGGATTGATGGCTTTCGGATTGCAAAAGGCATAAAGACTTGCTTTACTATCTGACCAGACTAGGCAATTCTGTTCTTGGTTTCTGGCCCACTCAATGACTTGCTTAATTGCGAACAGCTCAGCCTGGAAGACTGAGCAATTGGCATTCAGTTTGTAACTTTCACTGTGGACTATGATATCCCCATTGTTGTGACAAACGCGGCTTCTACATCTCCATCCATCTTGGAGCCGTCAGTGAAAATATGGCAAACATGCTTCTTCAGGGTAGAGTCGTATTCCGTGTTAGGATTGACAATCGTATTAAATCTGAAAATTCCTGGATGGATTGAAAGTGTAGCTACTCTTGCTTCCATAATGTTACTACTTGTGGTCCTAATTTCTTGTTTTATTTGTGCCTCAGTATTGATAGTGAGATGAAAGGGGGTATGCCAGTAATGACTTGTAAAGCTGTCATCGATGTTGTCTTGTAGGCCTCAGTTATATTAAGCAGAAACTTTCTCTGTATTTTGTCTAAAAGTAGCTGATTTTTGACCAGAAGATTGGCTCCTTAGAGTGTAGCTTCGTGGACTAGAATTTTTTCTGCCAGTACAATGTGCTGTTTTTGGGTTAATCCCCATGTTGAGCTAGCTATTCTAAGTAATTTCTGGTGGATGCGAACATCTTGCTGCTTTGACACCTTGCTGTTTGATATGTGCTGACCAATTCAACTTATCATCCAGGAGTACACCTAAAAGTTTAATACTCTTGCTTCACCTTATTCTGAAAGTTATTTGAAAATATTTGCAGTCTACTTTTCAGTCTCATGAATAGGAGGTAATTTGAATTTTGAATTGATATTCCAAGGTTATGCTTATGGGTCAATTTGCTAAAAATCTTAAGGGCTTCTGTCGCGACGTGTTCAAGCTTCCTTTCACTATCAGCTGTCACTACGAAAGTGAAGTCGTCAGCAAAGGCCTGGAAAGCAACTGTTGCTTTAGGATCAATATCTTTACCAACTGTGGTCCAGTCAAATTGTAGCAGCTCATCAGCAAGCAGATTCCATAGGATGGGTCCACTGCAAGAGCCAATGGCTTGCGGTTTTTTCACAATGCCCACATTAGTATTGAAGGCAACCTCTCGATCTTCCAGGTTGCTGATGAGAATTTTTTGATGGTTTCTGGGCATCCTTTACTTTCGAGTGCTTGTTTGATAGATGGATGTGGTGCAGAGTCGAAACTCCTTTAATATCCAGAGAATTTATTGCGCAATATTTTGCTGAGGCTTTTGGAATTTCGATTTAACTTTTCAGGTGTAGGAAAGTATAGTTCACTGACCTACCTTTATGAAAACCAAATTGATTTTGGTGAAGAAGACCATGGCTCTCTAAGAAGAAAATCAATCTCGTAGTCACAATTTTCTCCAGTAATTTTCCCATTGTTGATAACAGGGTGATTGGCCTGTATGATTTAACTTGCAGTTTGTCTTTTCCTTCCTTATTGCAGAGAATGATTAAGCCAATTTTTAAGCCCTTTGGGAAGTAGCACAGATTTCAACATTTTTTTACTAGTGTTCTGCTCCGGATAGTGACGGTCCACTGTTTTAAGTATAATGTTGTCAATTCCATCTAGTCATGGTGCTTTTCCATTGGGGAGTAAGGTGATAGCTCTGTCTATCTCTCCCCTGATGCGTTCTGGATCATAACTGTCACTTGTTGTAAGATCGTTGAAATAGAGTGGTAGGTTGTGTAGGAAACAGCTCTTCTAAGATTCTGCTGGTGATGTTAATAGAGTTACCTTCTTGTAAATTCCTGCATAATAGGGCTGGTGGGGGAGAGGATTTCCTAAAGGTGGCTTTATAAATTTTCCCATAAGGATTTGTTGCTGAAGTGCACAGTTCTCGCCAGCATGTACACTTTGCTCTTCGTATATCTCTTTAATATATGCCGCCTTCAGCTTTTTGTAAATAATTATGTGTTTGGTCTTGTCTGGATTATTTACATTTTGCATTTTTCGCGTTTTGGCATTTAATTCTTTTTTCCTGAGATCAAAAGACTGCGTCCACCAGTTTGGCATTAAATTATTGCGCGGCTTCGTTTTCTTATAGGAAATTCGACAACACTCAATCATTTGTCTTTGCATGATTGCGGCTGCATTGTCAAGTTGATGAGTTGTTTCTCTATCCTCTAACAGTTGTAGTATATTACTTACGTGTGAATATAGATTTTTGATGAGCTTATGATGATTTCCATATTTAGTCTTGAATCTGGTAATTTGTATCATATCTGGTGGTGCTACCAGTGTGATCTGGATATATTTATGGTCACTGAGTGTTTTAGTGTCCAAGACCTCTCATATACTTTCTATTGCAATGTTCACATTAGGAGTTAAAGTCACATCCGGCCATCCTTCATTGGTTGATGAGTTAAAAGTTGGAGGAGCACCCATCGTGTTTAGAAGAAGTAAATTATTGCATATCAGGTAATCCAAAGGACCTCGTTGTCTTTATATCCCCACATGATGTGATGGGCATTAAGATCTGCACCGATAATGATCTTTTCGTTCCCTAAATTTTGTAGGAAGCTATCAATATCCTGAAGTGCTTCACTGATTCTCGCTTGGCCAGACACGCTCATCGTATGCTGTGATTTGGTGGGGCGTTATAATCAGAGATTATTGTCAGTGGGCCAATATTAATTGCAATTTTAACTGCCACCGCGTTTTCTTTATGTCCAACTAGGATTCGCCTTATATCAACTGTGGTGATTACTCCACATTACCCTAGAGCCAGTATTTCCAGGTGCTTGGAATTTCCAGTATCTGATTATCTTTGCTTATATGTGATACTTGTACCACAAAGACTTGCACATTCAGACAGTAGACAATCATTTGCAATAAGTCAGTTGGGGCATTTGACCTCAAAAGGTTTAAAAGGAAGGTTTATTTGGATAATCTTTGTTATGTGCATGTTGCTGCTCTCTTGTGGTTGAAGATTAGGTGTTTGTGGGGCATTGTTGCAGGTTGGGTAAATGTTGCTTGGCATATTTAGTTGTTGTTCGAATTAAGTAGAGACCTGTAGATGGTACAAATTGCATAGCAAGTTTCATGGTTTTAGGGGAAATTCGCTCCTTTTTTGTTGGCAACGTGGCAGTTGATGCAATTTTGATATTGAGCCTGGCAATAATTTTCTGAGTGTTCACATCCAATCTACCACAAACTTTTTGAGATTTACAGTCTCTGCTAAAATGTCCAGAATCTTAGCAATTATAACACCGGATTATGGTTTTATGGTTGCGTATGTATGTAGTCTGAAACCAATATGTATCTGTTTCCGTGCAGCGAGTATCTTAGCTGCTATGCTGTTTGCTTCTATTACTATATGTTGTAGGTTTGCATCGAACCTATGTGACTTAATTTCTTTTATTTTAATATGCATGTCTCTGTCCATTTCTGGAAAGTTATTCAATATTATTTGGATTATGTTGTTATCATTAACTGTAGCTGGCATATTTAGAAATATTACTTTTCTAACTAATTGGGAGGGCTTTAGAATGTTAAAGCGTTTCTCTTTCAGCTGTTTTTTCAGTTTTTATTTTGTTGATTCTTCAATTAGGTGAACAACATTTTAACCTAGCTACGTGTTTCCCCTATGTTACTTTTTTGGGGCAAACATCATTATTTAGTTTTAGGAGATTTTATTTTAGTGCTGTAAGGTTTTCGTTTTCAGAAGGTTTGATGAGGATTGATGTTTCTGTGTCAGCTTCTGTTTTTCTCTTTAATATGTCACTATAGGTGGGTTTAGGTGGAAAAACTTGTTGCTTGGATGCAGTTAGAAGTGATTTGGTTTCTTCTTTAAGTGCTTTAATTTTCTGAATGTTGTTGTTGAATTGATCCATTTTCTGTTTTAGAGATGACCCATCTTCATGTTTGGAAGCGGTGGATGATGGAGGGAGTAGTGTTTTCAGTTTATCAAACAGTTTCCTCGCTTGGATTCTTTTGGATCCATATAGATGGTGCTTCGCTCTCGTCTTTAACAGAATAATTCCTTTGATGTCTTCAATTATGTGGAGTGGAGATGGTTTTGTATTTCTAGAATATTCAAAGTGTTGATTCAATGGGGTAATCTCGCTTGATTCCACTGTGGTTGAATTATTGGTTAAGCTTTCGTGTGGTGTGTCATCTTCCTCTTCCATTGTCCAGGAGGTTAGATGATTTGCAGGTAGATTTTGTGATACTGTAATATTTTTAAGATTGATAAGCGAGATTGATTTCTTGAATTTTTTTATCCATTGTTAGGGAGTTTGGTGTCCAAAAGAGTAATGGAATGATTTGTTAAATGGTAGTCAAATACAAAATTGCAGAAATGCTACTGCTGGAAACAATAGGAGGAAATGAAGTCAGAAGTAGATTCAGAAATTTACTTATTATTGTTAAGGTTTGTAATTTAATTCATAAGTGAATAGCAGTGACCCAGAGGCCATCGCCATTCCACCACATGCAACAGTCCCGGTATTCACTGCATATAGATCGGGACAGATTCTTAAATAAATATAAATACATCCATATACATTCAAATTAAGAGACATGGACCAAGTAGGTTATTGTATTGAGAAACTGGGGAATTTAGTAGATTATTTAATGTACTATGGTCCTTTGGTCGTACATCCTCCCCATGCCCATTTTAACCACAATATTATCCTTTTCATGGGAATTAGATTAATTAAAATGTAATTGGTGTTATACATTAAAGTAAAATAATAGATTATGTATTGAAATAATTTTTAAATGGATAATTTAATTATATTATTGTCCATATAGTTTAGAATTTGACTTTAGAAGATTTTAATGGCTTATTTAAGAATTTTTTAAATTTAAACTGTAGCAGGAGAAATAATAAAAGAAATGAACTTAAAATTAAAAGTTATTAGAATAAAATATAGAACAGCTAGGACAAAATTATTTTATTTTAAATTCCCCAAGTTTAGGTTTAGCTATTATAGCCAAAGGGTTAAAGTCCGAGAGTGAATGATGGAAAAGGTTTAAGTCTTGGATTAAATCTTTGCTAGTTTAGAAAAAAAAAGAATATATACTTTCCAAGCTGGCTCATTGAAAGCACATTTAATAAAAGGAATTTAGAAAGCAGTTCCAGATCTCTGTGACAATTAAGAGCCGAGAAAAACGCTGGTTAATATTCAAATAATTTAGTTAATTAGAAGCGGGATGTTGGTGCTCAAAGGGTAAAGAAGAAATTGAATATGGGGACATGGCAGGCAGCAAGAAAAGGGATTTAGAAATTATTCAGAGTCAATGCATATGCATAATGGAGGAACGAAGAAACAATGTGAGAAAAATAAAAAATATATTCAATTTTCACTCACACTAATTAAACTATATCTCGTTAACTAATGATTATTTTTTGAATTGTAATACAAATTTTAAGTCACAAGAATCTTCTCCGAGTAAATATAAAAAGGTTGGAGTGAATTGACTAAACATTAAAAAGTTATGGCAAAATTAAAGAGAAAGTGACCAATAAAATTTATAAAATAACACGGAAATTTAACAACAAAAATAGTATTGAAAAATTTATTGAAAATTAACTATTATTCGAGGAGTAAAAATATAAACATTTCCAGAAATGTTGGAAGGTCCACTATAATCTAAAATTAGTTTAAAGATGATAGGACAATTAGGGCGAAAGTTATAATTGAATAATTATTGAGCTAAAAGAATTTTGCGAAGAATTGCCGAAAAACATGAATTTTTTATTCATTAAAATGCTTACAACTTCTGGCCCAATTATTCTATCTACACAATCTATGCATCAAAATGCGCAGAACTATCGCTCGGAACCGAAGAAGATAACATCTGGGTACTTACCTAATTAATTAGCCACTCATGATGTTGTTAATGTGTAGCATGTAGAGAAAAATGCTTGAAAAAGAATCATAAGTTCTGGGTTAGGATTGTCAAGGAATGAAGAATTATCCAAATTGCCCACAAATTTATGCCTAGGTAGTTAGTTCAAAGGGTTTTTGATAGGCCTGCAGCTTAAATTTCATGAATAAGGAAATAACAACCAAAATAATGAAGTGTGAACACAAATCACTATCCTCCGTTGTTGGGGCTATGCCTTTGGTTGCTATGCCTTTCTTTGTTAGGATAAGGGAATCACCATATTGGAAATTTTTTGTGAAATATTCACAATAACGCTTATATCTTCGCTGTTTTGGCAGATATTGATACCAAATTTTTTGACAAGCTGAATAAAGCTTTAGCATATAATACAATTATAAATTCGAATTATATCAACGTTTAAACGTGATATTAAATTGAAATAAGAGCCACAGTCAGAGAAACACAGATATCCCCAGTCCGCTTCTCTTTTTTCTCTTGCCTAGGGCCGTGATAGCCTAGTGGTTTGGACATTGTCTTTGTTTGATTCACAATGCCATCAAAGTCCCATCGAGAACATGCGATATAGGTGCTCGTTAAAAATCTGACTAACCGAAAGTCTTGTGATCCATAATTGAGCAGTGACTATGGGTGTAATGGTCTGGAGAAAATTCCCTCCCAGCTCAGATCAAAATCAAAATTGAGGGAGTGGATCCTCTGGTGGTACCATCTGTTTGAAGAATCTCAGAGCAAAGTCGTAGTTTCACCTTTGTGGTACTCTGTTTAAAACGAGAGACGCACCTCTCCGACATAGTTTCGCATAACTTTTATGCAACGAGTTTGGCTTGTCCAAAAGTCATCAGTAACAATACCCTTTCTCCCTGGCGTTTAGTAACAGCATTAACAATCTAATCTAATCTGTTATATTCGGTATGATAAACATCCTTAAATAATTAAAGTTTGATTTTAATTAATAACTTCAGAAGTGGGTGTAGACCAACTTACACTAGTTACGCATAGGAGGAGTCAGATATTGTAATTTGGTTTGAAAATTTGTTTCATCTAAGCAATGTTGAGAAGAGCAATGTCCTACCTGAAGAGCAGAGTCGTCAAAGTTTAAAGCAGTTTCAATTCACATGATTTTATTTTCATGGTAAGTTGATTAGATTTAGTGGCACAACACTCTCAGATGGAATAAGCTGCCCCGAAAACAAAATAATGTTTGAGAGAGTTAAGTGCTTGAGAAATTCAATAGTTCCATAAGAACTAAATGAGTCTGTTGAGATGAATGACTCTGAAGAATAAAAACAATAAAGAAATTCATGAAAGAGAGAAAGATGAGACAGATAAATAATGTCTTCCGAGTGAAAAACTACGATGTCTTCCGAGAATCACGACAGTTTCAAGAAATTAATATCGCCCAGAGCCGATTTTATTTGATTGCTTTTTGTGCTTGTCTTTTCTACATTTTGAAAGGGTCTGAGATGTAGAGGAAGAATAAGTTTCCATATCTGTTTCGGAACAGGGTATATCAATTGCTTTTTTAATACATTTATTTAGAGATTTCAGTTTTTTTAATTTTTGTACCACGAGCTTAGATTTATTGGTAATTGAAGTAGATTTCTTGGTGCTAATTTCTTTGTAAGTTGATGGTAAAGTGGATATAGAAGACAAAGTTGAAAGTGGAGCAGATATTGGTAAACTACTCTTCTTTGCTGGATTGTTGTTTACTTTTGCATCTGTTTGTAAAGTAGAAGAATAAAAAAATGCCAACTTTTAGTGTTCTGCTTTTTGCTATTTGTCTTTGTTTCAAAAAAGTAATTCTTTGTTTTATCTTGGTTGCAGTTAATTGTTTCTCCAATGTCCATAATATAGAGCTAGATTTGGAAAATGCAGCATGTAAACCAGAACATTTACAACTCTTGAAAATTTCTGAAGTACAAAAATTAGTTTCATGACCAGATTGTGCACTCTTTCTATACATGGAATCACTATTACAACATGCCTGTAGAGAATGACCATATGTCTGACATTTGAAACATTTAAGAGGGTTAGGAATGTATGAACGAAGTTTGAATTTTATATAACCTGCTTGAATAGATTTTCGTAATACCGATGTTTGAAAAGTTTAAAAAAAATGTTGGATGGAACTGAGTATACCATCACGTCGAATACAACGTGCAGCACAAACTCCGTGATCATGAAATTCTTAAAAAATTTTTGCTTCTGAAAAATGTATGAAATCTACGTTAGAAAGGATACCACGAGATTAATTTAAAGTTTTATAAAATAATTTTTTGACTGGAAATGAGCCTATTATTCTTAAAATTACTGAATACCAGAGTTTTTTTTAAGTCAACTTGAACAAGAAAATCTTCCTATAGTATTTTTTTTTAACATTTATATGTTAAAAATAAAGTATGTGAGAAGTTTTTGTACAACAAAAGGAGATACTCTGTAAATTTGCTTATGGTTTTTATTAACATGTAACGAATACATGCATTGGTTTCAACGATGATAGAATTAAAATCATTGGATATTTGTAAAGGTTCTGGCTCGACGGCACCACCCACCATGAAGCCCTACAAGGGATATCACCAACTGGCTCTGGACATTTCTAACCTCTGATCTTACCATAATGTTAGTCGACACCCATACGCTGGGAATCATCCCTGGAGAGAGTGACCACCCTTAATTCCAAGTCCAAGCATGTGACCCCTTCGCTTGATCATTAGCAGACAAACCCAAACTGTAACAAGGTATCAGCCTATTGATACACTGAGAAGCACAGTCCATTACCCGTGCAAAAGGTTGCTTGCAAGGACTATACGTGGGGATCTTGACTCTCCTTGAGAAGCAAGAAGCAAACAGAGTGGCTACAGCTACCCATGAAGAACTCTCTCACTTGCCATCAAGGGATGGGAAGACTAAGGAAAAGATTAGAAGGAGAAGAGAGGAAAAACAGAGAGATACTTGGGTAGCTCGGGATTACAACACCCGTAATCACCTAAAAAATGATTCCCATGAAGCAATTTTTATGGTATAGCAATTCTTAAAACATTATTTATAAAACTTCTAACATAAAATGCTTACTCAAGTAAAGGCAGATTCCATATTGAGTTTGACCTATTAAAATTAAATTAATTGTGAATTATCGTATTTTCTGTTTGATAAGCCACCTCCCTAAGTCTGTGCAAATTTTCGATTGCTGATTGATTTACCAATACATTGTATAAGTGGAAGAAAGTGCAGTGCTTATCAAATTGCCCAAAAATTAATTTTTGCAAAGATGGGTTTCATAGAAATATGTATTTCATTTAACTTGGCTAAAATTAAATTGTTTGGTCTTCATGTTCCGCGAAAATATTGTTACGGCTAAATTAATTCAAGGTTATTTTTAATTAAGGAAATTCATAGTTTATAATGATAAATTTAAGTAGATTAATAGTACTATAAATCTCTGTCATTTATTAATGTTATCATATCAATAATATTAATTATATAATTTTGTATATACGGGATTTGAACCAAGTACCTCCCCATCCGCAGAGGGACGATCTGACCACCAGACAGCTTGGGCGTCTCCTGTTTAGTTATATGTCCTTTATAAGTTAATGTATAACTGCTATTGTTAATTTTATTAAGCTTTATTTATTTGAAAAATTCATTCAATTTTCTCAAAATTTTAGTAATATAAACTTTTAATATAAAGTAAAGGATATTTTGAAAATTTTTTCTACAAAATTTTTCACATAATTTACTTAGTAGGAAAAAACTCAGTATTCATGTTTGTCGCTCCATTGATTAAAAATTTTCAGCACATTTGCTTTACTTTTATTTGAAACATCTTATGTATGTAAATGGCAATATTTTATAAAAGTATTTTGCAATTGATTAAGAATTCAAAAGAAAGACTGATTATTTTTAACGTATATTTTTTATTTTAAACATGTAAATCACATTTATACGAGCATTTGAAAGTGGCTGAACCAAGTCACAGTATTTTGCTTTTTAGAAATCAGAATTATTTATAACAAAGAAGTTACAAGGAAACGATGAATCTAAAGCACTTCCACTAATTTGAAATTTTATCTCAGAATGGTAATTTTACATATTTATTCCTAGATTTATTCAAAATGCGTCATGGGTTCTCTGTAACCTCTCAAGTTAAAATTTAAATGAGAAATTAAAGAAATATTTATCGCATAAGATTTATTCTAATTTCTAAGAAATAATTTTGAATTAAGTCAACATATTTATTCATTATTAAACTCAATAATTAAAGTCTAGAAAATATTTGTAGAACTATACACTGAATAATTTTAATATTAATAATCAAATGAAGATATGAAACTACATTAATGAGAATACCATTATAAAACTAATAAATTAATGTGTATTTTATATGTGTTTTTGCTAAACTGAGATAATTGTTAAGGAATAAGTGGTCTGTATTTTAAAACACTTCTAGGCACAAAGTCATTGAGAGTATGGATGGAATTCTAAAGAATGGCTCATCTTTCCCGGTCAATCATTTGCCAAAGTGCGTTTTCTGAAAGATGCAATGCTTACAAATGGCGCCCAATAATATCCCAAACGAATGCGACTGATGTGAGATCTGGCTTGCACTGTGGCCAAGGAAGCAGATATACACCTTTCAGGAAACATTGGCTGATGGGAATAAAGGGATGTCGGTCATTATCCTGCTGATAAAGGGGATTGGGCATCTCTGAATGTAAGGGAATGTCACCAGTAGTAGCATGTCATGGTCATGGTGCCTTGGATCATACATAATGGCACCCGAAATCATGATGCCGCACTCTCGCGTGGTGAGGCGTTCCACAATAGCAGTAGGATTGAACCTGTCTCAAGTGGACGACATACTCGTAAGCGGAGACTATCTCTAAAGAAACAGAAGCGTGAATCAACTGGAAGACGAAGTTGTGCCATTCTGTCATCCACATCGCTCTAATCCGGCACCAATCCAGACGTTGGCGTCTGTGCAGTGAGGTCAATCAGTCCTATTAACGGACACCATGATCTCAGGCCACTAACAACCAATCGACGGCAAGTGGTTCTACTCAATATGGAAGTATGATCTAAGGTGTATTGCACCTGCTGCAGAATTTCAGAATACGTGGTTTGTGGGGACACCATCGCCCCATATTGAATGTGTAGATCTAAGCATGCAAACGTCTCTCTAGATGCACCGGCACCTCACAAACGTTCCACAGCTCCTTGTTTCAACCATCTTCACCCCAGCTGGTGTACTGTAGAAACGTCTTAGTGTCTAGCAGCTGCTATTTGCCATAAAGACCAATCTGCCTTGCTCAATCCGATCACCATGTCCCTCATAAGCTCATCTGTCTTCTGGAACTGACTCCGTTGACGATGGCATAGCATTCTCTAAAATTAAGGGCGTCCTTTGAGATAAGAATAAACTTTCAACGATTATTTTCCAAGCAGAAATAAAGGCGCGAATATTGCCCACTTTGCCGATTTCTGTCCTCATATCTTATCCTGCTTGCACTAGAGAGATACGTATTTTACATTATGCGTATAGATACATATTTTACATTATGTCAAGGCACGTCTACCCTAAAATTTGTACAATTTCCTAGGATAATTTTTTATGATTTTTCTTGTTGTTGTATTTTCAATGTCGGGAAGTATATACATAAATGTTTTCCTCTTCCATTGAAAAAGAACTATTGCATAGGAATGTTGAGTAGAGCCTTAATCAGAAAGATCAAAATTAAAGCATTATCAAATCAAATGAAATTACTTTTATATTATCAATACTAAATATTACTATATGCATGAAATTTTTTCGTAAAATGCCGGTTCCAATAAAAGCTAATTTCATATTGAGCTTGAACTATTAAAATGCTTATGAAATATGTGCCTTATTCACTGTTTCCATCTATCTATGTGAATTTTTTATTTCTAATTGGTTTATAATTTTATCAAATTAGTTGGAATTAATATAAATTACCAATGGAGCCGAAAGCAATTTCCACAGAAATAGGTTACACAGGAATGTATTCCTTTCAAAAGTGGCTAAAATGTATTCATTGGTTTATTGTAGACAAAAAACTGCAGGAAGAATTGTTATGTTATCACCAAATTTATTCCAAATTTTTCTTCTAACTTAGAAAATTCATTTTTATAATGACATATTTCAATAGAGATTAATAATTTTTCAAATCTCTTATCTTTGTTAATGATATTATAGCACACAATAATATTAATTATATATATATATATATATAATTTCTTAAGAAAATGATTTCTAAAATATGTAATAAAAGATATTTAGATGTCATTGTTAATTATATTGCGCTTTGTTTGCTTAAAAAATTTATTCAAGTTTTGTGAAATTTTAGTAATGCTTTTAATATGAAGTAAAGGATATTTCGAAAAGATTTTTTGACAAAATTTATTACATAGTTTTCTGAGAAATTAAAAGGCAAGCATTCACATTTGCTCCTTTAGCTGATTAAGAATTTTTTGCACATTTATATTAAAGTTTTTTTTCTTCATTTTAAAGTTGTAATTCCCATTTATACGAGCATTTAAAAGCGGATGAAAAAAATCATAGTCGTTTTCTTTTTGGAAATCATTTCAGAATTTACAACTATTTACAGCAGAAAAGTTACAAAAAGAAACTATCTGACAAAGTGGTAATTTACATATTTATTTCTAGATTGAAGAAGAATTTTTCATATATTTTCTCTCATCTCTCAAGCTATAATATGAATGAGTAATATGGTAAATATTTATTGCATAAGATTTATTCAATTTTCCAAGAAATAATTTTTTAAAATTTAATTTTTTATATACTTTTATTCTCAGTATTGTAATTTAAGTCTTGGAAATATTTGTGGATCCATATATTAAATAATTTTGATCGAGATTCATTTCTATATTAAAAGTTTTAAAAAATATATGTTACTAAGTTAATGAGAAAAGTTTGTGTGTGTTTTCGATAAAATGACACATAATCCATCAGTTAGATTATTACGGAGGATATCATATATTATTAAACTTTTTTTTAAACTGTGCATTTGGGGCTTGCACCTTGTGTTTCTAAGTTAGTATCTTAAAGATTAATTTTAGCTACCATTTAAACAATGTTTGATGTTTGTAATTTTTCTTAATTTTATAAAAAAATTGGCAATAATAAACGGTGAATGTGAATGAGATATGATAACAATATATTATATACTTGTTGTTTTTGTTGTTACTTATGACACTTGGACAAGCCAAATTCGCTATGCCATTGGCTATGCGAATTTAAGTTTGTATAGGGTGAGTCTTTCGTTTAACCAGAACACTATAAAGGTACTTCTATGCTCTAAACTCCTCCTATAGATGGCATCATCAGAGGATCCACCCTTTCTATTTTGACATTTATCTGGAGAAGGAGAACATTTTTTCCAGAACACTACACCCATCGTAAATGCTCAACTATTAACCAGGACTTTTGATTCACCAGATTTAAGGTGCACTTTAATATATACTTATAAGCTTAGTAGCGCTATATTGCTATGATATATACGTATAGCCATGTAATGCTACTAGGCTATGAGACGTGATGTCCAGTTCATTTTCCTGTTAAAAACAGTTGTAAGATTATCTTTCATTAAGTAGTGAATAATCAAATTTTATGCAGAAAAAGTATTAAAGAGAGTTATAATTTCCTAAATTTTTCTAATTTTAGTACTTGATCAGAATCATTTTCGTAAATTTGTCATGTATTTAAAGGAAAAGAGTCTTGTTGTAATAAACTCTGATTATTGACTTACGGTCCTAAAACCCAGAGCGTGAATCAAAAAGGCAAAAGAAGAAGTTTTTGAAAAAAGAGTCTTAAGAAACATTCATAGCAGTGTTTTTAATAAGGCGTATGGAGGAGGACATCTAGCTATGAACTATACAGACACTTTGAAATCGAAGGTTTTGCAAAATTCATTAAACTAAATTGAATGAGGTGCGCAAGATGTATTTTAAGACTGAATCCGACAAGTGTATAATTGACGATTTTTAAATGTGCACCTCTTTTTAAGTAAGCAGATTAAAAATGAGGTGGAAGGATGCTTTGGAAGCAGACTTGGGCATCAATGGTGTTAAGAATGAAGAACTGTAACCGGAAAAAGGGTGGCCTATGGAAAAACTTCTGAGGTAAGCAAAGACTAAAAAAGGATTGTAATGCAAAATATGATGTCGATTTTAATGCATTTATAACCGAGTTAATGTTATTCATTATATCAACAAGAAATTAAAAGCAAAAATGCTGTGTAAAAATGGTTAAATTTGATATAATTTTTTGAGCTTTATTATTATATTTACATTTAAATAATAGTATAAGTATCTTTATTATGTTACAAAATCTTCAGCATCTGAAATTTCATAACATATGCTTATTTCCCATTTACCACTTTTTGCTAACCATTCTTATTTCTAACACAAATATAAAATATAATCATGATATAATATAGCACGGACTGTATCAAAATTTTCATATATAATAAAGATAATAATAAGATAATCACAATGTAATACTCAGATAATTAGTTTTTCTGGTTTTAATGTAATTATAATCATATGCTATATTCGAAATTCGAAACATTTTACAATGGATTAACTCTAAAAATTTTTAATTGTTATGCTAGTACATCCGAAAAAGCCTTACTAATGTTATTATAGAATAAATTCTAAAGCTCAATAGAAATTACACCAGTTTGATAATTTTCTTAATCTATTTAAAAATTTTAATTCTTCTATTTTATTAATAATGACGTGTCTAAACTTTATATTCACATTTAAATTCTTCAAAATGTTTGATAAAAGACAAATGGAATAAAAATTACCCAGTGAATTGCAATTGCCAGTTAATGAGATTTATTAAGTAAATTTTATAACAGAAAATTAGCAAAATAGTTACAAAAAGTGTGTGAATTTACATAAACTGTTCGAATATTTTAAACTAACTGATTCATAGCAGTGATGTGAAACTATGTATTAACACAATTTCAGGCAGATATTAATGTATATTAAGCAATGCAAATATTAATGTACTTAATATTAGGTAATATTTTTCAAAAACTGTTTTATTTACATTTTGTTAAAAAATATTTTTACTAAATATAAAATCTTAATAAAAATTAGTTATTTTTAATAAATACAATAACTTTATTTTAATAAAAATGAAATTATTTTATTTTAATAAAAAAGAGAAAATATTCCAAGAAATCTTAAAGTAAGGTGGAGAGAGTTGAAAATGATGACAAGAAGGATAAGAAAAAAAGTAAAGACAAAATACAGAAAACGGTTTTTTCACTTTATTGAATTCACAGTTTTTATTCATCACTTTTTTCTGAAAGCTTATGTCTTAAAATATTAAAAAATGCATCACAAAATGTATTAAAATAAGAAAATGGAAGACAAATCTCTTGTATTATTTTAAACATTCTGCTTAGAAAGAGAGAGAGTGTTGAAAAAAAGATTATTTTGCAGCTGGAAAATTATTTGTAATATAGATATTGTAGAGTTGAGTAAATAAAAAGAAAATAATTTCATTACAAGTACTGAAAAAATTTTATTCAAAATATATTCTTGAGATTGCTTACTTACTGTTGAAAATTTGCATAAAACTTATTAAAATAATACTGAATGATAAGAATGTAGGTCTCATAGAATGCAAAAGCATATTTAAGAGGAGAGAAAACATACTGCCAATGATTATTATTCAGGAGGATGAATGTAATCATCCAAAACACATATTTACTATAGAAACTCCTTTGGAATCATCTTACATAAGGAAATTTTTTTGTTATTGTAACATGTGTTTTATTTGTTATTATAATAATATTTTTGAATAATGCTTTGCAATTTTCTTCAAATATAAATACTCTTTTGACTATATGTAGAATTTTGATTATAAAATAATTTTTAGATTTATATTTCAGTATATTATTTTTAAAAAAAAATCACGAAAATAATAGCTATATACATTTAAAAGAGCGTAAGAATTGATTACAAAATAACTTTTAGATTTTTTTAAATAGAAAAACGTATGTAGAATATTGATTATAAAATAACTCTTACATTTATATTCCAATATGTTATTTTAAAAAAAATCACGAAAATGATAGCTATATAAATTTTAAAGAGCGTAAGAAAAATTGCGAAATATTAGACAAGTAAAATTTAATGTGTTATTTCAACTTAAGAATTTATAAAATGTAATCAAAATTTTAGGAAAAACATTATGTTAAAATTACTTAAGTAGTTTAGTATCATAAGAAATAAATAACGTAATAAAAATATAATTACATTTATATATTTTTTTTGATTTAAGACTGCTATTTTCTTAACAATTGTTCTTAAACAGTTCGTAAATATATTTATCAAATATTTGTTGTTGTTCATTATAATATTAGTATGTGAAGTTTTAATTTAAGACGTAAATTTCAAAGATTTACATTTTGCTCCTATTTTAACAGTGTTAATTAATTACAAGTAGGAAATGCTATGAAAAACTTTATATACTCTTTTCATAATTTTTGAGAATTATATTTATTAAAACATCACTAATTATTTTCATCCCTTAAATATTATATGCAATTCTACTATTTTATTAATATTTATCAAATATTGTTTTTATTAGCTTTTACAAAAAACTATTGCATTGTTATTATTAGAGGAATTTATTTTCTTATTGTATAATTGTTAATTTTTTTTTCGCTACACATTTACTATTACTATTTAAACATGTTTTAAATTAACAATTTAACAAATGTAAATTGTTACTTGTTATAACGAAAATTTTTTATAAAAGATATTTAAATTTGTTCTGGAAAATCATTTGTAAGAATTTGATGCAATTGGAATATTTCAGAAGCAATTTTTTTAGTTGAAATTTTGTGAAATCTTATTTCTAGATAGAGCTCTAGTTATTCTATATATACCTAAATGTAAAAGAATTCGAGTTTACAGGAAAACACAAAATGCAGGTTTTATTCTTTATTTGTCAAATATTTTTCTAATCAAAAAAGTTTTTAAAATATTTTAATTGAAATAGCTTAGCTTATATATTTATCAGTTCTGTTTATGACGAAAATGTTTATTTAAAGGACTTTATGATCTTCACAAGCACTAGTTTTTTTATAAAATAAATACAATTAACTAAATAAAATATTGTCAAATCTTTTTCCACTCACAAAGAAGTTTTTTTGAAATATTTTAATTGAAATAGTTTAGCTTATATATCAGTTACGTTTATGTTGAAAGTACTTATTTAAAAGACTTTCTGAATTTCACAAGCATTAGTTTTTAAAAATAAATACAATTGACTAAATAAAAATAAATCTAATTCTATAAAAAGAAGTAACTTCTTATTTAGTTAAAGATTAGAAAAAGATGGAAATCCAATAAAAAGAAGAGTAGCGTGCTGAAAATTGCTAGTTAAGAGTTCTTCAAACTATTGAAATTATATCATGCATTTTCTAATTATAAATTAAATTTTCTAGCTTTAATCTGAGTTATGTAAAAGAAGTTGCTGGAATGCTCTTCATGACTAATTTTTAACCGTGAATTTGATATAAGACAAAAACCACAGCCTATGATACCCAGTAACTAGAGTTTCTTAAGCATAGAGTCTACATCGAATCCCAGTTATAGAGAGAAGAATTTGGAGTAATACTTTTTCAAAAATGTGACTAAAAGTTCTTTGCAAGTTTTCTGAAGACTTTATCATAATCAGGAAAGTTCTTTTAAAAATATACAATAAAATATATTGATGACCAAATTGCAAATATCAATAAAAGGAGAAATTACAATTGGTTTTATTTGGTGAGCTTGAAATTTGAAAGTACTTTAACTGTGACCGTACTTTCTTTTATCAGAACCGATCACTACAGGAAACTGTTATGTATTGCAAAAAATTAACTGTCTAGCAAACGAGTTAGATTATCAGTAATTGTGGAAGATGTTTTACATTATATTATCCATCCTTAAAGGAATAGCATAAGGCGAGAGACATCAAGAAATTGCGTGCTGCATTCCTTACATATAAAAAATAATATACCAGTATGAGATAAACATTCCACTCTTGAAGCAAAATTAATATCTTTAACGTAGAAAATGCATTCAGTAAATTGCTTAACGGAAAAAGCTGAAAATATTTTATAACTTTATATTAAATTACAACGAACAATATAACTTATGTATTTTCTCAAAAACTCTTTTTAATTGATGTCTTAATATTTCCTTAATGACAGCCAAATATTAGTAATAAGTGGTGAATATTTTTAAAAATGATCTATTAAAAAATACTTGACATAAATATGCATACAAACATAATTAGTACTACATTTTCAATCATCAGAAATTAATGACTTATCCATGAATACAAAGAAAATTACTAAATTTAATCTTATTTGGTACATGTTTGAAAAATCCTTCTTGAGAGCATCACTTTTCAAAGTATAAATAAATAAAATAACAATGTCTTAAAAATCTCCATTCATTTAACTGAAATAATGATGTAATAATTCACGGATAAAAATAATTTCCAAATATATCTGCCACCTTTTCTCGTTTTCCGTTGCTTTGCATTATTTTGGCATAGAAAAAAAGTCTAAGTTACTATGCCAAAGAATAAAGCTATCAAACTTTTTCTTTATTTCTTCGTTTTACGATTGCGTTTCTCAGCAATAAATCATAACGATTTTATTTGAATAAAGATGAGTCATTTCATTTGCAAAAACTACTTTAGAATACAGAATTATATGAAAAAAGTTTTGAAAGAAAAGTCTGCAACTATGCACCCTTTTTCAGTTCACATTTATTTTGAAGTGACAAATTTGCATATTTGCCTCTAGATTTAATCAAATGATCCATAAACTCCATGAAATACTCAGATTGAATTGAGAAGCATTCTGATGTGAAAAATTTAATATTTTTTGGATAATTTAAAATTTCTAATTTTTCACTACAAGCATAATTTTTGAAATACACGCTGCATTTATTCCGGATAATGACTCGAAATTTGAGAAAATATTCGAATTGAAAGTGAATGATTAAACTTTTTATTAATACATAAAAATAGTAAATTAAATAAAATAACTATATTTTTGTAGATTTTATGCATAATGCTTTCATGAAACAACGTTAAAAGGTGGAATTCTTATTATTAAACTTCAAATAGGATTTTACATATTGAAATTCCATTTTATTTATGAACATAAAACCTTGATGAAATTATGCACAGAGCAAAAAATTACATTATTTTTTATATTTTACAACTATTTCCAATTAATTTGCTTTTATTTCCTCACTATAAATCAATTTTCATAACATTTTAAACCAGAGTTGCACATACACATTTCACTGTTTTTAATGTGGAAGCGGTGAAGATAGCTATTGAATTTCCATGTCCAGTGAGGAATTGAGTAGTTTTAATGTCGGTGTAGAACCAGTAGTTTTTAATTCTGATGGGAACTGATGGGAAAAAAGATTTTGTCCTCTTACAATTAGGAGAGGACACAAAACCTGAGTTCCATTCTGTGATAATCTTCTTGTTGGCAGTGAATCCAAGGTATATTAAAAAAGAATTTTTTAAATTTTCTTTTGATATTATATATTATTAAATAATAATTTGAAATTAATAACATTATTTAAATAAATTCATATCATGAAAAAATTAAAGTAAATCGTAAATTGTAAAAAAAAAATAATAGATAAAATTTTTAATTTTGGAATAATTTCTTTATATTCGAATTTTAAGAAAACATTAAAAAAATCTCATCAGCATTTTTTTTTCGGATACAGACACGCATGATTTAACTAATATTTAATATCTTTTTAAACAACATTAAATTGTTTTCACATACTAATTACAGACAAATTTTATTTTAATAAAGATAAATATTTTTATAATAAAGAGTAATTTTCACTTATTGAGAGTATAAGATAGTCACCTACAAAATATTAAACATACATAAAATATGCTTTTTTAAATACATTTTTACACCTAATTTTAGATATGTGGATGTAATCGTACGGTAAGGTATACATTATGCAATTTTTTACTGATAATTCCTGCAAGTGAACTCCTTATTTGAATTTTCAATTAAACTTAGAATAATGAACATTCTGCATTATACATCTAAGTCACGTGTATGAGATAAAGCTTGAAAGTTAAATAGAGTTCGCAAAGTAATTAACATCTGAAATAACTTAAAGGCCACATTAAATTATGTTATATATATGTATATATATATATCAAAAGCAAAAATAAAACTATCAGAAAATAACTAATGAAGTCAGTGTTAAAAAAGAAACTTCGCAGGTTTAATCTTTAATGGAAACAAAAAAAAAGAATGGATTCACTGTAAAGAATTCGTATTCAACTGTACTAAAGAATATCTAAATCTTGTATTCTTAAACATTCCTTTATTACTAGAAGTAATTATAAGTCTCCTTAAAAAGAAATTTAGCTTTTTCTTATTTAATTATCCTATGTAATTGTTCCCATGATCTTATCTAATTTCTTTCATGTATTTTTAATTATCTTTAATAGTAATACCTTATGAAAATTTATGCAAATATAAGTAATTTCACTGAATAATTTTAAAAACAATGTTAGTTTAAAATATGTACATAAAAATATAGTTTATACATATAGTACATATAGCGAGCATTAAAATAAATGTTTTAAATACAGACTAAACTTCTGTAGTAGTATTTTAATAATTTTGTTAAGTTTATTAGTATCAAAATTCAATGATGTTATAGGATTTTTCTTAGCATAAAAATTCTTCTTTTATATGATATAACCGTTGAAATTTATTGCGCTGGTTTTAATTTTAATCAGAGTAATATTTAAGTAAATTAAAGTTGAAACATTATCTGTTATATATAAATATTGGATTTAAAGTCTTTAATATATAGTAATATATAATATAACGCACATATACATACTTGCAAGAAATGGAGCATTTGGTTTTAACAAAGAATTACTTAAATATTTTGAATAACTTGTATTAAATAAAATTTATAAGACTTCAATGAAAACAAATGTATGCAAATCTGCGTTCAAAACACAGACATAAAAAATAGGAATTATTGCAAAAATAATAATTCCATAGAAAGCTCTAAAAAGCTTAGCCTCATTTATGAAATTCACCTGTCCAACTTTCGTTTTGAGAGAACGTCACTTGAAAATGTTATGACATCATGATTTAATGGAAACCATGACTTGGAGGATTGTAATGTGGCTTCATCTTAGACTAGCACAAAGAAATACAGAAAATCTGATTGAAGATACAAAAAGTATACATTTTATGGTATCTATTCCACGAGAAAAGATTTGTCAAAATAAAACATGTGTTCTATCATAACAAATGATAATAAATATACTTTAAAACATTTCTTTTTAATATAATTGACAAGTCAACTAAGTTGCAAAGACAGATTTCTTTAGCATTAAGATTAAAGGTCTTAGGACATTAAAATCAAGATACGCCTTTGATTTTGATGGAAACTCTAATCAACTATGACATTGATTCTGATAGAAACTATGACCTGTTGAATGTGTATGTTAAATATAGAAACTGCAGTTGATTCATCAAATGTTAAGATATTATTACTTACACATAAAAGTTCTTCTATCAAGGTGTATTCTTATTTTGTATTCTTGAAAGATATCTGTATGTTTTCAAGCTCTCTGTTTTATTATTGATACGTGAAATGAATTTATTAAAAACAATCCTTTTACTTTCAATTATGGATCCCTTAAAAAATGCTGATTCCATTTCCCAGGCTGTACCATCGCCTTGTCTCTCAGTCAATACCTCCTTTCTTCAAAATCGATCTTTTTTTTACTTTAGTTCACCTGCTCCTAGTTCCAAAAAAATATATACCGAGAAATTTTTCACCCTAGGATAATAGTCCTTGCACATTCACTGACAAGCTTTTTATAAAAGTATACCATTTTGTCTGAGTATCCTTACCTCGAAAAATTAAGATTTTTTTTCATCAGATTATTCCCTAGATTTGCCAATTATTTTTGAGTCCAGGAGTAAAACCCTTTTATATTTGTGTAAAATTTTAGGAAATCTTCAAAGGTTCATGAATATACTTCGCTATTTAATAAGGTTTTGGTATGGAATAAGAAAAATATTTGAAATAATTCCTCGTTCCTTCGAGAAAGAGATCACAAACTGGTGATGTGAGTTGATTTGTTTAAGGAATCAGTGAATATTATACAAAAATTTGTGTTGTACTTCCCAGTTACATAGATTTCGTTTTACAAATGAATCAAGATTGTCATGAATAATTACCTTACTAATTTCGTAATCTGATATATTTGAACTAACCAACAATGATTAAACATCAACGCACCTAGTATTTTGATGATTAGCAGCTCCAAATAGATAAAATAATCCTTCATGCTGATTGATGTAACCATATCAAATCCATTGATTCCATAGTCTTATGATACATGGATTCAAATAATCTAATATTCCAAATTCAATCATCTATTCCAAATTTAATTTTATGTTATGTGGCCCCCGTATTCACCTGACTTAAGCCCAATGGACTATAGTGCTTGGTCTATTCTGCAATCAAGTGTATTCTCTGAGCCACATTGAAGTTTGGAATGCCTAAAAGCTATTCTTAAGAAAGAATGGGCTAAATTAACGCCTGATAAACTGCTGCCCATTGCAGAAAAATTTACGCGATGTTTAAGGATCTGTATCGATGCCTAAGGGAGCCATTTTGAAAATAATTAAGTACGTAGTATCTAAGTAACAAATGCCTTAAGTAAAGATAGTTTTTTTTAAAAAATAAATTCCATGTTTTTAGATTAATACAATTTTTTTTGTTAACAAGATAAATTTTTGACCCTGTATTATAAATATTCGATAAGATTCTGACATGTAATGTTATAAGTTTCTCATTATTAAGAGAAATATAATTTTTATAATCAAAAAAGGCCTCCTATAGTTTAAATGTTTTCTGCATTGGAATAAAAATAATGAAATGAATATAAGCAGGAAATTAAATTAAAATTAAATTTTTAAAACATTTTAATTAATTCAATGGAATCAAAAATTTTCTTGTATTCCAAATTTTCACTGTTTCATTATTGATATTCAGAAAATATATTTGAAGCAATAGTTTTTTACCTTATTTTTTAAACTAGTAGGCAAACCTATATAAGTTATTCTTAGTAAAGTCACGTGACATGATGCATGTTTAAAGTTAATAAAAAAGGAAATGATAAATCAATTTAATGGTTAAAAATAAAATTCAGGACATAATAGTAAATAGATATTTACTAATATTTATGAATTGTATTAATTAACTCAGTTTTAATTCAAGGAACAAATAATTTCTAAATAGTTTTTAGAAAACATTATTTGTAGTAATACGTTTACTGTAAAGATAAATAAATTTTTTTACATATAATTTAGTTAAACATAATATAATTTATATTCTAAACCTATGAATTAATATAGTATGTCAAAAATTTATAATATTATATGAAGTGATATCGCATGTTATAGAAAAGCGGATAAAAACATGTAATGATAGTTTGAAAAAATAAATAAAGACAATTTATTCAATTCAGTTATGGAAAAAAAAACTTTGATAAAATAATAACTATTTGAATATTTTTTTCACGTTACTTCAGAAGAGTAAAAGTAAATATTAATTGAATTGAATACTTTATATAACTTCTGATTTCAACGACTATGCTATTTAAAAATAGGTCAAGTTCTTAGATACAGTTTTCATATGAAAAGTTTGATCTTACACGTCTGTTAATATAAAAAACTTAATAATATGAGGTTAGATTAATAAAGGTTTTTAGCATTATTTAAACTAACGAAAACAATTTCGAAATACTTATAAGAATAAATAGTATTTGGAAAACGAACTAAATAGCTTTATTAAATGAATAGCTTCATTGAGGCAGAAATTTACTTTTCCCTCATAGGGAAAAAGTTGTAAAATTTTTCATCTCTTATTTAAATCTGTTATTGACATCCATGTAAAAACGATGCTAAAGAAAAATCAGATAACATCTCTTTTGGGGTTTAAGTATTGCTTCTACACTTTTCTAGAAATAAAAATTTGATGCTAATAGATTTTTAGATAACATTAACGAAAAGAAGAAAGAAGCAATTACTGGATGTTTACTGAAGTAATTAAGTTAAGCGTGCTTGACAGAAAAAAAAGATGCAAAACAGCTGTTATTTAATGACATGTGATCTGCTTAATGGACGTTTTTTTAATTTATTAATAATGACAAATATTTGTTTTAGTCAATTATGTGTTATGCTTGATAACACGTCTTAATAAATTTTTTAATGGATACTTCACGGTGATATATAAAAGCCAACGAATTTGAAAATGCCTAAAACATGAAAAATCCTTCCGAAAAAAGAAATTTATTCAATTATTATTTTAATACTTAGCAACGTTGCGTCAGGCTACCTGTTACATAATGTACATCATGTAATTGCTTAAAATAAACGAAATACTCAGTTTAAGTAATTGTTTTGTTCTTATTTTATATACAAGCAAAGTTGATAAGTTGGATAATAATCATATTTGACCGGAATAAAAATTTATAAATTATAATTAATTAAATTAAACTTTTTATGATTAGGCTAATTTCAATCAGTTTAACCTTAGTTTTTACCATTATTCCACTGTGAAGAATTATATTACTTTCTTAAGGTGAAATTTTTTTTGTTCGGATCTAGATTTATTACAGCTATGTATACTTATAGTAAGTAATAAACATTTTAGAAAAACAGTTGATATTGACTTACGAAAAAACTTATCAGATCATCGAGTTATTAATTTATGTGTGTTCGAAATTCTTCCGTATAATATTGAACATCAAGGAAATAAAGAAATAAAGGATATCTTTTCTAATTTTGAAAGATGCAAAAATGTAAGTTCATGTAAAAAATATTTTCATAATATTTTAAAAATTGATTAAACGCACGCACGCACACATGATTTTTATTAAGTGCATCACTTAAACTTAAAATACATAAATTTATATTATTTTACTCAAAATTAATCTGAGAGAAATTGAAGTGTTTATATTTTTTATCATGGTATTGTAAAATAGTAATAATATTTTACTATGAGTCTTAAGGAAAAACCATAATTTCACTACAGTTTTTATTAATTTTTAATTTTAAATCCTGATATTTTTTATATGTAATTTATAATAGCTTAATTTATTTTGCAAATTTATAAACTTAAATTTATTAAAACATCTGTAATTTGTGTTTAGTATATTGAAAAAACAATTAAATTTCGCAACATTTTTTAAAAATAGTGTAAATATATTATTGTTTTTAATAACTCACACACACACATATTATTAAAATCATCATAGATTTTTCGAAAGTAAAGGAAAGAAATTGCTTTTAAATTAAACTTGAATATGATATCTTAAAAAAAACAGCATTAAAGACATTATTGTAAAGGACACTATTTAATTAGTCTTAATTAATCGATAAATTGAATTTAACAACTGAATAAAGGCTTAAAGTACTTAATAGTCTAAGTATACAATTACGGGAAAAGAAAATTTTCTTTTATTCAACTAAAAAAAAAACAGCTTAGGAAGCGAATAGAGGCGGGAAATCTCTTGAAAAGATTAACGACTGGGAATCTATTATAAGTCCTTATTGTTTGCTTAAAGCTTAAGTAAATTTGGTTACGCTTTAGGGAGAATATGCATAGGGTAATTGCTAAAGAAAGAAAATATTTATAATTTCTGGCCCTACTTCCTTTATTCTCTTTGACAAAGTAATTTTTTTTAAATGGATGTATGAAGTTTACTTTAAAAGATTTAATATATTATAAATAGTGAAGAAAGAAAATATTTATAATTTCTGGCCCTACTTCCTTTATTCTCTTTGACAAATTAATTTTTTTTAAATGGATGTATGAAGTTTACTTTAAAAGATTTAATATATTATAAATAGTGGAATTTAGAATTAAAGGTAAAATTTAAAACATATTTAAAACAATTTTCACTCAAAAGTTGGTAAAGATATATGTCAATATGTAAATTCTACTGTTAATAATCATGTTTTAAGCTGCTTTATATTTATAAATGGCAGACCCCATTATGAATAACAAAATGTTACATTGCTCTGTTATATATATATATAAAGAAACTAAGAGAATTTTTATGAATAACAGAATATTATAGTCACCCAACCTGTCAAAAGTGGTCAGCGAATTGGGAGGTCCTGAGTTCAAATCCCGGTTCGGGCATGACTATGCTTTCTTTCTCTATATATCTTGTCTTTGTCCTTTCCTTGCATGAATGATTGCCTACCCTATAATCGGGTACCTCTGGCATGTGTATACCGAGGAAGTTCGACTCCACACCTAAATATGGTTCAATTGGAAAAGTGGAGCAGCGCACCCCATAATGCCAGCCTAGCTGGCACACGACAACAACAATAGAATATTATGAATACAAAATTATTATAAAAGCAGAATATTTTTTGACACACAAAACTTTTCTTAGACACCAAGAATATGAATATTTTTCTATATTATATTAATACATCAAATTCTGTTTGTATACCATTTTTATTTGATTCACTTGATATTAGAGAATGTAAATCTTTGAGATTTAAAACAGGTAATTACATTTCATAAATTTCTTACTTTGTATACATCATGCAAAAATTGTATCAACGGTTAGTTAAGATCTAATAGTTTTCGATGTTCATTTATGTGTAAAATTTCTCGAATTTTCCGACCAACATTTTATTTTCATTTTGAAATAATCTGTTTTTGATTTATTACGGAAAAATATTGATAGTGGTTAATTTTGCTTTTCATGCTATAAAAGGTAAAGTTATTCCAGTGTGGATTTTTATATTACAAACCAATAAATAAAAAATAATTTATTGTCCAATTTAAATACTGAAAATATGAACCATAAAAATTTAGTTACTTTTTATGAAATAAAATTTCATGTTTTAATAATTTAATTTCATATAAGTATCTTCTAATGTTTCTTTAAACCCTTTAGCAAATGTTTTATTAGCCATTTCATGCTAAATAAAATCTGAAAATTATTTTAGGTTATACGTTATGTGACATACTTTCTTCATGTGTTTTTTGACTTATTCAATTTTCAATATAATTACACTTGTTATATGAATGTTTTAGAATATTTAGATTTTTATTTTTATAACAGATCTTAAAAATTAGTTGAGTACAATTAAGAAAACTTAGTCTATAATGTTTATTACAGATGTAATGTAAATACCAAAATCATTATTGTGAAACCTAATAATCAAATTTTGTTAAGTAATGAAAAGTAAATTTAATTCAATTAAAACTAAATTTCAAACAAAGATTTTAGTGTTTTAAAAACAAACATAAGAAAATTAATTTCGAAAAATTGAAAAGCGTGTGTATCTTATTAGAAAATCAATAATTCATGATAAAAATTATTTGTCATGAATGTTTTCAGAGTTACTTTAATGATGAACAAATGATTGTTAATGTAGAAAGCTATTGTGAAATATTCTTCATAGTTAATTTATGTTGATTTTTGAATGACTTTTCATTAATTATAAACGATATTTATATTCTACAAAGAAAAAAGAAAATTTGAAACTCTCTAACCCTTTTCGCAATGGATTTGCATTCATTTATTGAAAATTATCAGGTAATGGTGGTTTCTTGTTCTTCAATATCTCTGTAATTTATAATCTAAGGACATCAGTTTGAATTGGACCTGAATAAGAAGTGCTATTTGAAATCAAAATTATGTAATCCGCGTATATTTTTTTAATATTGGATTCATTAATTTTCGGAATATATTAATTTTTTAATACTTCATTCTTTAAGACAGAAAAAATGATTTTGTAAACGACACACTGTCTCTGTTATTTACATTAATTTTCTTACAAACAGGGGAACAGTTTGAATTTTCGAATGGAATAAAAGAATTTATAAATTTTTGGAGCAAAAAAAAAAAAAAAACAACGAGTACAAAATAAAACAACTGGTAAATCTATCTGTTTTTAAAATACCTTAAAAATTGAGACTAATTTCTATTCTTAAGTGTTCCTCTCCCACATACTTACACACGCACGCACGCACGCACGCACGCGCATACACATCATTTTAAATACTATAATTTGGAATGAAACAGATAATGAATCTTTATTTACATAAAATTCCGGTTATTATCCTTAAATTCTCCATTTTCTAAATGATTTAAAATTTATTATATTTCTCTTACATACTTCTTTATATGTATTTTTATTTTTATAGATAGATATGTAATTTTAATGCAAAATTTGTAAAAGTATTAAAATTAACATTGTTTGTAAATTTGCAAAAATTAACATTTGCATTTTATTATTGAAAAATTTATAACAAAATAAGTCAAAGATAATAAAAGTAAGGAAAATGAATAATCTTTCGTTTTATAAATCTTTTTCGCCAAGTTTTCAAAATATTTACTAATATTTACCTTTATAAGTGCATTTATAATTATTTTTCTCACAAGAAAAGAATAAAGATATTGAATGGAATAAAAAGTAAATTTTATATAGTAAAAATGTGATTGATATTTGGTCATTTCTTGCATTTGTAATTAAAAGTTGATAAAAAAATTATATTTGTTCGCAAGCTATTTTAAAACTAAAACCATAAAAATTACCAAGAATGCAATACTTTTTTTCGCATGAATTTATAAAAGACTATACTTAAAGAGATAAGTATGCATCAACATTTTATAATTAACACGGATATGTGTTTGATAAAAATAATAATGCAGTTAAATATTTACTTTGAATTCTACTTAAAAGATAGGAAAGAAATTTATTAGAATTTTGAAAACAATAATACTTAATTTCATAATTATTTATTACAGGATACTTATTTTAGAATTTCTTGTCCCAAAATAATCCCTTATTGATTAATTTAGCAATAGAAGTTCTGTTAAGCTCAATGTTGTAAGAAAAGTTATTTTTATTCAGTGAGATTAATTTTATTTCTTTGATTATCTCTCGTGTTGTATTGATCTCGAAAAAGAAATTTGAAAGCTTGGTTCTAGAAAGAGACAAATTTCTCATTATTGAGTACGAAAACTTTACTTTGATTTTTTGTATTTCTGAAGTTTCAAAAGTGCTGATTCATAGTAAATATTTCTGTGAATTAAATCCTTCAGAATTTGATCAAAATTCATTTAAAAGTTTTTTTTCCCGTGGAAAAGTATATTATTAATCAAGTGCTTGTTAATTATTCATTAAGTAATTTTTAGTTATTCACAATAATTAGTTAATATTTTAGTTTAAATATCAAAAAAAATAATTCATATTATAACTGTTCCTTTAAGTATATTAATGTTTATTTCATTCAATATATTCAGATATTTATATTTAAATATATTAATAATTTACATTCAATATTATTAATGTTGAAAATTAGAAATTTTTTGTTTTATTTTATTTACATTTTAAAATTATTATCATATTAATGCTAAAAAGATTGAGATGGAATGGATTACTAATAAAAAATTGTATCATTACAAATAATATAGAAAGAAACTAAGCTTTATAATTTCATTTAATTCTTTGTACTTTTCACACTAATTCCTTACATTATTAATATGTTAGTTATTGATCATGTTAACAATTCTTTATAGTATTTTAAAAATATACATAAAATTTAATATTCTTTTTCTGACATCAAATTCTTATTCAGTCAAAATAAATAAAAGGTTAATATCTGCAATAATCACATTTCTCAAAATAGCATTTTTATTATGGATTATTATTTTAAATAGAATTTGTTATAATAAAAAATGTGATTTATTATTATAAATGACATTTTACGATAATAAATAAAATAAAACGCTTCTTTTTACATGTAATATTAGGTTCTGTTTTTAAAATTCAAATTTTATTAAAATGAATGAAAAATTATTTTTAGGCGTATTATTTTTAGTAAATCAGTAAATGGATTTAAATAACTAATGAAAAAGACAGTAAATACTTTATGAACTTTAATAATTATTTAAAAGAAGTTTTTTGCTGTCTTATTTAGGAAAACTGGAATTTAGTAAAGAAGAAAAGAGAAATGAAAGCGGAGAATCTCTTGGAAGGATAAAGTAAGTAAATTCCATTCTTTACTTTATTTGATTCCTGAGTAATTATATTTCAATTAATCTTTTTAGAGTGATTAACTTAGAGAATGTCTAATAAATATGAAGAATATCTAGAAATGTAATTCATATTTCTAGATAATTCATTTCATAATTTTGAGATATTTTAAAAAACAATTCTTCACTTTTATCCTCTCAATTAAGCATTGTAGAAATAACAAAGAACTTAGAAAAATGCAAGCTACAACTACATGGGTATTTTGGTGTTTTAATAATCTGAATGAAAATTTTCAATGAAAAACATTTCCTTATTTATTTTGTCATATGATAAGTACCCCAAAATCTTTTCAAACTGCTTTTATCCGCTATCTGAGTGGGCACACGAGAGGAATCACTTTTCAGCGGGGGCAGAGGACATTTCCAGGCTGTCCTTGGTGTTCCGTTAATATGGCCTCCCCTGGACATATCTTAACCTGCCTAAATTTTTAAAAAAGACGATGTCCTTTGGGACCTATCACATTTTTTAGACATTTTAGATATTCTTAGTTTTATGGGGGTTGTCTAGCCTAGCAACAAGAACATGATAGTGCCAGGTATTTTCTTAAATTTTAAGCATTTATTCTGAATCAAAATTATAGAAACGTATTTTTTCATTGTAAAAATTTATTTTGTTTAATATATTTGAATGAGATTCAGTGTTTCTTAACGGCAATGTAATTTTTATTAACGCTATGATATATTTGTCACCCATTCGTTTATTCAGTTTATTTACTAATGAGTATTTCTAAAATTATGATGATTTTCTTGATAAATCATTCACAGGTTTAATAATGTAACTCATTTATTTAATTCTATACAGTTAAAACTTTTATAAAGAGGTATAATAATTGTTTTACTAGTTTATGAAAACTTTTCTTTGCATTTTACAGACATTTTGCCTAGGTTTCGTCCATTTGTTTCAAAAGTTGGCTAAAAGAGAGGATTGCATTCAAATCATTTAATTATAAATCTGAATCGACAATGAGTAGTGTTTGATATTTTTCTACGACTGAAGGAGCTGAGTAGGAATTTAAAACACAATAAATATATTTAATACCTAAAAAATTCAGATTCTATATTCGTAAGCAATTTAAAAATTTCATCTTTGAATAATAAAGATAGAAAATATATAAGCCAATGCAATTTTCAAAGGATATTTTACTTAAAAATTTTGGCTTACTTTTGTATTTATTTGAAATATTTAGTGTATATATATATATATATACATATATATATATATACATACATATATATATATATATATGTATATATATATATGTATATATATATGTATATATATATATATGTATATATATATATCTTTATATATATATATTTTTATATATATATATAAATATATATATATATCTACATATATATATATATATATATATATATATATATATATATATATATAATATATATATATAATATATATATATATAGATATTAAAATTTATACAACTGTATTTTCTTTTATATGAAATGTTTAATTATTTTTATTGATTCAAATTTCTTTTCATATTTTGTTTCTTAAAATATTTTAATTTTTATTTATTATTAAATTTAATCAAACATGTTATAAATAATCTTACTTGGTATTATTATTAAACTTTATATCCTTGGATATAGATAATTGTGAAGATGCAAGATTAATTAAATTCAGTTTTAATTTATAAAATTATATTACATTGAATTTTAAGTATATTATGTTTAGTTGGAATGAAAAATTCTATCAATCAAGAAATATTTCTATTACAATCTTTCAGCAACAATTTCTTGCATGATAAAATTTTGTAGGAATATTTGCTAATCCGAAAAATGCATAAAACTTTGACATTTAATAATTGACTTCAATTCTTTCCTTTCTGATATTGAAAGATATGAGATGTTGTTAAATGAATGAAATATTTGTGTGCTGTAAAAATTAATTAAAATGATAATTTTTTTAACAAGAACTGTAAGCAGATAACGTTTTCATACGCTGAATAGACTGGTAGTTTTCTAAATACAAGTATTTGCTATTATTTGTTTGAAATCTTACATTGATATTCAAAATAAAAAGAATATTTAGATTTAGTCAATTATCTCCAGAACTACTGAATCTATTTTAATGGAATTGGATGTCTATGCATACATGGGTACATTACAATACAAATAGTCTAGCAGCAGTTATAAAACACATGCATAATTGTATGTAATACATCATGGATTTTATAGCAGTTGCAGATTAGAATGAAAAATAAGTTTATAAGGGCCACGTCTTGTCGTAGTGTAAAACGACATAACCAAACCCTGAGAAAATAGATGTGTACATTTTTATTGGTACTTTAAATGTAAGAGTTTCCACTTTTCCTTTCAAACTAAGGTGTTATAAAATAAAGGAAAGGATGTAATAAAAATTGGCACAATGAGACAAGTGCAATAAAAGAATAAATTTTTCTATTTGGAATAGATGGGTGTTCTTGAGAAAATTTCAAGAAAGTTTATTTTTTATGATTTGTTTTATATGTAAATCTGACCAGTCGGTATTGAGGGGGAGAGATTTCTGACCTATCATATAAAAGTATAGGAGGTACTATTGAGCTTTGGGAAAACCAATGGTGTAAAGAGGAGGAGCTAAGACGAAAATTATGAAGAATTAAAATCGGCATTTGAAAAAGGAGAAGACACAGAAGCCACACAGAAGTCCTTCAGACAGAGAAGTCCAACATAAAAAGAGAGTCCACCATCGAGGACTGGATCCTCATTGAGCAGAATGAGAACCTAAAAAGATGTTAGTTATAAGCGGAGTATAACTTCCCTGTCCAGTAGAAGCCCTGTCAAAATTTTTATGAATGGAGCTGCAAATATCCGACAAATAGATGAGGATAAAAAGAAGAGACGACAAAGTCTGAGGAGAGATAGCAGAGATAAAGGAGAAAGCTCATGAGGACTGAGCAAGAAAAGCGAGATACTGAGCAGTAAGCCAAGTGAGATGTTGAAATATCAGAGGATGGAAATAAATGCTAAGTGAAGATGCCGAGTAAAGGACGGGAAGTAGATGAAAAAAGAGAATCATCGACACCGGAGAGCGGAGAGGACATTGATGATAGAAGACTCCACAATTCAACTTCTAAAAGGAGTGAATGAGATCTCACGTTCCTTTTCCGTCTGGTCACACTCAGTTATGATATATTAATGTGTAAATGACATAAAAGAATTATAAAGTTAGAATTTCCTTAATTATTTAATTGAGAATATTTTGATTGTGAATGTGTAAATTTTTCTTGTCCTTCAGTTGCTAAAATAAATTACGAGCGTCACTCTGAAATTTTTGAGATGCAACTAGGTATTTAAAGTTATACTTACAAAATTTTAGGTGTGTTCAAAGTAGTCTCCTCCAGCATCAATTCACTTTTGTAGATGAATTTTCCCCAGATTAAATGCCTCAAGCCATTCATTTCTTGGTGTGTTTAAAAATAATTTATAATTGGTGTGTTAAAAAACAAAATTTTAGGTGTGTTCAAAGTAGTCTCCTCCAGAATCAATTCATTTTTGTAGATGGATTTTCCCCAGATTAAATGCCTCAAGCCATTCATTTCTTGGAATAGATGAAAATAATGCATTTATAGCAAAATCAATCTCTTCTTCTGAATAAAAACGACGTCCACGTAAGTTCTATTTTAGATTAAAGAATAACCAAAAGTCGCACATAGCTAGATCAGGTGAATACGGTGGATGTTCGATCATTTTAATTTGTTTTTGTTTAAGAAACTCAATTGTTAATCCGGCTGTATATGAAGATGCTTTGTCATTGTGAAGCATTAGTCCCCTAACATTCAGTTCTTGTAGAATTTCTGGAAGACATTTAGTGGTATACAAATTTGCTGTTACTGTCTTCCGTCCTTCCAACTTGATGGCTTTGACAAATCCCGTACTTTTGAAGAAAACGGCATACATGACTTTTTTAAGTACGCGCTGTTTTTATCACTATTGTCCGCGTGGGATCATCTTCAAAGACCCATACTTTGCTTTCTTGACGTGTTGGAACGTCAAAAAACCATATGTATGTTTTATCACCTGTTACAATTTTAGAAATGATGCAGTGGCCACCATCATTTAGCAATTTAAGATTTTCTTTACTTATTCTGACACTCTCCTCTTTTTGGTGCTCAGTTATATTATAGGGAACCTAACGGCAAACTACTTTTTTCATATGTAATTCTTCATGAATGATTTTGTCTATGGCTGCGGATCCAATATTAAGTTCCTTCTGTATCATTTGATAGGTATAGCGATTATCATCCTTTAACATTTTTCGTATGGAAGACACATTATCCGGGATTACTGCCGACGGTGGCCTTCCTGTGTGTTCTTCATCGTGAAGAAAATTGTGATCTCTTCGAAATTCTCTAATCCATCTGCATACTGTAGCATGAGCTGGAGATTCATCAACAAATGCCAATTGCAGCCATTGAAAGCATTCTTCTTGATTTTATCCTGCTTTAAAATCGTAGAAAATTATAGCGCAAAAATGTTCTCGCGTCAAATCCATTTTCTCTTTTGTTTAAAATTTATTCTACGCTAAGCAAGTTGAAGGAAGTCAGTAAAAAATCGTCTTCTGTGTTAAAATATTTTATATTTTCAAATTAAAACGTTATTTTTATTTTATAAATTCTTGTCTGCGCGTATCTCAAAAATTTCAGAGTAACCCTGGTATTAAATTTTATTGTATTTTTGTTTTGAATTTATTTCTGTCATTCAATTATTAAAAAACAATCTGGGTTTTCTTGGAATTTTTCTAAAATTTCCTAATATTACCTCAACACTTCTTGCAGACATACCAGTTTCAGATACGGAGTTTATACTTGAAAAAAGACAGTTTGTGACTGTGGCAATTGTTTCCACTTCATCAGCAATCTTATTTTCTGATCCTAAGTAATACTTTTACAAGTTTCAAAAGCGGAGAAGATCCAGAGCGTTCCAGACATGCTGTATAGGGTTGAAGTTTGGAGATCTTCATAGCCAATCCATCCGACAAAAATCCTGACTTTCTAGAAACTAGTAGACCAGAAGAGCTCTATGTAGCTACATGTTATGACGAGAAGAGCTCATGGGGTTTCATCTTATGACGAGAAGAGCTCATGGGGTTTCATCTTATGACGAGAAGAGCTCATGGGGTTTCATCTTATGACGAGAAGAGCTCATGGGGCTTCCTGTTATGACCAGAAGAGCTCATAGGGCTTCATGTGAACTTAGTGCAAATTGTGCCCCTGAAAATATGAACATGGGGCTTAAAAACCTCATTTCTATCCTACACAACAATCACTCTGCCTCTATCAAAGATGTGAATGGGTGTGAAGCCATTTAACATGATGTCTAACCATACCATTAAACCTCCTTCTATTATAGCCAATTTCACGGACATTGTAGGAGAAGTAGCAGGTTGACACCCATTTTAATTTGATTTTTTCTTAGAGGATCACACTTTTCTTAGAGGATAAACTTTATAGTTCTATTCATATGAACGTTTTGCGGGAATCTGTGGTTAGTATGAACCAGAACTTATCAGTGAAGAAAACGTTCATCCATTGATCCATACTCCAATTTTTATGCTCTTTACACCTTGTTAAGCAGACTATTTGGTGAGTAGAAGTAAAAATGACACAAATCGCAAGTCTTAATGGAAATAACCCTCCCTCTCAAAATCTTTTGGAACCAGTCATCCTTAGAATTCGGGTTCCAATGACCTTATACTAATCTTGAGAGTGTCGAGAAGTTGCAACTTGTCTGTTACACTTTGTTAGTATAGACAAATGACAAACATCTCCAAACACTGTGGCTCTTGGACGACCTATCGCAGGTTTTTTCTCATTAGATCCGGCCTTCTAGAACTATTTATCTAAGTTACACAAGGCGCTGAGTGTTAATTAAATATAAATCTGGACTTAAAACTATTTATCTTGGAGACTCTTTACAATTTGCTACCTCGTTTTATCATTTAAACGTTGGTGGTTATTCATTTTTTAATTGAATTTTAATTCAATTGATTGTTGCTTGCAAACTCTAAGAAATACGGTAAGGTGGGCTAGCGAATGAAAAAATGTTTTATAACGCGTGGTTATAACGCCAATTCCTTTTTTGGCTTCGCCACAGATACGTGTAGACTTATGTATACGACGTACCACGCAATTGTATACGACGTACATTGTATCGTTGTCTTGAAGAGAGAGTAATAGTTTTAAATTTCCTTCAAATTTTTACAAAAAAATTCGATAACATATGCAAATTTTCTTAATTTTGAACACCAGTGTACTCATTGAAAAATTTCCAGATATAAGTTTATTAAAATTAAAGTATAAAATCTTATGCTTTTACAAAGCTCTCATAAAAAGAGTTATAAAAGCTATTCACAAATATAATAATGGCAATACGTGTAGAAATCAAAGAGCAGTAGATGTTTTACAAGCCATAAGTAATTATATCAAGTAACATCTGAAGAAGTTTATTGTCAAAGGCTGTGTAATGTTTTAAAAAACTATCTGATTGTTTATATTGTTACATTTATTATTTTGTATATTATTATGTATTAAAATATGCAAGCTATTTATAGGCATAAAATATAACGGATATTGTTAAGATGATAATCTGGATTAAACTTTTTATGCTTAGAAATATGGAATTTAACAGACGACGATATCTGGTTATAATCCGGAATGAAGTTACACGTATGGTAATGAAAAAGAATGTGAAAACCATTCATAACTAATACAATATATAGTATTGCATTGTTTACAGATTTCTGTTACTTACTTGTCAAGAGACTTTAAGAGTGTTAGTGTTGAAGGGAATAATTGCCAAATTAAAATTTCTCTGAATACAAATACTTCTAAGAATATGATTACGTATAGATAAATAGTTGATCAAAAAACTGTCATTGAAAATAATATTATAATGCATACTACAAACGATAGTTATATTGATTAATAGGTATAAACGTCAAGATGATTCAGCAATTTACTATGAGTTCTACTAAAATTTTAAGCAAATATGTATGTTTTAATTTGACACCCATTTTAATTTGATTTTTTCTTAGAGGATCACACTTTTCTTAGAGGATAAACTTTATAAAAAGAAATCACCCTAATTAAATGATGATTTTAATGATGATGATTAATAAATGATGATTTTAATTATGGAATTATTTTAATTTATGAAGCAAATATGTATGTTTTAATTTGACACCCATTATATATATATATATATAACTTATTAAAAGATATTTCCTCAATATTTTTAATTCCTTTCTCATAACAGTTTTCACAATTATTATAAATAAATATGACAAAGAACACACAGTGCTAAAACAAAAATCTTCTATACCGGTAACTATTTGTAACTATATTGCAATGAGGAGCATTGATTCTTGGATTGTAATATTCGTTTATAAATGATATTTGCTCAAACAATTAGCTTCCAAGAGTTTCATGTTAGTCTCTTTTATATATCAATTAAAAATATTTTAAGAAAATACCGAAAATATTTTATTAAATTAAATAATATTTTCAATCGATTTTATTTATTTTGAGTTCAATCACTTGTTTTATTTCCTTATGATTTATTGCAATTCGTTTTTCTATAGCAATTTAAAATTATAATTTTATAGTTGATTAAGAATGTGTATGAAAAGTTTGAACAAAAAACACGTTTTGAATGAATATTTTTATGATTCCTTTTTTTTGCATTTGCTGCTGAAATTAATTGCTTTCCAGAAACAGCTGAATTCAGAGGATTATTCAAGTCACCAATAAAAGAGAGCTTTATTTTTTAAAGTGTCTTTAACTTGTTTCTTGAAGTCGTTTTGCTATTTAGAAATATTTTTTTCTACCAAAATGTTTGCACGGTAAACAGTAAAAATTTTTAAGAGTAAATTTCTCAGTTATTTTTGAAATCTGGATGAGATACTAATTTTAACTTAAGATGAAATAAATTTGATCTGAAGGAAATTCAAAGACACTATATTTTAATGAAAATATAAATTCTAAAGAGTTTTTTCGTATTTAAAATTTCATTATGATGAATAAATCTTTTATGTTAAAAGAAGGACGTGATAATTTGATTCTATATTCTGCTTTACATTTTTAAACCATTAATTTTATGTATGCTATACATAGTTCTCAGGTTCAACACCACTTCTGTGAAAGATCACGCTATTTTAAATGAAATGTTTTGAATTCTAATCCAATTATTGTTAAAGCAAGCTTTTTTTTAAATGAATTGTTAATCAAGCGGCGTATATAGTTTTTCTTCTTCTTTCTGTGTGGCTATTGGAGAGGATGTAGTTTTCCTGCCCTTGTTACATGTAAATACAAGTTATTTAAAATGAAAATTATTTCTGGTAAGCAATAAATCACTTATTTGTATAGGACCTGGAATAATACAATAATTTGAAGGATATTTATGACTAATCTTACATTAAATGCAAAAGAGAGAGCTTTTAAAATGTAAAATAGATTTATTTTATATTAGAGTAATGATGACTAAATCAATATTTAAAATAAGTTGATTTTATTTTAGCGATTGCTATTATTGATTGTTCTCGCATTGAAAAAATAGCTGTTTTATCATGGATGACTTGAGCTACCGAACATTAACCACACAGAATAGCATCTCATTTTATATAGAGATGTCGTTCAAATGTCTTTACAAGTTACTTTTAGATGTTAATGTTTTTGTGCAGAAAAGTCCACTTATAAGAATGCATAAGAAATGACTTGAAAATTATAGCCATTCATAAAAAGTAACTTTAATCTTTTTATTATAAATAACAAAAAAAAAGATTATAAAATACTTTTGTATAACAAATTTTTTTAGCTTAACTGGTAAGACTATTTAAGCAAAAAGATGGTCATTATGAGCAACATAAATGCACTTAATTATTAAGGTATTTCAAGTTATCTATCATTATTATCATTTAAAATTGACGATGGTACTATATGTTAAACAAAAAATGCGTGTTCATACACAATTCTCAATTTTTTATTTATTTATCGCAACATAATTATTTTTGTAAAATTGAAATAGTGAAATAATAAATGAGTGGTAAAAATTCTTAATGTAAACTATATAATATACCTAAGGTTTAATTTTTCTTTTACGATTCTGGTCCCGAAAAGAAAACTAATTAATGACATAATACTTCAATTTAAATTCAATTATCCAAGTAGTTGATTAATTGAAAGTACTTAGCAATTTGCTCTAACAATCAAGAGGCCGATATAACTTATTTCTTACACATTCATGTAAGTGGTAAAACTCAGAAACTTTTTTACGGGCATTGGTTACTTTTGAGGAAATACTTGAAATGAAGTTACATAATTCAAATTATCTCATTAACTAATGAATTTAATAAATGCATTGCTGTGAAAATAATGACGGGTAAATTTTATCAAGGCATTCTAATTCTATTTCTCAAATATTCTTTATATACTATTCGGAAAGAAGAAAAAAAATTTATTATTATGAAGCAAAATTCAACTGACTTAATGCTACTTCACCCTTTATAATTTTAATTGAGAAATGAAACCACAGTAGAAAAATCTGATAAAAAAATTTCCTAATAATTTCAGTATATTTTCAGCAATAGTTATTTATAAAGAAAACATGAAGCTATGAAATAAACAAATATTGCATAAATTTGTGTATGTGGATTAAAATAGATGCAAAAAACATCAAGCGTTTCGATAAAAACTTTGAGCATATACTTTCGCCTTACTTCAAAAGATTTGAATAATTTGTAAAATGTTTTTAATTGGAAGCAATATTTTCATGGTTGTCAGTGATATATATATATATATATATATATATATATATATATATATATATATATATATATATATATATATATATATATATATAAATATATATATATATATATATCACTGCCAACCAGGAAAATATTGCATATATAAGATTATTAATAAAATAATACCAATATAGTATAATATATATAAATTTATTCTTATTGCATCTTGATTTGTTAGGAAACTTAAATATTATTAAGTTTAATTTCACATGATTTCATAAAGGAATCTAGAATAAGAAGAGAAAGAATAAAAGGAAAATTTTGAAATAATTTCAATCAGACAAAACTTAAGTTAATTTAAGTTGTGTAAATTTTGAATGGAAAACTTTAGAATTACTTCCAAAGTACATATTACGTGTATATTTATTTGGAGAGTACAGAAAATTACTAAAAATGATAAGTTCAGCTTTTATAATTGAATCTGATCATATTTTACAACATTTTTCTGATTGTCAAGTTAAAAATAAATTAATGTCTTATTTACTTTTGATCAATAATTGTAAAAATTAATTACAATGCTATCTTGCATAATCAAATGAGTTATAAATGTTGTTTAAAATTCTATTTTGCTTAACCCAAATACAGAATTTTAAAAAGATATGGTCTTGCATTTTGCTACCAAAATATTTTTTCTAATAATTTTCTTATATACATTTACAATATTTTTTTTGTATACAGTATTAGAAGATTTTTTATTTCTTGATTTCTTTATCTTATTCTAAGAATTGGTTCATCCTGCTAAAATTCAACAAAAACTTTCTTTGGGCTTTGGAATTGATCTCTGAAACTTAAACCAACATAAAAATAATTTGGAAACTTCTTGTTTGATTTCTCTAGAGATGTGCCCATACTTATTTTTATCGCCTGTTCCTATTATAAAGCAGCACTAGTGTTATGTTTTCTTTTCTATCATTTTTGGTTAGTAGGCAGGAAAATGTTTTTACCTGAATTTTGCAATATATATTTTACTGCTTTCAACCTTGACAGTTGATGTAAGTTAGGGAAATATTTTGAAGGAGAATTCGTTCTATTATTTTTAATATATATATATATATATATATATATATATATATATATATATATATATATATATATATATATATATATATATATATATATATATATATATATTTATTTATTTATTTATATATATATACATACATTATATATATTGAATTTAACATTTATCTATTTAAAATATGAAGTATTATTTATAAATTTGATTTCATTTCCCTCGAAATTTAATTCTATGCATTTTAAATTATATTTCCAAATTTCAATAACTAGATTTATTATTGGATGCCAAATATTTAGTTAAAGCGATTTTATCACAGCATTATTAGCTTAATAGTATTACCTAAGAATTGCCCCCATAGAGCAAATTCTATTATAGTAAACAATTTTGAATTCTATTCTTTTGCTTTTAAGACAGCGAACGTATTCCTGACACTTTTCAGCACTGTTTCCTTTATTGGCTTTGCTTGGAATACAAAGAGCTCATTTATCTAAGAACTTATTGAATTTACATGTCTGTCAAAGATACTCCAAAAGTAAATAAAAACTTGGCACGAATGTTTTTATATTTCTTAAGAGAATAATATTCGTTTATCTACTTTCATCGCAAATGCCATAATATTTTGAATGAAGAACGGTGCTTCTAAATTAGATTATATATATTTTATCTTGAATTTAATACCATCTATAAAAGAAAATTATATTCGTTTCTTCTTTTGATATCGACAGTTTGTTCTGAATTTATTATTTCATTATGTAAATTTACGATTCATTTAATGAATTAAATTGATGCTGTTTTCTATTAAATAAAAATTCAAATATAAAATGAAAATTTCAGTATACTTATAAAACAGGGAAAATATTTAAAAGTTATTCCTATTCTCCTAAATTCCGATAAATAGTTTTGCCACACACATTTTTAATCAATTATTCATATTATTTCTTATACGTAAGATTATTTAAATATTCAATATTACTTCTATTTAAGCTCTATTCTGCACACTAATAGAGTGGGTATATTATAATAAAGTTGTATTAAAAAATGGATGATGTAAAATGCATTATATTTGATCTCTTATTCATACATACTTGAAAACATCAAAGAAGATAGTTTGTTTTTATTTAAAATATTTTGCAGAATAAATTGAAACATTAAAAGAAATCCTATGGTTCATTAATTTTTCTGAATTAATATCAATATCTGCGCTTAGTAAGGCTCAGCTATAAAAATGTTTTATAAAGCAAGATGCTCAATGTGATATAAAATATTATCACAATGAGTCTCTTGCTTTATGAAACACTTTTATAGTTAAACTTCATTAACCTTAAACTGTTGTAGTTTAATGTTTAATATATCAGAATTTATTCTGTAATAGATTTGTGACTGTTTTACATCTCGTTCAAAAGTCTTATTAATTCCATATCCAAACAGTGTACTGCAATTCCCAAAGCCAAAAATTATGTTACTAAAGATTACATTAAGACATATTACACAGTATTTTATTACATTAAGACATCAAATCGTATTTTAATATATTAAAAGATGATTAATTATAAATCTTTTAATAACATACATCAACGAAAACATTTGTTTTAACTTTTTAAACATTCAGGTAAGTTTTTTTAAACAATCACTTTACATTTACGATTATTTAAAAATAATGCAAGATTAAAGAAATTTCAAGCTATTAATTTATATCATGAATGGATTGTTTAAAAATAGCATGAACCGAGAAAGGGCATTGTCTTTAAATTATAATATTTTAATGAGCAACTGTGGAAAAACAGAGAGCAAAAATTATTCCCGGTATCTTAACAGGTTTACATATTTCATAAGGAAAAATTATTTAAAATATATTATTCATCTGTTTGATTTCTGAAGTACAGCTTACGAATTTGAAACGAAATATCATACATGTATACAATTATTACTTGATTCATTTAATGTGTAAAAATGTATTTATATTAAGCCTATAATAAATGCATTTATGAGAAAAATCAATGATAAAATATATTGCCTAAATTTATTACTTGAACACTTAACGAAACTTATTTTATTGACTTTTACTGAAATCAAATTCATTTTTACATCCACATTTTCTTAATGTATATGTCTGACTTACGAAACTTGTTAAGACTTATATATTTTTAATACTAATATAGTTAAAATACTACATTAAAAATTACATAATAAGTATTCGTTATAATTCGGAACTTACAAATATAAATAGATCATTTTCCACAGACGAAATGTAAATGTGGAGCCTTAAAAGAAATATTTTATATATAACTTCATATAAAATAAGCAATATTAAAGATGCCTGTTGATTATCAAAATTTCACATTTGTAGCTTCGTTTTTGAGTTATCTTTCATACGTTTAGTAACAATATTATCGAGTAATATTAATTTATAACACAGCAATGAATGTTTGAATTTAACCAGCTTTACTCAAAAAAGTGATGCATAGGCTAAAAGTTATTTATATTCAGCATTTAATAGAATAGGCACAAAATTCAGACGGATTGTTTTTAATAATTGCCAATATTTGAAAATAGTGTTATCTGTTTTAGTAACTAGAAATGATGCAAATCCGAATTAGACTGCATCTTGATTTGATTTCATGTCATCTTTCACCAATGCGTACCAAAAATAAATGGTAACTAGTTTAAGAAATAAATATATTTCTATTTGTCGAATAAAAATGTCAGAACAAAAGATTTCAGAAAAAAAATGTAGGAGATTAAAATTTTTTATTGTAACATACACTCATGTCCATAAATTAGGGATAATTCAGTATCACACAGAGATTGAATTCTAAAATAAAAATTTCACAAGTACAATTATTACACACATCTTGCAGAATAATATACATATTACAAGAAACCACCATATGACGCCGAGAGTACGTCATAATGACAAGAGTGTAAGAGAGTGGTACATAAGGAATGGTTGCAAAAAAATAAAATTGTTCACAAGCACTTTAAAAACCTTTCAGTGCAATGGCCGCATAGTTATAGGACAAAGAAAGCATTTAGATGATGTTTTATGTGGTAGAATTACAGCCGTCTGGAATGTGGGCGCACCCAGCTGGAAGTATCCGAGGAGCTTGAAATCACCCAGAGTGTCATCTCCAGACTTTCGCAATGGTTCCAAGACGATGGTAATGTGAGTAGACTTTACAGCACAGGTCGCCCCTCGAATTACAACGCCGAACTAGGATCGGTTTTTGGCAGTTACTGCTAAAAGAAACAGAAGGAGCACAGTATCAGACCTGTCTCGTTAACTACCGGTACGACAGTTTCAAGGCAGACAGTGTACAGACGCTTAAGGCACATTGGTCCATATGCTCGTAGGCCTGTCAGATGTGTTCCATTTAACGCAACTCACTGCCATCTAAGGTTAACCTGGGGCAGAGAACATACATTGTGGACACTGCAACAGTGGTCTTGTGTGATGTTTTCCGATGAGTCCAGGTTTAGCGTTCAGTCTAATTGTTGCCGAACTTTTACATGGAGAAGTCTAGGTACCTGCTACCACCAAGAGGACATCATTTAATGACACCGTTATGGTGGTGCAGGATTGCTCGTTTGGTGAGGAATTATTCTGGGTTCCAGAAGTAACTTTCATGTTCAGAATGTAACCATGACTGACAACATCTATCGGGATGTCACTCTGGAAAAACATATACGTTTGTTTCGGGGTGCCGTGGGTGCAGAATTTCTGTTTATGGATGACAACGCCCGTCCTCATCGTGCAAACATTGTAGATAAGTGTCTTCAATCGGAGGATATCACCTGTATGGACTGGCCAGAATACTCACCGGGCTTGAATCCAATAGAGCATTTTAGGGAAATGCTTTATCGATGAATTGCATCCCATCAACCCCCTCCCACTTGTCTACTGGAACTTCGAAGGCATTGCTTGATGAGTGGTGTAATATTTCCCAAGATTATATCGATAATTTTTTACTCAGCATGCTTAAGCGTTGTATGGCCTGAACTGGATCGTCTGGGGGATACGTATAATGTATTAACCATCATACTAACCATGTTATATTAGTTTTTGTAAGTAGGTTCTTTTTTGAAATTTGCTCCTGGGAGTAAATATCGCAATTTTTACTAATGATGTCAAATATATAGGATCTTTATTGTTCTTTACCTTTTGTTTAATAAATAAACTTTATAAATAAGTCACATTTGTTTTGCTTCTTTTTCTTTGCCTGAACTTGCATTATCCTTTATTTATGGATCTTACAATTATTCGTAAGCTGTGAATGAAGAAATGAGATCATTTGCAAGAGAGCAAATATTTCAGTTAGATGACATTTTTACTTGCACCATTAGCTATCAGTTTGGCGACTATAGCGTCCTTTCTTATAAGTAAACCACTCTTATGAACTCTTGTAAGAAAATCAAAAGTTGGTAACAGTGGTTTACTTATATGAAAAGTAATAGATATCTTAAGTGATCTATTTTCTTATAACCTAAAAAAACGGAAATCTCTTAAGTGATGCAAGGAATGACGATTTTAAAAGCAAGAATACCATAAAGTTTTGTTTTCAGATGAATTGGTATTTTTGTTAACAACATTAAAATAGTAATACCCGTGTTTAGCTGCACACGAAGGAAATAGACCGGGACCTACGGCTTAAAGTGGATTCCGAACCACTACAAAATTCCATGCCCTAGGTGGGATTCGAACCCATGAACTGTTGAACCGAAGGCAAGAACGCTAACCATTCGCCTACCAGCTCGGCGTGACTGTCGCCAGAGTTGGTGATTCCACAGGCTCAATTTCTCATGACTTGTGAACCCACATTTCTTGAACATTTAACAACTTATTTTTTCTTGTGTAATATGTATAATAATTAACATTTTTCTACTTGAATATTTCAGGAATAGCAGTTTTAATAATCAGTAATGAAGGTGTGTTAAAAATTGAATGTTCTAAGTATATAATAGAATTTTTTTATAAAAAAAGTTTTGAAAAAAAAATTGAATACAAAAAATTATAAAATATAACCATTTTAAAAAAATATTTGTAAATTATGCTTATAATTATTCTGTACTCATTTATTTATTCACTTTATTTAAATATTTTATTTAGGTATTTGATATAAAAAACATGAAGCTAAATGAATAAATTTTGAAAGACTTGGCTCATAAACGATACCATAATTAAATATAACAAAAATATTACGGATATCTTTTTCAAATATACTAGTATTTAAATTTAAAAAGATAAAATATTTATTATAAAATATAACAATATTAGGAATTTAATCTAACAATTAATGTATAAAAATTAAACTAATGTTTTGAGTAATCTTTTTCTTGATGAAATAAGAATTACTAAAACTCTATCATACTTTTAACTTCATTTGTTTGACACATTGATATTAATATTCTTGTCGAAATTGAAAATAAAAATATAAAACAGGATCTTAGTGAGTAAAATATGAGTAAAAATGTCAAATTGTCTAAGGATATAATATAAAAAAAGTCTTAAATAAGCAAAAAACTTTAATGTAATTTACATTGATAATTACATTTTCTTATCTTTCTTCAAAAAATTATTGCTTTTCCAAATTAATGTGACTTCAGATCTTATAAATATCCAATCCGGAAAGATGCATACTTTTGAGATGTTTTTTTTGTAGGGAAAAATGGGTAGGGTTTATAATTACATTAAAATGTTTTCTTCAAGTATATATTATAATAAAGAAAAATTATATATAGTTATTTTTTTATATGCAAAATGTTTTCGTCCATGTCAAGTTTTAAATGTAATAACATATTTTAAATTCGTTATAAATAATCCAATTTATATGGAAATATCAGAAAAGCTATATATATAATACGCATAATGAATATTTTTTCACCTTACATAATAAATTTTAATTAAAGAAAAAATGTATATAGTTATTTTTATTGTTATTACATTTTTGCATCCTAACATTGAAATGGTGTAGTACCTTAATACTTCCTTTTCTTGTACAGTAATAACATATCTGAATGCATCTAAAATGTCTATTGATCAGAAAAGCATTTTTAATATCTATTTATAATATTTGTTTCAGCGATAGGTTTTTAAGAATTCTCTTTAGATTTTTTTCTACAACTTATTTTACGTTTCAAGTTTTATTAAATTTAGAGAATAAATCACACACTCAATGTTGTAGTTACTTATTAAAGAAATACAAAATTTGAAGAAACATTATAAGAGTGAAAATAAATGCAATAGTTTCTTATGCTGAAATCTAATTTAGGTTAAATTATTTTTTTAAATTTTTATTTTTAATACATGCATCTATCAATTTATTTGATATTGAAATTATCCCAAACAATTGAAATAGCATATGTAAGTAATCAGGCAAAAAATATAAGAATTGTAAGGTTATGATAAAATAATCTGAAAGGGTATTTTTTCTGTAGACAGTTTTCTTGCAGACGTTAAGTTCAGTCAACATTGTAGCTTTAAAATTACAAAGACTTAAAGTAGCCTTAGAAATATTTAAATAAAATGAATGTATCTGAGAAACAACCTTTCTGTTTTTCAGAAAAATTGCAAATTTTTCTATGGAACCGTATTATAATTCACTGATAAAAAATATTTGTAGGACTTTTAAAAGCACTTAAATTTGTTTTTTTTAACATGAAGATAGTAAAGAAATTATTGAAATAACTAATTGTGATTTTGTACCATATTATAAAATAAATTATTATTTTATAAATATAATGCTTTTTTTATTATTATTAAAGACGCATTGTTTTATTATTCGCTTTTATTTTCTTAAGATGGAAAATCATACAATAGAACTATACTGAAAAATACACAAATAAAATGTAATTATTAAAAGTCTTTAAAAATAAACATAGTGTATCTACTTGAAGGGTTATTATTTTAAGAAATTTAGAATGTAAAATATCAACTAGAAATTGTAAGCAAAATTTGACATTCATAAAGTACCAAATTAGAGTAATTTTACCGAAGTTTCTACAACAAGATTTATGTCCTTTTCGAAAAAAAAAACTAAGCTAATTAAGACATATAGGAGTAGTTTTTTAAATGAAACCTGCAGAGGAGGAAAAATGCGTGGTTTTCAAACGAGGCAGAACTCTTAAGATGTTGCTGAAGTTTGAATGTTAGTTAAGTATAAACTCCTATTTATGAAAAGAATAACACAGAAGAATGATGTGATTGAGTTAAAAATGATAGCAAAGGCAAATTTCAGTTTGTCATATGAATGATAAAATTATCAAAGTTATGACGTATGAATGGGTTGAACAGAGATGCCACAGAAATGCTAAATAAATTGGAGATTGTAGCATGACTTAAAAATTTGCTTATGTCCTCATTCAATATATGCAAGTGGTATACGTCATCAAGGCATTGCAATGTCTTTTCAATGTAAATGACACACTTTTTAATAACGTGTCTCGCTTATCAAAGTCGTGTTGGTTATTTTTCTATCGTGCAACAGAAGCTCTGTACAGAAGCGTAACGGCTAAAGAGTTTGAAAGAAGAGGAACAATGGATTCGAATAACTAAAAAAATCTAGGATTAGACATCGAAAATCAGTGAAAAATTTGATTAATCAGTAACAGCCTGATCAATGATATATTTCTTGTATGCTTATAGCTAATGAACTGTACAATATCATCTAGACAATTAGCAGTACTTTAGTCTAAAGGTGCAAATATATGAATATCAGTACCGTCGGCTCATTGTAACCTGCTGCATCAAGCAAGAACTCCTTCATACAAGATCCTTTAAATGCAAGATTGCATAAGTGTAACTGTAATAGACTTCAAAATATTCAGGCTGACCTAGACAACAAGTGGTTGTTTTTTTGGTGATTTCCGCTTAAAGTTGCAATGTAATAATGGCCCTATTTGTGTTGGACCTCTTTGATTGTGAACTCTAAAACTAAAGAGTGATCCTCAAATACTATAAAAAAATCTAGATTTATGGTCGTAATTGTAATTTGTTATGAGGAATGATATAAATTGCTACGATTTGTGAGTAATCTAAACAGGAGAAGATGTATCCATGTAGTGCTGTTGCTCGAAATGGCTCCTTTCTTTTACCTAATTTTTGAATCTATTTTTCAACAGAATAATACCCTCTCAGATGTAGTAATAAATACTCAAAACATATTTGAGTGAAACAGATGCAGCTTCGTTTTTAGCAGTTAATGTGCTGAATACATCAGCTGTTGAACATGTGTGTTACTTCACTGGGCTCATGTGATCTTCATCTCACAGCTATATTCTAAGCGCTGAAATGATAAAATAATAAAGCGCTGAAATGGAGATCATATAAATAAGTTGCAATAGAAAAGTGGATAGTAATTTATATATGTATATATATATATATATATATATATATATATAATCCCATTTAAGTTAAGTAACAAACATTAAGATTAAAATTTCAGTTAAAATACTTTATCATGAAATACTAATTAGAATAGGAATAAAGTGAGAACTCATTTCTTGAAACATTTTAAAAGAAATATTTAATCTGGATAAAACGAAAGAAATGAAATAAAAGGTGAAAAAGATAAATTGATAATGTTTTACGCCTAACTCATTCAACATCATTAAAATTTAAAAGAAACTTAAATTCAAGTTATTCGCAGCAGAATGTCGAAATAATTATCTTCAAGAAAAATAATTTGATCAAAATGAAATAAATGTTTTTATTAAAAACAATGAAGTAATAATTCAGCATAAATTTGAACTGAAAGGATTTCTAAATACTCTTAAGTTAACAAAACATTATGATGTACATTTTAAGGAAGAAAATAATAATAAAATTAAAATATATTCAATTTTGTAGCATTGTATAACTTGAATTTCAAAATATGAATTTGTATCTAATAATGAGTTTTAAACTCTTCATTTTTGAATCTTTTTATAATTCAAACAATTATATTAGTACTGGTTCAGCATATATTATGTATTCAGCAAACAATGTCATATTATTTAAACTCTGATTTTTTTGACACAAGATTATACCGAATATCACATTTCATACTAACAGGAGCACTTTTAATAGAGTTAAGCAAAGAAAAGAATTATTTACTGAGAGAGATATTTATACTGGAGATTTTCAGTTATCATAGGGAGTACTGACTTTAAATGAAAAATACATTCTTTTCAGCAAATATGAAAAATGAAAAAAATGTTTTTCAAAATATAATGCTTAATAAGGACAAATCAATCCTTATTAATTCAAAATAAAGATGATCAAAATTTATTTCTATAGAGGTAAATAATGAGCATAAAAGAATGGATAATATGTATAAACTGTGCTTTTGAAAGTGTCATAATTTTCTACTGAAAAATTCTACAAAATATTACAATTAATAAAATAAAATAATTACTACCTTGTGATTATAAAAAGGTACTCTCAGTATACGTTTTTTACTATTTATTGTGCATGCGATTGAATTGGATTGTAATTTTTTTTGGTGAAAACTGGAAAAATGTTGTTTATTATAGATTTTTGCTTTGTATTTATTTACATTCTGAGTTAAATTACTTACATTACATAGAAATTAAGCAATGTGTAATTACATTATAATGTAATTATATAAATTGTATGTTATTTGTAATCCAATTTTTAAATAATGAACAGAAGAACAGTCAAGTATATCAATTTAAATATCTTTTCAGTTTGTTTTACACCCACGGTCATTTTCTATTAAATTAGCCTTCTAATTTATCATATGTCGCCATATCCAAAATTCAAATTGAGAATCGAACTCAGAAACTGTTAAATTGAAAGCCAGAGCTCAAATCGCTTCAAGTGTCTAGTTAGGTGGGATTTTTATTTATTTTTGTTTTAAAATGTTTACATTTATTTCTCACAAAAGCAGCATTATTGAATATAAATATCAAATTAAAATACATCAGATGACTTTAAATTCACATATTCAGTAGTCCTTACTGAGTTCTTCTTATAATTGACAAAAAAATTTTAATAGAAATATTTATGATTACTTTATCAATAATTGCTATTATAACAAACTATTTTTAGTTACTTATGTTTGGCAAAATCAAAAGAATTCAGTACATTGGATTAAAATGATTGCAAAAAGAATTCCATTTAAAGTGAAATCTAAAAAAGTAAATTGAATCTAAGCAATTATTATCGTCAATGAATGTAATACATTTGTCTTAGATTTCCTCGAATTGTATAATAAGTAATCATTCATAACAATAAAGGAAAATGTCAATGACTTGAAAAGAAAATTGATTCCAAAAATGTCTCTTTGATGAAACCTATTCAAGTATGTCTTTTTCGGAAAAAAAAAAACATAGTCCGTTTATTGATTATTTTGGTTTTTTTCCTGTGCGTACAGCAAATCAACATAAAAACCAATCATATTTAATTTTGAGATTAAAGATATAAAATTTTCAAATTTTTCAGCTTTTGTTGCACGGAATGTTTACTATCTAAAATTTCAAGTTCTAAAATTTCATTTGTATAATTAAAATTATCTATTAATAAATAATTTCATATTATAATTATTAAATGCTTAAAGAAACTTGACAGATGTGTAATTTGATTTATAATATAAATTTATAACAAAAATAATCTATTTTGAGTTTATCTTATATCAAAAATAAAATTTACGGGTAGACTTTTTAACCGGTACTTATTAATTATTGTGATTTAAGTCTTTATGAAATATTTATTGAAAGATTAAATAGGATTGTATCAATTTAATTCTATTTTTAATATCAAAATTATATTATTAATGAATCATAGTTTTTATATTTTTTGATGATTTTTGCTTTTGCACTTTAGAGTTAGTTGTTTGTATAAAAGGGGAAATTCATATGACCTAAATTAAGATGTTAAAAATGATCTAGGCAACTATAAGTAGATTTTCTTCATTTATTTTCAGAGAAATTAATATTTAATATTAGATTAAAAATACACTACACTTGCTGAAAGGCAGTCTGTTATTTCAGTGAACAGAAATCTTAAAATTAAGTCGAAATATTTTGAATCACACTCTTTAAAAATAGAAATCATTTTATATACAATTCATAAATATATTTCATTCCGATATTACTTTTATTAAACCAAAAAACATTCATATTTATGTATTTATAAGTATATTTACGTGTCGAACTCGGAATTTTATGCATACAAAATATTTTATATATTTTTAATACAAGCGCAATATTAAAAAAATATGTAATAAATTATATAATAAGAAAAAATCTTTTTTTTTTTGAATAATTATTTTCCTGTTTTTAATTTTTATGGCGAATATATATGTTGATATTTTTTAAAATAATTTTGAACTTAAGATTAAGGATTATTTATTTTAGTGTAAAATGTTACCAGACATTTAAAATAAATGTTTCTAATTTTATTAAAGAAACAAGTTAAATATTTTCCTTTCATACAGAATCAGGATCATTTTCTTTATTTCTCATATTTTGTTTCATTATTAGTTAAAATAAACAGTTTTCTTAGTGAATTTTTATTTAAAAATATTTGATTTAATAATTTAAAAGCAAAATGATTGTATTTTATTATTATTAATTTTACTTTTATAAATTATTTAATTTCTCAATTGCATTAAATAACAAATTATCATTAGTTTTGTTCATTGTCTTACTTGGAATAATATCTTTGTTTGTAAAAACGAAAATAATTTCTAAATGAACTTAAATATAATTGAAAATTTAAACAGATAAAAACTTTTTAAACAAAATAAAATTTTATTTATTAATTTTAAAATTATAAAATTTACAAAATTACTATTAAACTATTTATAAAGACCAGAAAAGAGCAAATTATTGCTTGTTTTTTGCTTTTATAAAATAATATTTCAATACCTATCTTTATCTATTTCATAATAATAAAGGCAATATATCATTAATTTATCAATGATATTTAAACATTTTCTAATAATAAATTTAAGAATGAATGAAAAACGTTGATAATGTTCTTTAAAAAAATGTTATGTACGATCATTACATAATTCGAAAAATGTTTGATGGAAAATATTTTCAAATTTTGTTGAAAATATTTCTGCATTAGAATCGTTCTAAGAAATTCAGTTCTAAGAAAAATTTAGGTAATTTAATGTTTTATAATTTTAAAAATGTATGTATTTTAAAAAACGTCAAGTGAAAGATAAATTTAAAATAATCGATTTCGAAACTAGACAATTTCAAAACTTCTTCAGGATCTATTTAATGCCACCTTTTGTAAACATGAGAATACTTAAGTCGATATTAGAACTCACTATCGATCAGGATTTAATAAAGAAGGCTACAATTTATACTTGGGAACATTGAAAATCTTCCTATTTATTCTCATCTGATAATTACTCTGTGTTGTGTATATTCATTTTTAAAGATAGTATTAATATATTTTTATGATGTTATAAGTAATGGATTCAAGCTATTGTTCAAGATAGATTTCCTTTAACGGAAGAAAGCCAAAGGCTAATATTTCTATTTATAGAGGTTCTAGAAAGATTTTAGGGAGTCCAGATTATTAACAGAGACAACAAGATAAGGAGGGCCATTCGAAATGATTTATATTTATTTATAAATGAGCGTAGGACTCTTCATACATTATCTAGAAACCAAACTAGTTCCATATTTAAAATCCTTGTAACATATTTTAAAGAGTCTCCAGTGATCTTACGAAATTTCTGAAATACTCATTGCACATATCAATGTGAATGACTTACTTAAAATTAGTGTAGAACTTAATCGAAAATAAAATTTCCTATTAGTTAAATTTTGATAAGGATGTTGGTTGTTTGATTTTGTGTTTATTTGATGTCAAATCAAACTATTCCAAATGCCCAAATCATGGACTTGGCAATGTGTACAATTTTATCATTATAGAGATTTCCCTGACTGGAAATTTCGTCAATAGCCTGTAAACTTCTTATGATGGCCGGGCAGTAAAAAATATGTTCCGTGGTGAGCTCCTCCTCATCTCAGTTCTTCTTCTTAATTATAATAATATTCAGTATCACTGAATACTGAAAATAATATTTTACCAATTTTATTGATGAAAAATAATTGTAATAAATACACAAGCAGTTTTTAATTGAGCTTCACACAATGAGCTTCTAATTATTTGATGAGATTTTTATTTAGAAATTTTTGTAGTATCTCACTTTCTCTTGCATATGAAATGATTGAGACACCTATTTTGCTTGATCTAAATTATTAATTTATAATCGACCAATCATAAATACATCACAACAAATGAATAGATACAGTGAAATTTTAAATGGAAATTTAAGTATTTTTTCCGGTATTCTTATGCCATATGACATTAGTCACTTTATATCATTTGGGCATATGCTAATTTTCCTACTTAAGAATGGGGAAATGAAATCCTGTCATTTTTAAAGAATCAGTTATTCTGCTTATTGCATACTTGATAAATATGGTTTTATTTTTTAAAAAATAAAACCATAAATTTCATAAAATGCTTTCTTAATAAAGACTTTCTTTTTAAAGAAATAAAGATATATATTATTTATGCGGTTATTTATAATATATAATTAAATATAATTTGATAGTTTTATCACTAATATTTAGCTAGATTTACATACGTCAGTAAATAATTTGCTTTAAAGGGAAGTTTAAAATAATTTGAAAAAATTCAGAATGTAATTAATAAAATTATGCTTTGAGTATCTGCGATAAATATCAATAGAATAAATATTATATATCTAATAGTTTCAATTATGTATAAAATAATATTAACCTCAAATTGATACATTATTAAACAGTTTGTAGGACTCATAAATAAAAATAAATTTTTTTACCTAAATGTGTTAAGAAAATAAAATTAATTTTCAAAAGCTAGAAAAAATAAGGATTTTATTTGTTTAATCAATAACTATTGGGCTTGGGACATTAAAAGTCAATTTATTCTTTTCAACACAACGGTTTTGACCTCTTAAAAGTTTCTAAAATATTATTGTCATAAAACAAAAAACAAAATGAATTGTATTTTATTGAGCATAATTTCATTTATGTATTTATTTCTTAAAGTTCATTTAAGTAATTCTCAATTTATGCTTTTTAAACTTAATGTACCAATTGTGGAAAGTGTTCAATAAAAATAAACAGAACAAGCAAAAAATATTTAATTATACACTGTTTTATTTTTTTTTTTTTGCTCTTGCTACTATATAACTGAGATTAAATAATTTTAACAATAAGTATTTTTAAGAGTTATTCCATGAACAATAATAGAGAATTCACAAGAATTCGAAATGCATCTTACATGATTATATAGATAGCCTTCTAGATTAATTTAATAATAAACTGATATTTATTCAATCAGATGTCTTAAAAATTTGTAATAAAAACATCAGATATATTATTGAATGTACTAAGGTCGTAATTGTCTGTAATATAAATATTAATTAAATATAGAAGAACATATTTTTTATAATAATTATAATAATAATGAAATATCAGATTTAGAAATGTAATTTTTTAAGTTATTATACTGTGTTTTAGTAAGAAATATTTCACAACATGGATGAAGTTACTCCAATTTTTCATTTGCCTTAAAATCTAGCCTAATTAAGCACTTCATGGCATGATAAACCTCTTATCCTGAGTTAGCAAACATTTCAGGCGAGCAGTTAGCCATTTTAATGAGCAAATTCTCTTTTATTACACTTTTTGCCAACTGTGGAACGAATCACAATTAAGAAATCATAACACATTCACGTGGAATAACCACGCAAACATCTTCATAAAACGCAATAATTTTGGATGAAATTAACTTGTTCTAAGCTCATTTTAGAGGACTTTTGGACGATGTCATTAAGGGAAACAAGTTTAAGGTCTTAATTTGTTCATTGTTTATTGAGAAATTTAATAAATAGAGTTTTTAATAGAATACATTTCATCATCAATTAAATTTGAAGAAAATTATCTTAAATATGTGTATATTGTAATAATTAATATTTTTTCAAGAGTTTATCTTTCTTCAAACTTTACATGAAAATTTTTTTAAGTTAATACTGTTTTGTTTACTTACAAATGAAATTAAATTAATGTGATTTTAATTTTTCAAAACGATAAATAAAAAGTAAATTGATTTAATCTTGTTATACATAAATGAATTGATTTTATACTTAGATTATATATTTCTGAGTGTTATAGTGCTTAATTTTCGAGTGTTATAAGAATGTTTTTAGTAAGATTTTTAAAAAATCTTAACTGTTATAAAAACACTTAGATAAGAAAAAATCTGGTGAGCAGTGTTTTTTTGAGAAAAAAATAAAAATAGCTTGCAGAAAACAAAATTTCATTATTTTTAGGAACTTTTATTATTTATTTAGCACAGTTCCAAACACTGTTATCCACCACAAAATAACTCACGTAAGCCCATGTGTACATTTGCAACTTATGTAGAGACTGGTGAGATAAGACAAATAAAATAAAATGATTAGACTCGTTAGTCTTTTGCATTCTTTACACCAGCTCTAAATTTATCTGGAAGAGAAATTTTAATTAGGGTTTAAATAATGTTAACATAACGTTTGGCATAAATGTCATCTCTTTGATAAATTGAAAAGGTATAGAAATAATGAGTGTATAACAAAATTATAAAATTTAAATTATAAGGTATTTTTTATTTTTTAGCTTTACATATTTCCAGCTGAAATTCTAGACATAGATTATGTAATACATTTGATTTTAATTTGTAGAGAATCATGTCAGTAAAAGGTTACAGTTAAAAAATATTTAATATATATTTTTTAAATTCATAAAATCAAAGAATTAAATCATTTCATTTACATATTAGAAATCTTCAAGAATAGTATTTTAATTTAAAAATACTGGATGATCTATAAAAGTATCCTTTTAATGCTGTCTACACAAGAAAAGATGAAATTTTAATTCTCAGTAATAGGTTTAAATAGGATGGACTTTTTTTTAAATAGATTTAGTATAGGATTATTAAATAAAATACAGCTATATCTTTAAAATACGTTCCAGAAAAGAGAAAGATTTTTATTTCGTTTCTAACTGAACATTAAATTATGTTATGATTTTTTATTTAGAAATTATTTAGATACACATTTTGAAGATTTTTTTCCCAATCAACCCAAATAATGTTTAAATTCTATTGATTTTTTCTTAAAAGAAAAAATAAAATTAATTGTCATTAAAAATTTATAATAAATACGTGCTATTAATAATTAATAATTTAAAAAAATATATGTTCTGATAAAATGAATTTGTCACAGTAAAAAATATTTTTATGAAACTGGTAATAGTGATGAAGATGGCCACACTGGAAGCAGAGTGTTTCTTAAAACTGAAACAAATTTTTTTTTTCTAAAACAATGCAATGCTGATTTCAGTTACGTCTTTTGTGCAGAACTTACATCCATTGATATGGCTCTGGACTTTTCCTTGAACAAACAGTTAAACGTCGAGATTTGGATTCTAGTTGACAGTCGTAGCGTTAGTCAGTACTGAAAACTGGAGGAATATTGTGGACTAGAGGGAAATTTGTGTTTTCAAAAAGCTTAAAGCATTATCTGAGTCCTCTATTATTCATTTTTAATGCATTGCATCACATGTCGACCTTAAATATAACGATATCGCCTATGGCCTTGCTGAGGATGGATCATTGCTGCCTCTTGGTTCTGCTGACTTTCCAAGAAATCTTCTCTAGGAGTATGGCTGTTGCCAACTCTCATCTTTGAAAATTCCGCCGTATAATCCTTGGTAGTGTGGCTCTGATCCTGGGGATCTTTGAGTTTCGACGGTGAAAGACGTGATTAGACTGCCTTGTCCAGACTCAGATCCGGCCATCTTCGGACTCTACGGTACTCTAAGATTCCAGGGCAAATAAGACTTTCCCACCTGCACTTCGTTCAATACTAACAAAGCCAGTCCCGAACACCTACTGAACAGCATTGGCTTTTCAAAGCTTGAACTTTTATACTGCCCTGCAACTGTCCTTCATTCTTTGAAGGCGAAGGAGGTCATGGAACTGGTCTGATTCAGACCAGGGGATAAGAAAGAAGAAGAAAGTAATTTTATTAATAAAAGTTAAAGTTAAAAAATTGATAGTATTTGTTAAATTTTAATGTTATAACTTTTAAAAGTTATAACAATTAATATTGTTTAATTTCAAAGTAAAATAAGTAGATTTCATTTTCGTCAATACTAAAAATATTTACATTGAATAGAGAATATAAAATTTTAAAATGAAAGTATTGATATTAAGATTAGAGAAGCAAAACAATAATTAATGTTTAAATAAAAAAGTGATGTTCGTGTAAAATATTTAATAAAATAATAAATACTTTTTAATCACTATTGCTATTAATTCCTTCGTAACTCCTGACTTATCTATCATGAATCCAAAACTATTACAAAAATTTATGGTGAAACTATAATTTAAATATAAAGTGATTAAAGCTTAAAATTCAAGGAAGAAAAGATAACTTTCTGGTAAGAGTTTGGGAAGCTATCTATTTCCTTAATTAACATTTTTTTAGGTTTGAATTATTTAGTATTTCATGAAAAAAAAATTAGAAACATTTTGGTAAATCATTTTTCCGATTTAAAAAGTGTGCAAAAATGGTATTCATTTTTTAATATCTTTGATTTGACTAATTTTACGCCTTCAGATTAAAGCAGAAATGCTCAAGTGATAAAAATAAAATGTAGAACTTTTTGAATTTTGCATGTTCTACATTAAAAATGCACACAGTCAATTTATAAGCTGTGCTCGAGAAACTAAATTGAATACAAAATGAAATTAATGCAACACAAAATGAAATTGTTTTTAACTTTATCAGTCACCTCAGCCAGAAGAAACTTTTACAAAAATATATTTATATAGGTTTTTAGAGAGATAAATTTGAAATAAATTTTTTAAAACACATTCGGTAATTTGCATTTGACTTTAAAAGATTTAAAGAAATAAGTAAAAATTTTAAGGAAAAAAGTTAGTGTTTTTGAAAAATTATACGTAGGATAAATATTATGATAAAAAATTAACATTTTTTAAAAAATTCACATGTGTATCTATACATTTCTTTCTATCAGAGGAGTATAAAAAATAAAACAAAAACTCTATATTCTCTATTTTAATTAAATTTTATTTCGTTATTTTTTAAAAAATTGAATCAGCAAAGTACATCTTGTTACAGAGGAACAATAAATATTTTTCGTTATGTTTTATCAAAAAAGTTGTAATTTCTGTCGAAATGTTCTTTCTTTTATCTAGGCTATTTGTTCATATTATTTAATGCTGTTTAGAATAAATGTATATATTTTGGAAAACCAAGTCTTCATTTGATCCAATTGAAACATTTAATTTATAAAAAACCCTGTTTTATTGTGATTTAAGAATATAAATAGATAAAACCAACACCTATTTTTCTAAAAATGTCAAGCTTTATTTAAATATATGTGATTTTAAACTACTATTTTTTAAGTGGATATTTTAAAAATGTAGTATTTAAATAAAGAACTCCATGAAAAAAAATAATTTGGTAACTTGAAAGCTTTTTTTTATTTAAATAGAAATTTATTTTAGCTTTAAGAAGAAATAGAAGTACAATAATTTCTTAAATCCTAATCATTTTATTAAATCCTGATCACTAATTCAAGTCGCGACTTATATTTTCTACTGGGTCTGGGAATTTACAAAAATCACTGAAAAGACATAAAAAAGTTTTTAAATTGAACAATTTGCATTGCTCTATCCTTTCTTTTTATTTGAATATCCTTTTTCATTATGATAAATATATATTAAAAAAAATAAAGATAAAAATAAAAAAATTTCTATTCGTATTTATCAAGCTATGAATTGTAAATGTGCTTAAGAAAAAACAATTGCAAAAGAAAATCTTCCCTAAATTTCAACTACATCTTCAAATCAAAATTCTCAAAAAAAAAAAAAAAAAAAAAAAAAAAAAAAAAAAAAATTTGTATCGTAATTTACTTAATTTTCCTTTAAAAGCAAAAAATAAATTTTTTTTGTATTCAAATATATTTTGGAGCAATTTTAACCACCTATCTCTTAGCAACATAATGCCCTAATTTAACCATCCTCTTCCTCATATTGAGTTTGGGAAATGTCAAAAGGTGAAGGATAGGAGCTTCGCTAAAAGCGATTCATTAAACCTCAATGACATTTCATAAGTTTGCTTTGCTATTTCAAAGCTAGAATAAATTATTTTCATGTGTAATTTTCATCTTCCGATCTATTTCGTAATCACTATTTCACGTAAATTGTCTTAAAATCTTCACGAAAAATACTTAAACAACGAACACTTTACTAAATTGAAAGTCTAACAATTGAAAAAGCTTTGCTCATTAACAGTGTCACATATATTTTTATTGTAAAATTAAATTTGTGTTAACATTAAATCAATTTAAAATTTTCAGTATTTACAAGCAGTTTAAATTAAATGAATCATCAACACAGAATTTTGATAGTTTATAACTTTGGATGCATTTTAGGAAAAAAATTGTCTTCAATGCAAACTCAAAAGTTTATTTCACACATATATGCAAATTTTATCAATGCTGCTTTTTGCTGATATAATGCAAAAATATTTTTCAAATAAGTCAGTTTTTAAATTTAATTTTATTATATTTTTATTATTGAAGAATTAATTGTAAATTACGGACTTTCTGAAATTGTGATTTTTATTTTATTACTTTTCTAATTTAGTAACTTCAAATTTGATGCTGAATCTATTAAAATAATGTCTATATTTTAATAAGGGGAGGATTTTCATATTTTGCGTAATCTCACATAAGATACCTAATTTCACGAAGACTAAATTTCTTGTTGATTGTTTTGCATTTCTGTCTACTGTCATTTTAATGATAGGTACATTTTTCTTCTGCTGAATAATATTTGTTGAGTCATTTTTGTTTCTTCATTGTGAGCGCATTAATTTATGAACATCAAAAGTCCCAGCTTTTTATTTTTTCACTCTAATTTAATTTTAGGCTCCTTATGTTCTTCTATGCCAAGGGCCAGAATAAATTTTAAAAATTTACAGAGAAAAATGGTGACATCAAGAGCCCTAATTGAAGTGAAGTACACTTCATATATTTTTCTTTAAAACTTTAATTAAGTAAAAAAAAAACTCATTAATTACAAATTAAAAATTTGTTTTAATTGTGCTTTTATATATATACAAATTTAATTTTTTTATATCAAAAATATTTAAATTTATGTTGGTTGTGATATATTCAGTTTTAGAAGATGTCAAAATTATGATTTTCTAATTATCTCTTCTTCAGAGTTTTTTTTTTAAACAAATAATTCAAATAAGCCTGATAATCATAAATAACTTCATAAATAATGTAAATGTTTCTGAGATTAAAATTTATTTAATAAATTTGTTCATATTATGTATTAAGAAAAACGTCAAGAAAAGAAGAAATTTATTCAAGTTTAGAATTGACTTCATTTACTCAACATCTTTTTATCCGTTCAATTTCTTGTGACCAAATTTATAACTTACTTATTTTGCTTTATAAATAAGTTATATTCAGATGCTTAATATTCTTTCTCTTAATTCATTACTTTACGAATATAGTAGGCATTTTTAAATGTGTTCCTTAAATATTATATTATTGTGAAGGATAAGTTCTGATTGTTCAGAAAAATTCATCAAAATTATCCAATTACTTTTTTCTGAAAAAGTTATGTAATTCAAGACAAGATTTTAAAACAATATGTGTTCATTTACTTCTACTGAATATTAAACCACTTTCCTTTTCAAAGTTTTTAAAATTTTTATTTATCAGATACTTTAAGTAATTAATTTTAGATTGCAATAATTTGAATGGTAACAAAGTCATATTTTAATCATGGTCATTCTATGATAGAAAATTTTATCGCCATTTTAATTTCGATTGTTTGATTGCAAAATATATCATTTTTATGTAATTTTTCTTTAGAAATTCTAGAATCAATACGTTAGTATCTATTTAGTTATGTATACTGTAGTTAAATAAGAACTCACTTTTTTGAGGCGAAATTTCAATAGGCAAATATTAATTCATGATTATTAATTGTGTATATGCATTAATGTATTAGTTCCACAGTTACAAATACAATTTCTACTGGAATTTATCTTTTTTTATGTAATTTTATTTATTACACGTATCATTCATCATTGATGAACAATTGATGAAACATTGATTAGAATACCTTATAATATGTGTTTCATTATGTTTCTGAAATTTACATTTGAGACAGAAAATTTAAAAACTTAGGTACCCTGACACTTCATTTCCGAAATTTCTTTCTTTATGATTTGTTCAAAATATACGTTGAGTTTTTCTAACAATTTTAAAATTATATAAACATATTTGCAATTTATGTCCAAAAAATTGTCAATAGTACAAAAACATGAATAAGAACAAATTGAAAAGTTTGTAGTAAATTCGCAAATTTTCATACTAAACTTTTGTTGCAAAGAGAAAAAAAATAATTAATTAAATTTTAAGAAGCTTTATGTGACATTAGAAAAAGAAAAAAATTCAACACATTGCATTCAAATATTCTCCAACAAATATTGCGATTTCTTAAATTTGACATAAGCTTTCAGAAATAATGTGGCGAATTATTTTAGAAATAAAATAAAAAATAAAATATTTTTTATGAATTAATCTGATAAAGATATAAATTTAAAAGGAAATCTAGATTTTTACTCTTTCAGATTACTGAACGAAATTGGTGAACTTTAGGTAAAGGTCATCTACAATATATGTCCCTAAAGCTTCTAAAATATTAAGCAACTCCTTTGTGGAAAAATAAAATTATCGTTCAATAAAATTAATTTCCTTTCCAATATAAAAAGTGTTAATTCTTTAATTTGATCTCAGCAAAAAACTGAATATTTTTCCTTGTTAAATATATAAAATGTTTTAAAAATTTTATTTTTAAATTTAAGAAAAAATTCTTATTGGATACATTTTTATTTCATTTACTTTCCTGCTTAAATGTACTGCTTTTTTCAACAATTTAAAGTTTTTTTATTTTAATAAAAATTCTATTTTATGAAGTAATTCACTTTCAAGGATTTACGTTATTTACATTTGCGAAAAAAAAACGTGTAAAAAATGCATTGTCATTTCGAGATTTTTTTAGATACGTTTTGTTATAAAAAGAACTGCAAATACTTTTAGTTAGAGAGGAAACTTTTTCAGTATTTTATGTAAAATGTTAAACAAAATAACATTTAAAGTCAACGTAATTTAATGCATCAGGAAATTTTTAAATTGATCTTAGAACCTATCTTTGTGAACTCACTTTTTTTAAATCAAGGAATGTGTTATATTTTAAGCAGATAGATAAATACTTATCTTTTCTATTATTCTCTTTAGTTAAGGATGTAGTATTTGATGTTTGTTTTCAATACATTGTGGACATAATTAATTTATAATCTTTTACAATTTAATAAATTCTGGACAAAATTTTTTCATATATTTTTGTTTTATGGAGAGGAATGTCTGACTAAAGAGATGCCATAATTGCTTAAAATATTGTGAAAAAGCTGCTGATAATTTAAAAATATATGAATTTTCTAGAAACCATCCGATACTGACTTACAGTAGCCTAGTGGTAAGATCACTTATCAGATCGAATGGTCTAGGGTTTTATCCAGGTTATTGAGAAAAATGGAAAATGGTTCTAGCTGATAGCAAGTTATGAGTTAGTTAGGAATGCATTTAATTTTACTCCAAACGGGCTCTCAGTTACATAAGAAGAAGCCTATACACGCAACACAATAACGACAGTAGCGGAATCAAAAGTCAATTTAGCAATACTTCATTCTTTGAATTTTGGACATTAATAGATGATGAGTTTTCTGCATGGAGGTCTGTCAGAATTTAGGCTTAATATTCTCTGGGTTTCCGCCTTTGCGACATATGACCGTGTCCCACTAGCTATGAAGAGTGAATTTCAGTGGTTCACTAACTTCATACTGCTTCCCGTTAAGATCTGCAAAGTGAAGCACCATTTGCCACTGACAGTGACTGGGTGGATGACCATACATTCTCCCTTACTGAGTTGACGACGCGTACACGTTAATATGTGACGTCCGATGTCCTTTTGATGTAGTGGGAATGTGGAGAGGATGGTGCTGTTAGGTGTGACCTCATTACTTGACCGTGGTTCAAAATTACGAGGCACTTGCTGATGGAGGACTATTTCAAACCTTTTAACCTTAAAATACAATACAGGGCTTGCCTACAAAGCTTTGTATGTATCTATAAGGAGAGGTATGTTGTGGCTTTTAAAAATACATGAAAAAAGCCTTAGGCTGTGCACTGTGAGGAGTGTTATTGTTTCTTATGGCACTTAGACAAGCCAAGTTCGCTATGCTGCTGGCTATTCGAATTTAAGTCAGTAAGATCTGTTTTTCGTTTAACTAGAGCACCGCGAAAGTGAAAACACGACTTTGTACTACTCCGACAGATGGCACCACCAGAGGATCCACTCTCGCAATTTTGACGTTGTGAAGGAGGAGGATCTTATACCATCTTTCTCCAGACCATTATACTCATCGTAACTACACAAAAATCAACTAGAGGACTTTCGATAACTCATGTACTCGGTGGATCTTTGGCGGCATTGGAAATCGAACCCTGAACTTCTGGATAGAAAGCCGATGACCTAACCCTTAAGCTTCCACAGCCAATCTCTGAGTAGTTAAAGTTTGGAAATATGTGTTAATGTGAAGCTCGGAAATTCATTTGAAACTGTAGTTAAAATTTTTTTAGAGCAAACAAAAATAACATTATAACGACAGTATTTATTTTGTGAACCAATTGATTATATTGATATATATTTCATTAATATATACTTATCGAAATATTACCGTTTTGATCATATTTAAGGATTACTGGAATATTCTAAAAATAGGTTTCTTTTTTAAATACATAGAAGATTTTTAGCCAGAAATGAGAAATATTAACGTCCATGATATACGGTGCTCCAGCTAGTTGGTTCAATGATCACATGACTAGTTGAAAAGGGCTGTGTCTTGCTATGGTCCATTTTTTAAATTCCATTCCTGCTCTATACGTGATGTCATGTTTTCCTGAATTCTTTTGCTTCTCTTAGCTTTGGTATATTTTTTTGCCGCTGCACATTTTAGTCCATCATAGGCAAGTACTTTTAGTCTTCAGTGTTAAATTTTAATCTTTAATTTCTCGCTGTCCCTTCTACTCTTTGCGTCAATTTTACTTTTCTCTATTTATTTGCTGTTTTTTTCTCGGAATTTACATTGATTTTCATTTGCACAGCCTTTCTCCGCATCATATTTTTTTTATTACATTATCTGAATAAAATTTCGATTATAAAATTAAGACTTACCCCCTAAGCTTTGTGTGACAGGCCAAAATATTTTTCTCTTAACCATCGACAAGCTAAAGCAAAATACAAAATAGCAATACATTGCTTTTTTGTCTTAAATTTACCTATTAATTTCAAGAAAAGAATCCTACGAATGGAAAACTGATTTTTTTGCAGCTTTTAAGTAAAACTTGCATTTTTTAGTTATAAACTTCTGTGTATTGCTAGCACTCATTCCTTTATGCATTTCATTTTTTTTTGAAATTGAATCTTTTTTCGTCATCACAAATCTACAATACAAAAATAGATAGCAACAAAAATGATCGATTTTCAAAAATCTTTTCGCAGCATTTACGTTATGAAAATGTAAAGTTTCTAAAATGTAAGAATGTATCTAAACTCTTCAAATAGATAATCCCAATTTCTGTTTTATCTGTTGTAAGAAAACTAAAACTAAAATGAATGTGAGTGTAAAAATATGCAAAATTATCAAAATTATACAAAAGAATCTATAACAGTTTTTAAAGCAATCTATTAAAATTTAAGGAAACATTTCCGTAATTTGTTCACCTGTATTATCCGCAAGTGCTTTGTTTTAAAAATGATTATTTTATTTATTAATATAATTCATAAAATTCAAAATTTTTTACTATATTAGGTAATGCTTACTTTTGTATTAGAACATTTTTATGACCATTTTCTTTATCAGAATATATTTCAAAATGCGTTGTTTAGTGTTAAACATTAATGCGTTGTTTAGTTAATTGTTAGTATATAAATATTTAAAGTACATTTAATGCTTCATTATTCTGAAACACTTCATAGTTTATATTTCTTAGAATTAAAAGTTAATTAACGACTGTTAACATGTTTGGCATATTTTGGTACAGTAAAAATAAAAAAGCAAGGAAAAAGAATGAATTTAAATATGTGTTTCCATAACAGATCAAATCAAAATTAAACAAATGAAAATTAATTATATTTTGATATTCAATGATAAAATATGAATAATGAATGATAAAAAGGAAAATATAATTTAAAATATTGTGTTGATATATTTTAAATTTAAACGCACTTTATATAAAGCTAAATATATGTAATCTTAAAATATCAGTACTACAATTTACAAGAAAATGTAAATTATCAAAGTTTACTAAAAAATTTATAATTCTAATGGATTTAAAAGATTTATGTTTCTAAAATCCGAACCGTAATAGTAAGTAATTAGTAAATTTTATGGATTTTTCTACAACAATTCATAGGTATGACATTAATTTTATGTTCTATTGGTCCTACTTTCAATTAAATGCTGTACAACTGACCATTTTTCACATACCTTTGTTAACAATATATAACCCTAGATTACCCAATGAAAACATGAAAAAACTATCCAATCTGGTTCAAAATTTTGCAAGATTTGTTGTTTTCTCAAGTCGAATGCTTATTGAAATGATTTAAAAAACCAAAATTATTTTTTGAATAGAAAGATTCAGTAATTGTACTAAATTACTATTTATGCGATGTATTTCAAATTTATTTTAATATGATGATAATAGTAATATTTAATAATATATTTTTTAATTGCGAGGTTCACGTGCTACATCAAGTTTCTTAAAATATAATCAATTAAATAATAATTAAATAATAATAGTGAGAAAATAAGTAGTAGAGAAAGACTATTATACATTTTTCCATGCTTTAAATGGTAATTGAGTTATGCTATTTATTCTATAAAAACGCTACATGTGTTAATTAAGATCTAAGGCTGGTGAATTCTCTATTGTTTTTGTTTTTGGTTGTTTTTGGAGGAAATATATTTTGCAGTTGATGCTATTATTTAGCATTATTAGCATTATTGCTTTTCTGTTTTTGATAGGAAGCATTACTTTTGTGAAGAAAAATATGTGCTTTATTAAATAAAGATAATATTACAGAGCTAAAATTTTTTATTAGTGATAGAAAATCTTTGAAATACACACAATTTTATTGAATATTTAATACCTAAAATTCAGATCATTAAAATCTAATAATGATTTTTGTAACATTTATTCAAGTTTTTTAATTTATAATCTTTAATTTCATTGAATTATTTGAAAAGGGAAAAATCATTTCTATTATTAAAGTTTAGTTAAATGCTTATGTGAACTGAACCAAACTTCTTATGTAAACCAAGAAAATCAATCAGTTAGAACATTTAAAATTAGGAAAAATCTCTTTGAAGTAGAAGCATGTTGCTGAATTGAAATTAATATTGATTCTGAGTACTCCCCCGAAAGCAAATTTTGGCAAATAATGGTATCGCCAATCGAAAAAATTAAAAAAAAATTAAATGTGTTTTTCTTATTTTTCATGCTAAAATTTGAATACATTGATTGGCTTGAACTACAAGAGCAATTAATTTTTATAAATTTATGATTAAATTATTTTAAATAATTATGTTTTATCTCTCGCCGTGATACATTTTGAAGATAAAATATTAGAGAAGTTGGTGGTTCAAACTATAATGCACAAGTTTTCTTGTTATCATAAAAACTGCTGTACTTTTGTAAAATCAATCAATAAGTTAAAATTGTTATAGAAAAAGATATTCAGATTTATTTTTCTAATTTTTTAAATCCAAGTACTTAAAATATGTGATAGAGATGAAGGAAAATATAAATAATCTGTTTAACTAACTAAAATTGTTTAATTTTATTCACTTTAGAATTTCGTTAAAAATACTGGGCTTCCGATAAATTTCTGAATTTTTCATGAATGTTTATTAAGCGATGAGTGCAATGCCTGCAAGTCTTCCATTGCTTCTTATATAAAAAATTCCAAATCACAGAATTTGCACCTTCAACGTTGCAATAAATGACAGTCATGGACAATGTCATTACTGACCGATTATTTTTCTGCCTAAAAGACCACAATGTTCAGATTCAAGTTTGAATATACCGTAATAAGATTATTAAACTGTTGCTTTATGCATCTCTACACTGGCTCTGCACCCGATATTTTGTTTGGGATATTACTGGATTATACTCCAGCGCTGTTTTATTATGCATTCATAATACACTGGACAACCAGTGTCTATATCTCTGAAGTGGTGTAGTCCTTTCTCCTTCCGCGCTTTCAGCGCTTTTCATATGATATTTTCTGACAGGATAATGTATAACCCCACATAGTACGCAATGTTTAAGAGATTTTCTTTGCCTATTAAATTTAAATTCTTCTTTCAGTTGCTTGTTCTAACGATTTTAAATTTTCACCAATGAAAAACGTGTATCCCAAACTTGCACAGCAATTTGCTCGGAATATACCTGATGTGGCTATTCCAGATCAACTTTGGTAATGAGTTGAAGCTGCAAAGGCTGTTACACTTTATTTATATATTCAAAGCCTCTTCGATTTTATACCGAGCTGTTTATCAGCAAAAGAGTCATTAGTGGTGTCAACACTAATTACTATCATCCACACTTCCAAGGAGACTGTAATTTCAAGCATTTCACCTATGTATAATCAACATGTTTCAAATAAAATTTGCTGGAGTGTATCTAGTTTTTCTAGTACAAAGTAGCGGATAGAAATTATCGAATGCAAAATATCTAGTACAAAATAGAGGATAAAAATTATCGAAAGATGTCACATCAAATTTAAAGTGACATTTCTAATCTATTCCTGATAATGAGTTGGTATAACTATTGATGGGGATACTTACACTGCTTTGAAATTTATTTAAATGCCCTTCTTTCATTTTGTGCCGGAAATGTAGCAGCAATGTATTAAATATTAAAAAGAGATATCTACAAGTAAAAACGAGTCAGAAAATTTAATTGCGGAAATATAGCTATGTATTATTATTCATAAATATTGTAAATGTTACAAATACAAACACTTTTATTCATATTCTTTATTTAAGTGGGCACTAAACTTGATTCACATGAACATTCGTGTTCCAGTTTAACTTTCCTTCAACTTTTAGGAATATTAATTCTTAGTAATAAAAAAGGATTCCAAAATTATCTTTCTAACTTGTCTAGTAGTTCTACTAAATACACAGTCTTTTTTAATTTTAGGAATAAATCTAGGGGTGTTTCAGAATTTTTACTATTTACTTTTATGGATATTGTAACCATTTCTAAGAAAATAATTTGTATCTTAAATACACATTTATTGCAGAATATGAAATATATAATTGAAATCAAATATGCAAAAAATAACTAATATTCTGTAAATTAATTTATTCTAGTTTCGGAAAAACATATTTATTTTTCCTTTACATCTTTTTATTTTACCTAAAAATAGTTCTGAATTAATAAATAATGTTTACTGAATGCATATGAAGGAAATATTTATTATTGTTTATTTGACAAAATTAACATTTATCAATTATAATAAATCATTATAGTCAACTTATAATCTCGCTATTTGTAGATTATGAACACAAAATGTGGTTAGTAACTACATGGCAAGAAATCGATAGATAAATTGATTTCGTGATCAATATGCTTATTAAGGATTCGCATGATGATAATAAGGAATATCCATTCTTTATGAGTTCGTTTATTAGAAAATTGCATTTGCTAGATAAAGTAACCATTTTTGCATTTTTCTTGATTGCTATTGGGAACTAGAAATAAAAAGAAAATACATATCGAATATACAAAAAAGAAAATAAAAGCTGTGGAAGCAATGTTTTCTTGATTATGTGGGTAATGTAGCTTATAAAATTGGATATAAACATGTTTTATGACTGTTATAATGCATTTGTTAAACATTATTTTCATGATTGTAATTAATTTTTTAAAAATGGTAATCGAAGAAAAATTAATTTTTTTAGATCAGTTACACTTGTTCTAAAATGTTTCATGTGATATATATGTTATTAAAAGTAAATACTTACAGTATTTTAAATTTATTAGTAACACGCTTTTTTTTGCGCATTCCGTTTTTAATTGTTTTCGTAGGAGAGAACTAAGACTAATGTTACAAATAGGGGAATAGTCTGATTTTAACGTTTCAGATTAATAAATAAATAGAATCGCAGAAAAACAATTATAGTATGCAAGGAATAAATTGACAAAAAATTATTATGTTAACTTTTTATATAAAATATTTAAAAAGTGCAATCATTACGGACTATTTAAATATTTCAGTACAAAAAGTATAAAGTGAAAGTTTATGAGATACGTATTACTGAAAATTTGTTTCTTTATGCCTTTTAAATTTTTATCTACTTTCTGGTGTTTAGATAAGTTAAAAATAATACTATCGCGGTATTTTATTACTAGAGGTTTGTTTTTATACTGTATTTTCAAACTTATAATATTATACTTCATAAAAAAGAAAAAAAAGTTTATGATCTAAAATATACAATATACGAAGAAATCAAGATACAGAGTAGAAATAAAATTGAAAAATGTAAAGGATTAAAAATATACAGTGGTTGAGGAATGTTAAATCCTTAAAATATGGAACAATAAATTTTCATAAAACAATTATATATGAGCTAATAATTTTAATTGCATATTCCCATTGGAATTAATAAATACATCTATTAAAATGGATAAAAAAATATTATGTAATACCAATAAATGTACACATAATGATTAATATAATACACACACACACACACACACACACACACACACACACAGACACACACACACACACACACACACGCACGCACACACACACGCACACACACACACAAACACACACACACACACACACAAACACACACACACACACACACACACAAACACACACACACACACACACACACACACACACACACACACACACACACACACACACACACACACACACACACACACACAAACACACACACACACACACACACACACACACACACACACACACACACACACACACACAAACACACACACACACACACAAACACACACACACACACAAACACACACACACACACACACACACACACACACACACACACAAACACACACACACACAAACACACACACACACACACACACACACACACACACACACACACACACACACACACACACACACACACACACACACACACACACACACACACACACAAACACACACACACACATAAAAACAATGCATTCCACAAAATTAAGTTTGATTATTGTACGTTCATAGTTTAATTTGTTATTATAGAAATTTTCTTATATTTAAGGAAATAAAAGGTATTTCTTAATGCTGTTATAATTGAAAATAGTGCCAAAAAGGAACTAGAATATTTTAATAAAAAATGCTTTATATGTATACATCAATAAGCCGTAAAAGTAGAATTTAAATGCATTTATTTAAAGAACTGAGACATACAATCAGAAAATATAGCGTAAATAAGATAAGGGACGGAATATTTTTATTGCTCAAAGACTCAATTGGATAGAGCTGAACAATTTATCATATCAAAAGACCGATAAATTGAATTCTTTGTTAAAAACTGACAACAATATATGATTTTAATGAAATTTGTCATTAAGAATCATAATAGTGTTTTCTCAGAGTCTGAAGAGTAAAAAAGCTCAAATATCATATGAATGAAACAAATTTTGGATAACAAGAGTTTCATGTAGCAATTCGTAACTATTCTGAATTTCTTTTATACTGTGTGAAAGGTAATAATTAGTCCCCCTAGGTATTTTTTTTTACCAATGAACATTTTTTTAAATATTTTTCAGGCTATTTTGTTTCTTTACTATCATTCCAACTCACTAAACTAATAGGATGATAAATTCTTTAGCAAAACGTGTGTTGTTTACGAAGATTTGTATATATATATATATATATATATATATATATATATATATATATATATATATATATATATATATATATATATATATATATATATATATATATATATATATATATATATATATATATATATATATATATATATATATATATATATATATATGTATGTATGTATATATATATGTATATATATAAGAATATCATTTTATATTAGAGGTTTTATTGAAACAACATTTTTTGAAAAGAATTATATTAAAAAAATTGAGTTTATTAAATTACTGATATGCATTCATACACTGTAATTTGTATTTATAAAAATATATTTAAAATAATAACTAATAATTTACATAATTTCTAAAATTGAAGTATATATTCAATTAAAAACTAAAGAAAATAAACATTTTAAAGAGTTGGTTATCCTTAAAATAATTAGTTCACTAATTAGCTTTCATAATCCTTATTTTGTATTTTGGAATTACAATTTGCTAATTGCTCCACAGTTTGAACTTTTTAAATATTTGATTGGAAATGACACTAATTATAAATCTCACTACTACAACTTAAATAGAATTATTTGTAATTAGTTTTACAGCATTTTTATTTCAAAATAATTTCAAAACACTCAATAAACATTAAGATATATTAAATATGATAATTGGAAGGAATGGATGGATTTATATGCGGTGATTAAAAAACTAATTTATATGCATTTTTCCTACAAAAATCTTCCAATAGAAAACTAATAATATATTCAAATCCATTTTATTCTTATATTGTTATAATCATAATACTGATTTGCTTCAAATACATATAAAATTTTAATATTTAATTAAAAATAATTGTGTACACAGATAAGCAATGAAATACTAATATAACTGTGTAAAATGTCTACAAAATTACTAAAAAGCCTAAATCGTAGAAAAAGTTTCTTATTTGAATCAAAATATGTATTTTTACCAAAATATAACTATATATGATGTATTTTAAATGGAAAATGAAACAAAAGAAAACTATATACTGATTTTATATTGCTTATAGTGACTGGACTTGTTGCTAGGATTTCTAAGTAGATATATGTAAGAATATATGTAAAAATTAAAAAAAAATATTTCATTGGTATAATATTCATTTAAATGGTATAATATTCATTTATATCGTAAAAATATTCATTAAAATGGTATAATAAAAATAGTTTATAATTTAAATGTGATTTTAACATGATGTGATTTTCTAAGTAATGCCTTTTGATTGTTATACAGTTTTACCTGTGAAGCTGATCTTATTACTTATTTATTCAACCACGGATAACTGTTTATCATTATTAACCAAAAAGGTTTTATAAACTGCAATTTAAAACACTTTTTCTAAATAAATTTATCGCAGTAAAGATTTTATTGTTTATCTCTAAGTGCATCTCAATTATCTTAGCTATTCATCTATTTGTTTTTGTACATCATTTGCTTCTTTTCTAATATCTAATTATTTTTAATTCTTATTCATTGTGTTTTAAATCATTTAATGACTCGATACTTTTTACATAAAAATTATGAGGGCCGCATTGGCAGTGTTGCTTAGAGTGTCGTCCTTACTATCGGAAAATAGTGAGTTTGAATTTGCACTTAGCGGAAGATACGTCATGTCCACTAATGACGGCTGGGGAACATTAAAACTGGGCGTGGTCGCAATGTCCTTCAAGTAAAATGATATTTTAATGGGGGTGACAGTCCAAGTATTCGGAGTCTTCTATTTGGTCCGTACTTCAAAAACTACGATGTTTAGACTGATTCTATCGAACTGGTAGAACCGAATTTAAGAGTAGGTATGGGGAAGCATGCTGGTGCAACAACAACATACACATTACATTTACATCGACATTTAAAAAATTCCAAATGAAAGTTAACGCAGAGTTATAAACGTTTTCATGGATTACATGGAGATCTTCATCGATTAAACCTAATTCATGAGATAAATATTATTGGTTTTTTTACAATTTTACAGTTTTTATTAATAATATTCACATATCAAAACGAGGCAAATACCACTTTAGTATAAGCTGACAAGTACATGGCTTTTAAAATGTCAATTCCAAAAAGTGATTCCAAGATATGATCAAAATTAATTTATGATATTTAAACTTGAAGCCATTGCTTATATTCTGAATCATGGATTGTAAGGAAAAGATAAATAAGGAAAAAAATACCATAAAATTGTTTGAAAAATAAGGATTTAACATAAACTATGTAATTACTTATCCCAAATTCGAGAGATTTTTGATTCCCCATAAAAATATCGACAAAGTTTCTCAACCATAAAATAGAAAAAAAAAAACAGTTGAAGGAATAGATATAATAAAAAATAAGCACAATCTAAGTATTAAAAAATGAATTCATAAAAAAGAGATTTTTCAAAACTTTAGTTCATAAAAAAGAATAAATATTATCCTTACGTTTATGGGACCATGTTAGGAAAAATCTATTTGTTCGTAAAGTCGTGAGTGTTTGTAAATTGTCAGATTTCCTGTTAATTTTGACAATATATATTTCTTTCTACACAAGAAATTTCGTCAATTAAAAAAAATCTAACTGTATAACCTTGATGTTAAGAACATAGAAGATTATTTTAGACAAAATTAATCAAATCTGTGTTCATTGAGGAAGAAAATTTTAGTTCAGAGCTTCTTTGTGCCAAGTTAGAAAACTGTAATCAATTGTTATAAGCATCGTTATTTTATATAATCAAAATTTGAGTATGAAATATACATTTAAAAGTCAAAAACAACAATGTTATTCAAATAATTTCTTTTTGAGGGTATTTATATGAAGATTTAATGTAATGCAGTAAAAGAACAAAAATATATGAATTAATTCTGTACTAAACTAATTTAATACTTGATAAGAATCTATGTTATTTTAATTGGTAAACTGCTATGTATTTTAAATAATTATTGTGGATAAAAATTGTATCCAAATGTATCCCAAATGTATTTGAATATGTATTTTATGCGACATAAACAGTGTATGGCATAAAAAAGATATTTTTCCACTTCATTTATTTGTTTATTAAACCATTATTAAAAAGCAAATAAGTAAAAGACAATTTTGTGCTAAATCATTAAATATGTTTATAACCCTCATAGTATTTAATAAATAGCCATTTTTAATCCTTGAAAGGGAAATATTTAGAAAATGAAAGTAATAGAATAATGAATAGAAAATACTTTATATTTTATTTTTGAAATATGTCACGCTACAAGAAATTTAAGATTATTTCTCCGACTGTTAGGATCAAATCTCATTCTGTGTAAACATAATTTAAATATTTGGGAAATTTATAAAATCTGAATATAAATATAAAAATTATCATTTATCTTTTCTATCATAAAATTTATTAGGATATATGATTAATATTTTTATCTATATATTCATTTACAGAAATTTCATGTTTACAATAATTTTTAACATGGAACTAGAGAATAAGTTGAGATAAAGGTAGTGAAATGTTTCTTTCTCCCATGAATAATGAAAATTAATCAAGTAAAAATATTTAAACTAAGATGAAGTATTTTTTTCCCAAAAGGAATAGAAAATGCAAATATTTTCGAGTAACAAATGAGTAAAAGTTTCCTTCGTAGGATTTCAAAAAAAAGTTACGTTATTTGTTACAACAAAAATTTCTTAACAGTACAGAAACGTATTTAATTAAAATATTGTGTGACAATTAAAATTCAATTAGCTGGTAAAATTCTTAAGTTTACAACATCACAATTATTTCTTTTTAAATAATTTGTTAAAGTTTTGATACATCAACCATTTGAAGTAGAATAAATTTAACTTAAATAAATTCAAATAATTGAATTTCACTTTTTAAATTTTTTCATAAATAATTGTTATAAATTTAATAAATTTTTTAAAATTTTACTTAATATATTTTTAAGTTTTTACATTTTAACAATTTTAAATTTTTGTTTTTTTCATTTCAAAAAACACTTTTAAAATAAATTAAAAACAAATTTAAATAATTGTTATCAAATTTATATAATTTAGTTCTATAATATACATGGATAAATGTCTTGCTATACAGATTATTATAAAATATATGCAAGTCCTTATGCTTCGTATGTATTATAAAATTTTTTATGAAATAATTAATGACTTCACTTGTATAGTAATATAAACAATCACAAATATTTCTAGAGAAGAGTCTTGCAGCTTTATTTTTTACAAATATAGTGAAAAATTAGAAACATTACAATAATTCTTCATCAAAATTTATTATTTCTCAGAACCAAATTGACTTAAGGATTTTTAAGAGCTGGATATCTTTGATTTTTGTTATTTCAAAATTCTTTCCATTTTTTTGCATGTTGAATTTACAGCTATATCTCTTTAACATGTCAATTTGTTGAGAGAGAAATTTCAAATAAAGTATTATAATTTTATTATAAAGTGTTAAACCTTTTTTTCGAAAACAAATGCAGATGCGTAAACTCTAAATATAATGTTAAGTAAATCCCTTTATAAAACCGATAAAAAAACTCTAGTTTTCTTAACATCAATCACAATCAATCATTATATTAATTGATCAAACATTTACTTAATATCAGTTCACAATTGCTTTCAGACATTTACTTCACGTCAGTTGACTTAAGTTTATAATAGCTATTATTATAGACCAAAAAGTTATACATATTTTCCAATATTTTGACAATGCAATTAGGTGTAGATACATACATGCTCATTAGATATTATTTATAAATTAAATGATTTATGATAATTTAATTTACACTATTGTTATGGCTTATTTGTCAAAATTTACATTATTTCAGAAAATGTTGGGAGATTTCTTATTATAAATTTGTTTTTTGAAAATGACGCTGAAATTTAGACATAAATAGCATGACAAAAATTATATTTTCCTATTGAGTTGGACTATTTTAAAGTTATACAAATACAGAGATATATAATTAAGTAATTGAAATATATTTTGAGCATTATATGAGAAGCGGCCATTTAACTTTGAAATAAAGTAAGCAAATAAGGAATAAAGATTTATAGCAAGTGAGAGATACTTTCAATTTTTAATAAATCTTGCATTTTCTTTTTTAATTAAAAGAAAAATTATGGAGAATATTTTCTTATCTATCTATCAGATAACTTGCATAAAAAGATTATGCTTAAAAAAAACATAATGAATAATTTATGTTATGGAAAATTGCGTAAAATCACAGTTTTTAATCTAAAACGTTTTGTAACTGTTTAATGTATCAGTTGAATAAAGATTACTTATACAAAAAAAATTTTATTATTAGATTTTAGAAACTATTTGGAAATAGTTTGAATGGAAATAAGCAAATTAAATAATAACTCAAATTAACTCGAATTTTAAGTGGCTTATAGCTCTTGTCTTAATAAAATTGCTTTAATAATTTCAAAAGAAGATGCTTCAGAATTGATTAAAATATACGGTATTTTATTAATTAAATGTATTTGCTTAAAAATGAAAAGTTTAAAACTTAAAGTTTTTAATTAAAATATGCAGTTTTTCAAATGCATTCAAATTTATGATTATTTCTTTAAAACTCAAAAATCTACTTAAACTAAATGAAAACTTGTGAACTAAAGTTTAGATAAATAAAATAATTCTGCAAAATATTTCATTATAAATATTAATAAATTTACTAAAATTGAGTTCATATTAAAAATTAATCTATAACACGAATTTATATTAATATTTTCCTTATTCTAATTACGTAGTACAAGTATCAAAATTGAATATTATGTATATAATAATGAAAATTATGTATATAATAATAAAATTATATATATAATAATTATGTATATAACTTTGAACCATTTAATATGTATATTTTTTATATGTAAATAACATGTAACATTTTCATATTGAGTAAAATTAGAAATAAAACTGATTTTTATTTTTATATTTATAACTCACACACACATAGATATTAAAATTAAACTATAAAATATACTGACAGGGCCATTTAACATCAACTGTATGTAAAACAAATTTGGTTTTTAAGTACATTACCGTAAACGATAAATTTTATATTAGTTATATATGGTAGAACGTAAGCTATATATGTGTACATAAATTTCTTGGTTTAATTCCTTATTTTTATGGTATTATTAATGATAAAATAGCTTAGCACTTTTTTTTTTAAGAAAATGAGAATTTTTAATTTTTGTAGAAAATAATCCAAGAATGTGCGATAAAAATTTGATTAAATGTTATATATGGGACCTATTACCTATAAAATGAAATATATTTATGATTTTTTCCATTCTTGCATTGCAAACCATGATTTATATTAAATTTTTACTTTAACTACACTTGTGTCCATAAATAAATGCTAATGCGATTTCAGGCAAAGAAAGAAGCAATACAAATGCTACTTACTTGTAGAGTCTATTTGTTAAACTAAAGGTAAAGAGCAAAAAGATGCTATAAGTTTTACATGATCAATAAAAATTGCTATTTATACTCCCTGGAGCAAATTTAAAAAACGAAACTATTTAAAATAAACAATGTAACATGGTTCATATGATGGTTAATACATAGTATGTTCCCCTCCCCAGACGCTGCAAAACAGGCCGTACAACGTCTAGTCATGCTATCAAATTATCGATCTGATCTTGGGGAATATTAAACTGCTCATCTAGCAATGCTTTCTAAAGTTCGGATTGGCAGGGGGTTGACAGGGTGCAATTCGCCGGCCAAGCATCTCCAACGCATGTCTATAGGATTCATGTCCGGTGAGTATTCTGGCCAGTTCCTCCGATTGAAGGCATTCACCTACAATGTTTGTACGGTGAGGACGGGCGTTGTCATCCATAAACAGACATTCTGATCTATGGCGCCACGAAACAAACGTACATGTGGTTCCAGAATGACATCTCGAAAGATGTGAGCATGCAGGTTAGTTCTGGAACCTAAAACAATTCCTCCCCAAACGTGTAATCCTGCATCAACGTAACGGGGACGTTCAATGGTGTTCTCTTGTTGGTAACGGGTACCTGGCCCTCTCCCTGTGAAAGTACGGCGAGTATCAGACTGAAAGCTAAACCTGGATTCTTCAAAAAACATAACACAAGACCCATGTTACGATGTCCACAATGCATGTTCTCTACTCTAGGCCAACCACAGGCGACAGTGAGTAGTGGTAAGTAAAACACATCTGAGAGACCTAAGAACATATAGACCAATGTCTGTACACGTTTGCCTTGAAACTGTAGTACCGGTAGCTGAAGAGAGCTGACAAGACAGGTCTGGTGCTGGGAGCCATCTCTTTTTTTTTGGCAGTTAACTGCCAAAACGTGGTCCTCATTCGGCTTTGAAACTCGAGGGCGACCTGTGCTGTAACATCTACTCACATTACCATCACCTTGGAACCGTTGCCAAAGTCTGGAGATGACACTCTGTGTGATTTCAAGTTCCTCGGATATTTCCAGCTGGGTATGTGCACATTCCAGACGGCTGATAATTCTACCACGTAATACATCATATACACGTAATTCATCATATATATATATATATATATATATATATATATATATATATATATATATATATATATATATATATATATATATATATATATATATATATATATATATATATATATATATATATATATATATATATATATATATATATATATATATATATATATATATATATATATATATATATATATATATATATATATATATCACCTTTAAATTTTATCTTCTTTTTAATACTGTTTAATTAAAAACTGAAGTTGATTAATCATATACTTTGATCCTATTTTTAATGGATGAAAGGTTTTCCGTGTTTAGCAATTAATTTTGAAACCGCACAACAACCACTAATTTAATAAAATTTTAGTCAGTTTTATCATTCAATTTGATCAGTTACTTTAATTTTTAGTTTAAGAAGAGAAAAAAGTAATCTAATTAATATTTATATTTTACGTTTGATCTCATGAATAACATTTATTTTGAATTAATAGTATTACTTAGCACTCTCCTTATTTGCCTTTTATAATTTCAAGGAACAAATTTAGTGAACATTTTTAGGAAATTGTTGATGCGATAATATTTCTAAATTATCAAATGTCACTATTTATTCAGATAAATTTTCCTTCTCTTTCTCTGAAACTTGTTTTATTATTAAGAAAAACTATTTACTTCCAAATAAATACAAAATAATTTTGAGCGAAGATAGCAGAACTGTGTAAATTAAGATTTCGATATTGGATGACAACTTTGTTCTTATTTATTGAAAAGTAAATCCATTATTACAAAGACAGTTTAGTAAAATATAAAAAAAACCAATTATTCTTTAAAATTATCATTTTTTATATTTGGACCGTCTTTGTATTGTTGAATAAAAATACGTAATTTATAATGCTAAAACATTTATGTAATTAAAATTTATTTATAAAATTATTGTTAATTAATTTAAAAACATTAAGTAGAAAAATAATTCAATTCGTTAAAATTGTAAGAGCTTTATGTGTTTTAAAAATTGTAAAATGTTCATCATTTTTTAAGTGAAACATATTCAAAATTGTAACATTTAGTGAATCAAAATGTTATTATAATACATTTTTGTTCTTGAAATATGGAAATCTATTTTTAATTAATTATGAAACCATGCTATGTACACATTATTAAATTATACATATATGGTATTATAATAGTACATATCATGATAAGCAATTACATACAAAAATATACAAGAATGTACAATAAAATACAAAAAACCCGACACCCCCGACTGTGTATTTAAACAAGTTTGATTAGTATTCACTTTTCCAAAAATGCTTAATATAATTTCAATCAAGAATAACAAATGTTAACGCAAGATATTTTTACGGCAACTAGAATTTAAATCAAAATATTACTCGATTTTTAAAAGCTCAATGACATGGAAATATTAATAGCTAAAATTTGCAAAATTTTTATAAAAATGACTCACATTTCCATACAGCTTAAATAATTCTAGAAACGATTAAGTAATTTATGTGAAATTGTACTTCGTTTATAATTAAAAAATGTCATTTATATTAGCTTAAGAATTATTAAGTCAATGTATATATATATATATATATATGATTTTATTATCATCTTGAAGAATGTTCTCATTATCTTTAATATAATGTTTGAAATATGAATAAATATTACCAAAATTGTGCCACATGGCAAAGAAATTATATTATATAAACAACATAATTCAATTTGTGTATATTATTGAAGAAGAATTCAGCAGAAAAAAAAAAGCAGTAAAGCCAGTATTAAGGCAGAGATAGGGAAAGGGATTTAGTAAACGCTGATAACTATTTAACAATTATAATTATTTTAACATAAATTTTGTTTAAATAATTATACTTTTTTACCCAAAGAATAAGACGCATTTTATTATAAAATTTAATAGTTATTAATGTACATGTGAAATCTTCTAAAATGTTTCTTAATTATTTGCTTTCAAGAGCAATAATGTTTTAAATGTAGTGCTTTAGTATAACTTCCTTTAATCAAGAAAATAATGAGATTGAGTTGTTTTAGATTTTATTGTATTCTATGATTTACTTTTTTTATATAAAACTTTATGGTGTTTACATATAAATTAACAATGTTGAAATAAAGATATGTTTTGAGAAATTATGTTGTATTGTAAAATATAAAAAATATGTTAATTTCTTTACATTATTCTCATCATAATATCATTTCAGCGAATTTTTAATTTGTTCTTGTTACTTAAAATTAATGGAAGATATATTGAAATGAATGGCATAATTTAATAAACTGTCACTCTAAGTCAATTTAAATATTGACTTACAGAGTAAAAAAATATAATTAATCAGATTAATCCTTTGAAAAGCCAAAATTTTCCTTTTTCTCTAAGCAAACTGTATCGAATACACTGTTTCTCTATTTTACTTTTAGAAAAAGTAAATGCAAATAAGTTATCTAGAATATTTATTTAATTTTAAATAAATATTTTTTGCAATTAAATTAATCTCAACTCTATGCTATATTTAAGGAAATATTTTACAGTTTATTTAATTTCTTTAAATTTTTGAATTGATGTCCGTTTATCGAATTTCTTTTAAATGAGGATGACGAATTTTGATGCATGAACTCATTTGGTCAATTATATTGGTATATTCTGTGTATGTTATTTTTCATAAATCTATGAAATGCAACTCACCCATCTGCTTGATTTACTGATAAACTTAAAACTATTTCATTAAATCTACTAAGTTCTCTTGATTCTGTTCAGATTCCAAATACGCATTTGGAGTCAGAGAACAAATGAAACACTAGAGCATTGATCATATAGCTTTGAGCCAGGTTAAGCTCTTGAAATAGTGATAGTTTAACTGAAATAAAGTGTTGTAATTATTATAAAATCATATTTATCATATAGTTCCAAATTAAAGAAGAATCTGTGTACATTATTAATTTTAAATATGCTTATAACAAGTACAAAGGAAATAATCTGCCACTTTAAAGGTTAAAATTATATTTAAATTTTGGATGATTTAAAATAAGTATTGATGTTTTTAAAAGATAAATGTAAATTTGATATTAGTTCTCTTAAGCTCATATTGTCCTTTAAGAAATTGTAAAATATTGTTTGATTATTAAAATAGCATAATAAATTAAGCATAATATAGAAATTCACTTAATGCAAAACTGTACGGAAAATTTTATTTTAGAGATAAATAAGAATTTATTTACTTGCATATTTATTTGGTTTTCCAATTTAATTTAAATTAGATGAATTGTGATTTGTTTTTTTAAAATGATCTGACTATGAAATAATATGATGGAATTTTATAATATTTGATGTAAATTCGATATTCATAACGTTTGGTAAAAATACTTTGAAAACTTCTTTCAAGGAAATTAAATTGCAATTAATTGATTGAGAAAATGAATATTTTCAAAATGAATAATTATTTACATATCTGATATACATAAAAGGAGTTAAAATTATTTACAAAAATGACGTAACACTGTTTAGTGAATTATTTTATAATGATTTCACAGTTACAACATTAAAGTATTAAACTCTGGCAGAATTGACTAATTATCATTTTCATAAGTTTCATCGTTCTAATCTTACTGAAGTTGCTGAACACTGAGCAGTTATATCTCAAAACCTAAAAGCACAATTTGATAACCTAATTTGATCAGCTACTTTTCCACACTCCAAACTGTAAAAAATAATTTAAAATATAATTACATTCGATTGTCATCCTCTGCAAAGCTTCTTTGACTTTTTAATGCTTACACTTTATTGTAATTAGTTTAAGTTCTTGATATAGGAAAATGAAATTGTTATGTTGCAGACACACGAAAATAATGAATTTACCATCCAGTTACCATGCCTTACTAACATATTTTTTGTAATGCTAAAAAAAGTTTTCTTCAAAACAATGTATTTAAATCTTGTAAAGTGACAGCAAAGATTTTTATCTTTTACTCTGTAGAAATTTATTACATATATATACTTGATTATACAAAGGAGAAGTCTTGTGACATTTCCAACACCGAGTTTCAAATTTCTAATATGTGAGCATGGACTTTCAAGTGAACATACATATTTATAAAACTTACTCAGGTCAAAATTCAATGATATCTCTGAAAATTATTATTTTATTTTTGAAATATCTTTCTTTTTAATGAATTGCATTTGATCAAAATGAGCTTCAATTTCTTGATTACTAAGAAGATATTTAATCACACACACAATTCCAAAATATTAAAAATATAATTGAATTGATTTCTAGAAAGATGCTTTTTTCCGAAAATGAGAATTCGAAAGAAAATAATTTTTGATAATCCAAGTTCAACTTTATGAGTGAGTCCACTGCAGCAAATTCCATAGTAAAGTAATTAACAGAGGTATGTCATCAATTAAATTAATTATGAACTTTTTGTATTATGTAATATCAAATTGTAAGAGAGTTGGAATGGTAATAAAGGATTTTAATTCCCTGTACTCACAAATATTACTGAATAGGAAAACTATATAAGTATTATAAAATATGTATTAAATTGAATACAAAAATAGGATGCATTTAAAACTGTTTCTTATTTAAAAATGCAAATATTGGTTTGAAATAAAGTGACAAATTTTTTATGAATTTGCTTGCATACAAAATTTTATTCAAGCATTGTTTAGTAAGTTTTAACTAAGAAATATAAACAAAAATTTAATAATTCAAATGACAGAGATGAATTTTTTTAAAGTTTTATATCACTAGAGAAAACAGGATAATTGTATACCTCATGAAATATTAAATTTCTTAAGGCTTTATAACAACAATTTTATGGAGAAATTATGACATGTTAAGCAGGGAAGCTCACTTTTCTCTCAGGTCCAGGTCTGCAGCAAGAGACAGATTAATTGTGAAATTTTTGAGAAATTGCATATTTACCTTCTCATTTCCGAGAAAAGTAGATTGCTCTGAGAGTAATTTAGGAGCTCCTTTCATACAATATGCTAATAAGACAGATTTAAAGTAAAAAATATTATTAAAAATTAAATATAATTGTAAGGCGTAAGGCTCTTGAAGGATAATCATATGCAGTTTCATTAAAAATTTATAACTCATCTAGAAGTTTATTTATCGATTTAATTTGAACAAGCTTGGGAAAAATTAATAAGTCCTAATAATTTATTACATATTGATTTGCTTCATGAGATAAATATTTCTTTATATAAGAATTTATAAATATGCATAATTCAAACGAAAATTTTCTTTTTTTTATAAGGCTAATAAAATAGTACTTATAATTTTGATACTGCTTTCCATAAACAATAAAATTAAAACATATTTAATTAAAGATTTTAGTAAAAGTGACGTTTTAATTTTTAAAATTATCCAATAATTTAAGCATTAATAAAAATTAAAAAATTTTTTTAATGTAAAGTTGATTATATAAATTTTGTTAAAAATTTAAAGCTATCTCTTTGTCATAAAATATTAAAAAGAAATTTAATGGCTAAAGAATTTGTTAATATAAGCTTCATTATTCAAAATATTTTCCTTAGTTTTCAGTTTAAAAAAAAAAAAAAAAAAAAAAAAAAAAAATGAATATTTTGTATTTTTTTAAAAATTTTCAATCAATTATTTTTTTAAAATTTGAGTTGCATTAATTGAAATTTATTTTTTAAGATGATGAATGATGTTAACATTATTTTCCAAACAATAATCCTTGAACAAATGAATTTTGAAATTTAAATCTCATACTTTATGTTACAATTGAAAGAAGATATCTGCTAGACATTACACAATTTTTGATTTGGATTATTCACACAATTTTTTAGAAAAACTTTTATCTACTGTTATTAGGAATTATCTCAAATTATCCATAACATCCAAATTACACGGTATTAATATCTAAGTTATTTGATTTATAGATGGATAATTATTTTAGAAAATATTTATAAGTATAAAATATTGTTTCTGTTTTTGAGCAAATACCAATCTCAGTTTCTTACCATTCTGTTAAATTTTAAACTTAGAATAAAGCAATGAATGTGAAAATTTAATTTATACTTAATACAAATTAAATATTAGAACCTAGTTTCAATTTCATTACAATGTAATAAATAAGTGTGGGAAACTAATAACTTAAATTTTATTTCTTGAATTGTTCGTAATGCTCCATTTCACATATTCACTAATTTATGCTATTTTGATTTCGGAATAGTAGTTTTATTTATTATTTATATAATGAAGTAAAAAGATGTCTTTAATAATATTATTTATAACACTTAATTATTAATTTAACATTAGCAATTAGAAAAATATATAATTCCCTTTGATCTGATAACTAAATCTAATTTTTACCTAAGATTGCTTTTACGCTGTAGTAATCTTGAAAATGAGATTTGTAGAATGGTTTTGTGTGATAAAATCTGCCAACTTCTCCTTTAATGGAAGAATATCAAGCAGTGGAGGACCCTCATTTCGCCGTTGCGTTTCATTAAAACTTAATGACATCCCATTAATCTCTCTTTATATCATTTTCTAATCGACATTCTCTTCCACTCCCATTTCACTTTAATGAAAAATCAGTCACCCAACTAATTTTAAGTAAAATCTTAAATTTATGCTGATTTTTCTTTTCAATCTTTTTAGGCATAAATTTATAATATTTTACTGCATGATTTATATTGCTTTTTTTAACCATTATTAGATAAATAAAATGTTTAATACGACTTTTAAAAATTATCGAATCATTAAAGTGAAAAAATATAAATTTGTTATTCAATGTTTTTTTGTTTCTAATTGTATAATTCTTTAATATAGGAAAAAAAGTTTCTTCACATATTTTTTCCCCTTGAAATGAAATATGCAACATTAACTTCAACAAAGTTTCTGACAACTCATATTTGAAGATATAAATGTGGATTTTAAGGACTTCTTGACTTGCTCAAAATTTCAAACTTAAGTATATACTTATACTGTCACAATTGTTTTTTATTTTAATATAAAAATTAACGGTTAAGAAGTTGGAGTTCCCTCATTAACCTTATTATAATTAATTACTTAAATAAAATATTTTGTTTGTAATAAAGAATTTTGCTTTATTTTCATTGGATAATGTTCCTTTAACTTTATAAGGAGGTATAAAACAATTTACACCAACAATTGCTATTGTGTGCAAGAGAATGGTTACTAGATATTTATGAAAGCAATAGTAAATAAAATTTGCTTTCCTCAGGTTTATATTTTTAAAAAAAGTATTGTTGAAGTTATGCAATATGATTGAGAGCCTGTTTTCTTCTATTTGCTGCGGTCAAAAGTGGTTCAAATGATACTAATTCTTTGCTATGGTTCAAACTACAAAAATAACCAATAAAAGATTATATACTCACACAAAGTAACCAGATGTTCGTATATTTCAAGGTAGATACCAAAAGAAATAGTTTAAATAGACCAAAAGAAATAGTTCAAAAACAATGGAACTATTGCTTCTATTACTGCCAGCTGAAGCAGTAAAAGTGCTGCTTTCTAATAAAGTTCAGGGACCGCAACTGTCATGGCAGAAAATACATTAGAAGAAATGGTATGCAACAGACTCAGAATATACCTTTCAACCAATTTCTGTCAAGCCAGAAAAACAAAATAATTGTTTCATTATCTTCATAAAATAAAGGAATTCTTTAATTGTTGCAAAAACTTCACAACTAGAATGAATACGTATAAACCTACGTTCTCTTTAACGATAATTTAAGCTTTAAGTTGGATTATGAATGTAATTATATTATTAAGAAATCAATTATAAGAAGAACACGAAATTAATCTTAAAAAAATTGGAAAATTCCTTGCCCGAAGTATAGAAATAATGGTTTTGAAGGTAGAATGATCGATAAACACGTACTACCTAAACGCTTTCAACAGTAAATCTGTGAGCGTGTAAAAACACAAAATGAAGTCGGTCTTAGAACGTTACAAAATATTTCCATGATATATATATATATATATATATATATATATATATATATATATATACATTAATACAGGGTGTTCCAAATCGATCGCATAAGCTCTGCACAGCTCTAGATTCCTCATTGGGAGTACATAAAAACTGCCTAGAGAAGCTTTCCTGTACGATCCATAGTATACGAGAAATACACGAAAAGCAAACAATGACTTCACTTCCGGTACAAAAAAACACTTTTGTGAATATATCAACAGCAGTATATGCACAATTTAAAGCAGATGTTCAAAGTGTCCTTCGTGCATGTCGAGGCAGGTTATCACATGTTGTAGCATCTCAGGATCCACCGAAGTGAAAGCAACATGTTGATGAGCAACTAAGTTCATTGGTGTTGTCACTACATCATGGCACGCGCACATGCATGAAGTGATATGCGCAGCGAACGTTTTAAATATTATCGTTTGAATAGATATGCAAATAATGTTGCTGATATGTACAATAAAGTGTTTTTTCTTGCACTGGATGTGACGTCATGCTTAGTTTTCGTACTTTTCTCGTAAACTATAGATCGTACTTTCTTTAGGCAATATTTATGTACTCCCACGAGTAATCTAGCTGTACAGATCTTATGTGGTCGTTTTGGGCCCCCTGTATAAAATTATATATATATATATATACCAGTTTTTCTTGATGTTGGTGGATACTCATCAAAATAAGAAAACCTAGATTATAAATTCTTTATAATAGAAGATATTAAGCAAATATACCTTGGTTACCAAAGTCTTTTGATATTAATCTGAAAGGGAATTTGCTAGGATAATATGGTACAAAAATTGAACATTAGCATTCTTACTGTAGAAACAAGAATTTTGAAATCAACTTTGCTTGTAATATAGATTTGAAAAAAATTATAATTAACTACAGCATTGAGAACATAAATGCACAAATTTGATATAGACGCCCACATCTGGCGAGATTAGATTGCATATTAAAATCATAAATCGTCTTCTTTATGTGAGCAATTCATCTTTTTCCGAATTATCTTTTTCACATTTCTTTTTTGCATTGTTTCGTGTAATAATTTAGATGATATCTCTTGCGCTATAAATTTTCTCTTTATGAATCACAGTGTATGCATTGCGCCAGAAAATTGTATAACTTTACAATATGAAGTTTCTGAGACACCCGTGAATTTTTAATTGCAATGTGTTTGACAATGAGTCCTATAAAGTAAAACATTTTACATAGTATTGCGCATTAGTATAATAAAACTTTAATTCCGTTATGTATTGCTTTTAGAATTCACACATATTCATGGCGAATTTTGCTACTGAAATATATTTTTCTGGTCTTATATTTTTAAAATACATAATGGATGACATTCATCAATTGAAATAAGGTATTACTTCGAGGTTTATATATACTTAAAAGATCTCGAGATGATACTTGCTGACATTCAAATACTTTTATTAGTAAGGAAGATGAGAAATGCTTTGGTAAATGCATTAGGTTTCACCCCCTGGAGAAATCGCTGTACATCACTTAACCCAAATGCATATGCAAATAAATGAAAAAAATGTAGCAGAAACATTTTAGAAACAGAAGCTCTACTAATACCCACTAAACATGTCTTATTTTGTATATTACTTCTTTACATCATATACGTTTTTCTAATAGAACTACTTATCCTTAAGATTTAAATATTTATTCTGAATATTGTGAAATGAATGTAATTAAAGATTTATTTATTTACAAATAACATTGATTCACTCCTTATTTAATTTTTTTAAATTACGTTTCCTGATTGGTATATTGGATTATTTTCAATTTATAAATATATGTTATTTTTAATTAATAAATATATAGCTCTATCGACTAAGCAGGTTTTAAACAGAAGAAAATCTGTACCATTTTCTGTAGTCTAAATGTTGACTAATAAAAATGTGAATCCAGATTGATATGTAATAGATAACCTTATGTGGAAATGCAGAATAGTGTTATTTTATGAATGGAAAAACTAGATTTTATGAACAAAAATTTGATGACATTAAACGTCTAAAAATTTAAAATTTACTTTAAGAATTAATATAATTTATAATTTGCAGAATGCGGAAAATAAAATTATTAATTTAAAATATGAATTCGTCTTTCTTGTATTTATAGCATAGATTATAACAGTTTATATTTACCTATTATTATTTATGTAAAAAATAAATGCTTCAGAATTTAAAAAGTAAAGTTTACATTAAATAGTTTAACAAGCTAAACTAATAAGTTAGATGTAATAGTTAAACTGATAAATTTGTAATGTATTATGTTATCACAATTAACATAAAATTTGTTTATAAATTTTGAAAATATGTTACAGTTAATGAAATTATTGCTAATCATATAAAATTGTGTGAATATTATTAATGATATCAACTATCTAATACATTCAAGGACTTTCATATGTATAGTTCCATATTATAATATCAGCCTTACTGAAGGGCTGTTATCATGATTTTATGTTACATGAATCTATAATTGATGATTACAGGTATGGATAAAAATATGATAGTTAATTTTTTCATAAAAGTCCAATCATCAATTTAATAGATATTAGGTTTTCAACAAGTGTATTGATTGCTTGAAGGCATCATAGATATGAACCTTGTCTCATGGTTCTACAATAGGTTGAATTTTTTTTTTTCCTCAATTAAAATGTAATAATGCACGATTGAATGTTTCCTGCTATAAATGACAATTGATTTTTTGGTTTTTGTTAATCAATGTTTTATTATATTTAATAATTTAGAGAAACAAAAAATACAAATTCGTCAGTAAATATAATGAATTACAAAAATTTATGTTTGCAAAAGTTTGTGCAAGTTACACAAAGATGAAAATGCTTCAAATTTTATTTTAGAAAACTAATTATAAATTTTCTTTGTAAGTGAGTTTCACATGTACTTCAAATCTTTCTCTTATTACATAAATTATGTTTCCAAAAAATAATTATTTTCTTAATGAATTTTGTGAAATTACATAAAAATCAACTCAATTTTTCGCAAGGAGTAAAATTAAAAATTTTCTATTTTCTATTTTAAAACATTTTTATAAAGGATTTTTAAAATGACTTTTTTAATTAACTGTAAACAGTTAAATTTTATGCCACTATTGTATTTTGACTCTTATTTAAAAAAAAAAGACTCCTCTGTTTTGCATTTCAAAAAGTGTTTTGCCGTTTTTAATGAGAAATCAAGATGAATATTCAAAGTACTTTTCACAAAAAGAAATACTGTGTTTTTCATATTCAAGCTATTATGAAATGAAAAAAGAAATCAGAAACATTCTTTATAAAAATTACAACATGGCAGCAAAGTTATTTCACGGGAAGTATTATTTCGAAAAGTAGGATGGAATTTTATTTCGACTAGTTATTTTTTTTTTATAACTGAAAAAATGTTTCTCAAATCAAGAAGAACGCTTAAGCTAGATTTAATCAAGAAATTTGATAAAACTAGTTTTAAATATGTGGACTAAAATTATAAGTTGATATGATATATTACAAGAACTAAAGCACTGTAAAATATTGTCAGAGCATTGCTCACACAAGGCAAGGGTTCAAAGTTGGTTTTTCGGGCTGAGCAATGTTGTCTTAACCTTTCCTCCCTTCAAAATGGGACGATAAAACAGAACATTATGTATCTTTGGAACTAAACACTGGGGATTTTGAGTTCGCTATAATGAAATAAGAAAAATTACACTACGGGATCATACCCAGGACCTTGATCAGGAAAACATATATGGGCTCTGTAAGCATTGCCACTTTTGAGAATTGTCGTGCCACAGAGATTAGTTTTAATAAAAATCAATAATTTGATGCGTTAGGAGCAATAAATTTGAAGTTTATTCACAGGTAAATAAGGAATGTATTTACGTATATTTATCACAAGTGCTTTCTGTAGTTTAAAACAAAATTTCTTCTCAGATATCAGAAAAAAGAAAGTCTGAAAGCTATAGAAGCGTATAACTCCGTGAATAAGTTCAATTTTTATGTACTTAAATCATAGATTCTCATATCAAAATATTTTATTCTGTTGTAAGAAATTAATTGCTCACACAAGGATTTTAATTACTGTTTCAAAGTATTTTAATTACTGTTTGAAATTCAGGTTTATATGATATTCTTCAAAACTAAATACATGAATTTAGATACATTTGAGCTCAGTTAGATTATTATATAAATTAATTTATTTAATCACTGATGAATTTTCAAATGTAACATGATAAAAGTTATATTTATACTGATATTTATTAGGCTCAGGTATTCCCAATTCAGTGATAATATATTTATAATAATAAGATATGCATTAAATATAAATATGAAATGTGATAACTATTGGGCAAGTCTTCCTGAAATATTTATAAATCCAGCTCTAGTAATAGCACATAAATTTTAATATTATAGTTTTTTTTACTTAGAAAAGTTTAAAAATTTGTTTTTAACTTATCAATGATTTTATATGAAATCATTACAAAGTAATTATACATTCCCCTACACTTTAAACATGGATGTTAAGTACAAAAATAACTTTTCTCGATACTTTATAGAATGAGTTGAAAATTATCTTCCATAATTTTTTACAATAAACATATTTATAAAATCAATAATGCATTTTTATTTATTTACGACTCATAAATATAAATTCTTACTCGCTATAGAATAATAATTTGATCCTAATTTATTATTCATTTCGGAATAATAAAGTTTTTATGAAAACAAGGTTTTTTTACAGTAAAAAACATAGGTTGTCTTTTTTTTTAAATTATATATATTTAAAGTAAAATATTTTTGGAATTGAACAAATTTGAGATTAATAATAATTTAAAAGTTGATCTAACATTTAAATGAATATTATCCTGTTGACGTTTCTTGATTTTTTTTATGCTTTCTCTTTGCATAACTTATAATACATAGGACTGATACAGTTTAGTATAGCTTATAAGAAAAACAATGTTTTTAATTTCTTTAATAATATTAAGTTATCGTAAAAGTTAAAGATATTTGTAACAAAGTCATTACTATTGTTTATTAAGAAATGAAATAGCTCTCATCTTTAAATTTTGTGTGTATTTACAGACTAGACTTACTGCATTATACACAATAATTACACTTGTTGAAAAAAAAGTTAATATAGTTACATAATTTTAAATATTTCTGATTGACTTTTTAAAAAAACCCGGGCAGCAAATTTTTTTTCTTTTAAACTGCTTACACACACATATCGCACATCTAAGCAATAATTCAGTTATCCATAGGTTTGCATATGCTTCACTTTCCGTCACAGAAGCAATCACGTGTTCCTGCAATTCTTACAGCGTTGTTCGAACTGGAAAATATAAATTTCTTTCTAATTAAAAACTAATGTACAGTAACTGTGCTCCCATTATGATAGGGGATCGTAGATAGTGACCACAGAAGCAGAAGGAAGATACAAAACCAACACAAAATGCTCTGGTGACTTTTCCGCATTGTCATAAAAATACATGCTGAAAGTTTTCAACTGATTAACAGATTATTTATCTTAACATACAGAAAATCTCTTTTTCCACATAGAAGCCTTTTTTAGAATGGCGTCACAGATTTTGCACGTGACTCACGATATAATTTCATTAAGTTTTGTTAGGGTATTTATATTATTATGTAAAATTTTTTATGATCAAATAATGCATTGTTTTGTTTCATAAAGAGTGCTGGAAAAACCAATAAATCATCCAGACAAAATCTATATGTATACGTATACATGTTAATAGGCATTTAAACTTGCGAGCAAAACTTTAATGTTTTTACTTTAATTTTTAATATAGTTTAACATTTATTTTCCGTCTAATTAACATTACTAATTTGCTTTAAATTATGAGATGTTGTTTAGGGTTGAGTTTCAGAATATAATACATTAACTATTAATTTAATTACGTCTTTTGATGTAAATTTGGCTGGAAACCGAAATTTTAACTAGGAGCATTAGATTAACTAAACACATTTAAGCAGCTCATTAAAATATATTCCTTTGGTTGATGTTCTTCATTAAATAGATAATTTAATCTAGAATTACTATTTTATAATAGAAATAAATATTTAATTAATATTATATAAGCCAATTACTATTTTAAAATTAATCATAAGGTAATTCATGATTAATTCTATAGAAATATTGGATTAGAAAATTCATTTGGTTACTTACTTCGTTTTTCATATAATACAATTTATTTATATATACTTTGATTGAAGTAATCACACATTTGCTCTGATTTTGCTACTAATGATTTTATGCTACATATGTTCTAATAAAATATTACAAATTAATAGTGAAGTGTTTATGCAAGAATAATACTTTTTGTCATATATGTGTTTCAGAAATTTCGGGAATGATACATTAAAAATTGAATGTGAATAATCTTCTTAAGTGATTTTATTGTTGTTATTATGGTATGGTAATTAAAAGCTTTATTTTTCAACCTCATTAGCATAAGTGATTACCCTACTTTTCATAAAAAAATCTATTATTTTGTTATGAAACAATCATATAGTAAAATGAGTGAGTGTATTCATTTATACATGTAAAAGCAAAATTTATCTACAGTTAATTTTGAAATAATTGTATTGCATAGATATCCCTGAAGTTAACCTAAAATTGTCACCTATCCCAATAAATAAAAGAGTATTTCTTTAAACATGGATGTAAAAATAATTATTATAAAAGTTATGATACAAATATCCCTGTAATTGCGAATGTGAGATAAGACGAAAGAACATAGCCTTTAGAAAATGTAGCCAATTGTTAGTCCTCGAAGTAATCATCGACATTCAGCACCTTCTGGCAACGTGTTTCTAGTTGTGTTGTTTCTTTGCGGTAAAACTTGGGAGCTGGGTTCACGGTGAGAAGTCCGTGAATGCTTGGCACAAGTCTGCTTCAAGGAGTTTTCCTGAAGATGATTGCCCAGAGAATAGAAGACGTGGTAGTATGATGAGGCAAGGTCAGGTAAGTCAGGAGCATGGCACAAACCCTGCTCACTAAGTCGCTGTATAATATTCCTGGTCAAACGCATGATATGCAGCCAAGGACTGTAGATCTTTGCGATTAACCAGTGTTAGCTTTTTCTTTTACAATGCTTGCCGCACATATTCCAATTGCTGTGAGTACAGGTCAGCAGTTAACGTTTCACTCATTGGTAGCAGCTCATAGTGAACCACTAGAAGACGATTCCACCAGACATCAGCTTCATCACAAAGAGACGAATCTCCCAACCTGAATTTGTGACATCAGTGCCTTTTAGTAAGTTTATTCACAGAACTCTCCTCAAACGCTTGACATATTCGGTGACTTGATTCAGAAATTGATAAACATAAAAACGACATTGAAAGAGCTCCTTCCACGCATACATTTCTCTTCACTACTGTACGAATTACGATTGATAAATGTAAGCTGCGACATGCTTTTATAATGGCTGATATTCCTACTCTCTACTGACTGATGTCTCAATTACGTCATACTTTAAATTGCAAACCTATTTTCACTTCGTTTAATGGCAATACGAAAGCGACAGGAACTTTTTTGTTTACTTCTTGTGTCATCTATTTCATTTATTTAAATTGCCAAAAGATAATATAATTTTTTTGTGTGTAATCATAGGTAAAATAATCCTAGCGGCTGGGCACCAGAGAAAAAATATTTTTCTAAGTTAAAAGAGATCAGCTTTATATAATTAATTTATAAAATTGCCTCTTATATATGATCCAGGAAGCATTAATATCTTACACAACAACAACGAAGTGAGTAACTAAAACATAAGTAAACAGTATATTATTAAATTACTTATCATATAATTCAACAATATCTCTTTAAGAAGTTTGAGACATTCTATTCCAATTTCATTGCTGTAATGTGTACTGATTTATTGTAGTGGTATTTTTTTACATGTGGTTTACTTTAATATATGAATTTGCATTTAAAAATTATTTATTTTATAATAATATAGGGCAATGAAATAATAATTTATTTTTTGATTTGAATGAGATAATTTTGGGGAAAAATTTGTTCTGTATTTATACACCCATTTATTATTATTGTTATTCTTTTCTTAGAAATTATCCAAAATTATAAATAAATGAAGGAAAATGCAGCATCTTCAGCACTCTGTTTCATTATTTTTTAAACGCATCCAGAACATATTCTTTTGCTAATTTCATTATTTGACACATTTTGGTACATTGAAAAAAGGAAAAGCAATGTTAATATCGAATAAAAATACTCTAAATATGAAATAGTAAAAAAAAAAAAACATGCTAAATTTATTTCGTCATAGTTTAAGTGCTTATATAATTTTTTAAATTATAGATTTAATATCATTTAGACCAGAGTAATATAAGTTATTATATAATTTATACTTTAAAAAAAAAAAAAAAAAAAAAAAAAAAAAAAAAAAAAAAAACGTTTGTGGAAAATTTTTTTTTGTAATCATTACTTTTGCTTTCTCGTTCACAGTTCATTGATTCATCAACAACTTGTTGATCTTTTCAGAGATTCGAGGTTCAACGAAATTTTTGAATTGTGTTATTCAAAATAAAAATAGGTCAACCCCGCTCATGAATATCTCTCAAATCGTTTGCTTTATGAGTCTTCTTTCTTTCTATACAGGATATGATTTTAGACCTATTTTATGTTTGGTAATAGATAATATAATGAATAATATTTATCATTATATTAGCAAAAAGTATTGTTTTTGTACATTAAATAAACAATAGAATTTAACTAAACTATTTTTTGGATAAAAAATAAAAATATTTGAAATATGGAAATATCAAAACATAATAGAGTTTTCAGTCTGACGTGGCAGGATTAGTAATGTACAATTTATTTTAAATTCCTTGATTCCTCGCATTCAATTTAACTTAATTTTAACATTTTTCTTTGATTACACTAAATTAAAAATAATTAATATAATTATATATAAAATGTTTTTTTATTCAATGCTCATTAAATGCAAAAAAATTATTCTAGGAGTTCAAGTCAAAGTTGTCGCTCATCCTTAAAAATTCCAAAAATAGAGATGTTTTGGATACAAATGAGTTTGATGAATTTTTATGTCAAAGAATAAAGTCTAATTCTCCTAAATCATTTAATTAATAAGGGTATGAAGCAAAATCAGTTATTATTTCCTATTTTTGTGATATAATGATATTGTGTGTGTGTGTGTGTGTGCGGATTTATTCTATAATAAATAGATAAAGTTTTAATTATTTCGGCCCAAAAGAACTTATATATAATTTAATTCGAAGCATTTATTCCGTCACAAAAGAATTCCTTCAGTTATCATATCAGGATGGTACCTGAAGTTATTATCTTGAAATAATGGCAGATCCGGTTGTAATTGAATATCTGACGAGGACTCTAAGTGTCATCTTACATTCTCTGAATAATCAATAATTATTTTCATAATTAACAGTTCATATGACCTTTGCTAGAAATACTATCTCTGCTTATTTGGATACTTGATGCCAAATAATTTCATGCACAAAAATAAAGAAATTTGATACAGCGAATACTCTTCAAAGAATATGTATCGTTTATTATATAATTGTATTCACTATTCAAAGAGAAAAGTCATGATGCCATTCTTTTTTTATTAATGTATTTCATTTTATGTTTTCTATTATATTTTCTCATTATTATAATATTATCATTATTTTGTTAAATAAGATGCTCTTCTTTCTGTAAATTTTCCATCAATAAAGATATTCATTCTTTTTGTTACTATTCTGTGAAAAATGATATTTTATCATTATTTTGTACTATTCATGTTTTATCATTATTTTGTTCTTCCTATTATTGACTCACTAATATTTTTGGCTCACTAATAATGGTGTTATTTCATGCTTCATATTATTCTGATGGATGATTGTCTTCTTATTGTTTTGAATACTTCTGATGCTAACTATTTGTTAAAGAACACCCAAAAAGAGTTTCGTATGCAGTGTTTTTATTAGAATAGTTTACTAACAGCACTTATATTTTGCATATCATTTGATTATGTTTTGCTATTATTTTGCTTTATAATATAATAAACATTAAATTCAATATAAATATCAAAATAGATAATTAAATCTATTTAGCAAGTATAGAAAGAATTAATTTTCATTTTATTAATATTGTGTTTATTTATAATATTGTGTTTAGTAACATAAAACAAATTATATTACATAAACTAGTAACATAAAGCAAAATTTAGCTTTTAAAAAAGCAATAAATTATATAAAAGCAAAATTTAGATTTTATATAATTTGTTTTATGAAATTAATCAATAATGTGATTGATCTTGTATGAATTAAATTTTTGTGAATAGTTGTTGAAAAAATGTTATCTGTTTAAAGTTAGCTAAGTAATGACCAATATTTAAATATAAATTGTACTTATAATTGTTATAACTAATGGATTAAATTTTCAATAGTAACTCATTCAAAATTTAAAAAATTATTGGGATTATCGAACATTTCTTATTATTGATGTTATTGCGACATTTTTATATATTATTGTTTTCATTTAACGTAAATGTTCTGTAATAAAAAATACAAATATTCATCATTGATGAAAATTACATTACATTACCAGAAATTGCAATGTATGAATCGATAATTGAAGCTAATCATTGGAACATCAGATGTTATTAGAATTTATATTTTTATTTCCCATACGAATACAAAAGACTTTGAGGTAATTCTAATATTTTTTTCTTTACAGGTGTTTTTTCTGGACTGATACGAATATCTTATATTAATTATTATTACTGTTATGAGCAATAACTGTTAACTATTTCATATGTTTTAACTAAATTTGTATAATAAAATGCACACAATTAGTAAAATATTCCATGATATTATATGAAAATACATCCTTATACCATAATGTGCAATTCCAACCTCCTTAATACAACCAAACCCGCTTATTTCCATAAAGTATTGATTTAAATAAATATGGCCTTGCTTTTTAAATTTATATCATAAAAGGAAGCTCAGATATATTCTCTGGTTATTTGCATCTAATAAAACACGATTCTGGTATTATTATGCACACAGACACGAATGACGTCAGCAGATGTATTTGGGAAACGATTAAATGCAAGGAATGGTGATGAAATATTAACTTTAATGGAGCGTGTAGTAAATCAATATTTCTTAAAACCATTTTAAAAAAGAATAAAATCTTGTGTTCTCTCTCATAACTTCTGATTTAAGTGAAATTTCATTCCAACTAATTATGATAGACTGAAATGCTCATTGTTAAACTGTCTCCTCTCCATTATCAATTTTAAGCAAATTAGTTCTTACAAAAGAAAATATTTTTCAATATTTTATAATAATTCTGGAGCTTTATTGATGAAATTTTGAGATTAAGTCCTTCGTTTATATTTTATTGGTGGAAATATTACAGAAAAAGATCCTTTAGGAAATTTGTCTCGCAAAACAATAAAGGTATTTTTTGAGATGCTGAGTTTTTTTCACTGTCAAAGTTTTTTTGAAATTAAAAAAAAAAGGGATAAAAATTTTGAGATGTAGGATATTGTTTCTGTACAATGTGCATGCATATGAAATATGGCATGTTCGTATTAATAGAGTTTAAACAACACAATACAATTAGCCAATCTATTGTATCATGTAATAAATGTGCTCCTCCATTTACTTGTACTGTTCACAAGTTTTCTTCCCATTTACTTACAGATTGAAATGCTACATCTTTTCTAAATAAGTATTGACTTAATTAAGCAATGAAATCATTAAAAATTTAGTGCATGTACTTTTCCACTAAATCGCCTTATCGGCGAAGAAAAAAAATTGTAAATTGTAAGTATACCATCTGTTTTGTATTATACAATTTCATTTGCATTTAGGTGTAATTATGATTGTTATAAAAACTTTTTCTACAAAATTACTGATTTCTTAACTAATATTGTTTATATTTTAAAAGTTGATAAACTTAATACGGATTATTGCGTTAATTTTTTACTATATTATATCCTTTTCGATTATACAATTTAAATAATTTTCATTTTTTTAAGGATTTGGTGCAAGAAAACTGCAATAAATCTAATACTTTCAGTAATTAACTAACAATATTTCTTCTTAGATGTTTTAATATTATCAATTAAACCTAATCAGAATAAAATACTTAAAATTATTGTTTACTGTATTGCTGTTTTATTATAAATATGGTTTGTCATTTTCAATTATATTAGTTAATTTTTAATCATTTGTATAAGAATATTAAACACCTCAATGTACATTTTAAAGAATAAATATAATACAAATGCAAATTTTTCAACTTTATTTTTTCTTTAACTCAAAATATCATACACAGAACTTATCTAGTTTGTTTATTTCCAGTTAGGTATGAATGTTTCATCGTCAGAGGATTTCTTTTTATTAAAATATTAACTAATTTTCAAACTGTTAAAGGAAAATTGTTTGCAATGTATATAACTATTAAGCAATTTATTACTGATTACAATATTAATTTCCCACTATTTATCCTTTGCTAACTGATATAACACAAATTAATATAAGAAAACGTACATATTTGATAATTTATATGATTTATACATGAATATGTGTTATTTATACATGAAAGCAAAATATAACTACTGTCTAAATAATTCAAGGCCATAAATTATTTACGGTATGCTCCAAAGCTTAACAATTTTAGTTAATAATAACTCAGATGTGATATTTATTAGAAAGAAGAAAAACTATAGATTTTGTAATAAAAGATTTGGTATATTAAAGTAAATGGATGAGTTGATTTTTGTCAATAGTTCTCTCTTGCAAACTTTTTCTACAGCATTATAGATTTCAGCTTAAATTGTATATATGAACGCATTAGAATTTAGTAGGAGCAGCTAATTTTTAAATATTTTATATTAAATTTACCAGATAAATAATTATTACTGTAAATATAAGGCAAATTATAGAACTAATGTGTTATCTAGTTACAACTGCCCATTTATACTACTGAATTTTAATGTTTGAAATATTAAATAATACAGGGTGTTCCAAAATGACAGCATAAACTCTGAACAGCTAGATTTCTCGTTAGGAGTACATAAAAACTACCCAAAGAAGCATTCCTGTACTATCAATAGTTTACGAGAAAAATATGAATTAAAAGTATGACGTCACTGGCGGTACAAGAAAAAAAACACTTTATTGAACATATCAACAACAGAATGGGGATGTCTTTCTAGACGATAATGTTTAAAACGCGTTCGCCGTGCATATCACATCATGTATGCGCGCGTGTCATGGAATGACGTTAAGCAGTCGTTAAAATGGTATTTGAAAGACTGGATCTTTCAGCTTCCGGTAGTCTTCGTATGGTGGCCAGGTATTCCGTTTGTGGTTATTATGACATGTACCTGATGTAAAGCCGATGCAATGGAAATCCCTCTGTTTCCAGCATTTCTGTGCTCCTGTACGTGATTGACTGGATATGCAATATCCTGGTCGCTGGATCGGACGTGGGAGTTCGGTTCTATGTCAATTAGCTATTACGCTATTACACAGTTGGAATTTTCTTACGAGGACATCTAAAGGAAATGGTGTATCGAGACGTAGTGCCAACACTAATGAACTTAGTTACTCGTCTACACGTTACTTATACTTCGGTGGACCCCGCGATACTGCAACGTGTGATGATAGCCATTCAACGGCGTGCTCAAACCTGCCTCGACATTCAAGATGGACACTTTGAACATCTGCTTTAAATTGTACACATACTGCTGTTAATATGTTCAATAAAGTATTTTTATTGTACTGGAAGTGACGTCATATTTTGTTTTCTGTATTTTTCTCGTAAACTATGGATCGTACAGGAACGCTTCCCTGAGCAGTTTTTATGTACTCCCAACCGAATAACCTAGCTGTACAGAGTTTATGCGGTTGTTTTAATACACCCTGTATAATGATTTTATTCTTTCTCCAATATCCTCAGCTGTTAACAATCATTACTTTGTTCTCATAATTATTACTTATATTACTTTAACCACGATAAAATCTTTTTATGACGTTATCATTTACTGAAGAGAAGATTAGATATTTGTTTCCAGAGCAATTTATTGAAAACTTCAGCGTGAGAAAAATTTTAATTATTTTATAGATTTATTTAAAACCTGTTCTGGGGTCTTGATCAGCTGTTAAAAATTTTAAACATCTGACCTTTTCCTCTGATAGCAAATTAATCCTATTAACATAATACAATTTAATAAGTGTGTCAATATAGTGCTTAAGACTGTACTGCAATAATTTTACGGTTTCATATTGCAACTTTATATTATAAAAAACATGAATTAAACACTTTATATTAATGTATTTTTTCAACGGTTTAACATTAGAAGCGAAAATGTACCTTATTTGTTTTCATTATAATCTCAACCAACTAATGTTTTAGCATTATTCTTTATTAAATATTACTGTAATTTGTGTTTATTATATTTTGTGCTCTTATTATAATGATGGGCATTTTAATGACATGTAGAAAAGAGATATGAATAAAATTAATAAATATATCATAATAGTTTACAGAGTTGTTGGTTAATATTTGCAATTTAAATGTTCCAATTTCAATGTTGGTATTTTCTAAATGCTTGTTAGTATTGCTAATGGAGAAGGTTAATTAGTTAGAGGGAGGAGAAACAGATGAAATGGAGAAATTATCTACTTATTTGGAGTATGATTAATTTTAAATTTATAAGCTATAATTTATTATTAATTATGTCGAAACCTCATATAAGTGGTAATTAAGTTGTTTCATCACGTATATATTATAAACTTTATCCTTCTAAATATTTAAACAATTCCAGACATACGCATTTTAAAAGTACAGTGTAAAGGAATTTTTCGATTTATGTTATAATATATTATAAAATGGTTACGAATATATTAATTACAGCAAATGAATAGTTTCTTTTTGAAAACCTTATATCCTTCCCAATAAAAATTGTATATTTAGATGTTAATAATACGTCAATATAATTTGAATTCTAAATTAGTAAACATCATCACATCTATGCTTCAAAACACTTTCAAAAATTCATTTATAATTATTTTTATTCTGTTTGAAAAATCAAAAATTGTATTTCTTTTAATTTTTAGATTTCCTAATTTGGAAGAGTTTTATTGAGATAAGTTAACTTTAAGAAATGATTTATTTATTATTGCACACAAAAAACAATATTTTCTTTTATATAATTACATGTATTCTGTAATTATGTTCAAAAAATTCTTTTAACAAAATTTTATGCTATCTCCGAAATAGTGGGAAGGCAATTTATATACTAAATTACTTTCATAATAGTTTAAATTTTTTGACAATATCATTATTTATTTGTCTTTATTATAATACTTTAGCATTAAAAATAAACAGCTGTTTGAATTATTTTATGTTCGTAGAATATCTGATGACCTAGTGCTATTTGTTAATTTGATGTATTTTGCTAAATGTATCATTATTCTTATATTATACGAAAGGATTATCAATAAAAAGAACTGAAATGAATAACAGTAAAATGAGAAACGAAAATAAATTATTGAAAAAGAATCGAAAAGATTTTCGTTGTTTTTATTTGTATCTGATTTTCTGTTGGATTTTCTCCGATAATCTTCTGAATTCACCGTTTTTTAAACGTTAATAGGATTTTAAAATAAGTCCTTATTAATCCCAAAGTTATGTATGTATACATATATACAAAATCTTCCAAAATTTAATATACAAATTTCTATGATCTTAAAATAAAAAAATAAAATTTATTTCAATGATAAAAAATTAAGGAACTGAAATTTGATTTTTTTTAACATGAAAATACTAGCTGCATTTTTACCATTAACAAAATGTAATAACAACCTAAATATCTTATGGTTATTATTGAATAAAATTAAACTGTTAATTTCAGAAAAAATATAATTTTTAATGTTTATATTTTTTGTAACAAAACTATCCGGTGATTTGATATACAATAAATATTATTCAAAAATATTGATGTACATGTTTATAAGTTAACGATGTATAGATTAAAATGCTTCATGAATTTGAAATCAGCTTACAACATACATGAAAATATTTTGAATATAAAATATATTTTATCATTTTAGTTAAACATGGTAGGCCAACATGTTGGCAAATGCTGTTGTACTACCTTTTCTTGGTTAATTAACGCTAGAATAGTATTTACACACTTTTTTTAGTTAATTATATTAGTAATTAAAAGCAATTTGAAATTAAAGTTTATAGAATTACATAAAGTAAAGAATTTTAAAAGTATTGACATTATCCTTGTATTACTTTTGTAAATGAAGGGAAAACTGTTTTTGATAAAAATTAAATTAAAAAGATAAATCAACTTCCAAATTTTAAAATTACACAAACACCCAAAATATTTAATTTTTTGAAAATGATATTTATATTATAAATAGCAATAGAAATTATAATTGTATTATATATCATTTTTTTTAAAAAAAATTAATGGCGCACAAAGAGCTTAGAAAATCGTTATAGGAAGTTCTTTTAAAAATTTATATGCATTCACTATTGTCAGATTATATTATTTTATTTTCAGGTACAAGCTGGAACAACAGAAAAAATACTATACACATTTTAAATTTTTAACAAACATCCCTCTTTGCTAACTAATACAAAACACAAGAGAAAATAGGAAAAAATTAATAATTTTATTAATTTTTATGACTTACGTATATATGATTTATACATGAATGCCAAATGTCTCTGAAGAATTCCACTCAATATTTAATCAACAATTTATTTTAAATGGTTGATTTTTTAACTGAACATTTATACTGAATGTTAACTAAATTGTTATTCAATTTGATCTTGAAAATAAATTGAAAAGCAAGTATCTTGCTGGATTGATATGTTTTTTGATATTTCTCTCAATGTTTCATTTATCACTATTGTTTCCAGTTTGAACTTTAAGAGAATCTAATGATGGGATTTTGTAGGAATTTTTCTGGTAATGTAATTATTTTTTAAATTTTTATATAAATTTCGCTAGCTAAAATGAATGCAGAGATGAATATAAATGTGAAGTAGATAAATGCAACAAAGTGATCTGGTTAGTGGAATTAATGTAAAATATTATAATGTCTTGACTTTTCTCACATTTAGAAAATTGAGTATCAAAATGTAATTTCTGAAAATGCCTCTCCCCTCAAATTATATCACAATTTTATCTATTCCAAATTTCAGTTATTAATACTCAGTAGTTTATTTCTATATATTGACTATTAATATATATTTTAATTTCTATCATTATTACTTTCGTCAATATTTACTGATGAGAAATTTAGATGTTTGTTATTTAGGCAATTGGTATTACAACCATAATTTCTTCAAACTACTTTCTGGTAAACAATTTTTGAAATATCTTCATGGAGAACCAATCTACCATTAACATTTAATTTCTTGTAATTTATACTGTTAGAAAAAATAATCATAATTACAGTGGAAAATCTGGGAATATTAATGTTGGGTTAGAAATCATTTGCTTTAAATTTACGCTTTCTTACTCAGACTTCCTATTTTGAAAGCTACGAATTACTTATATATACTTCATGTATATAATTATCAATATGTTAGTGAATTTAATGATTATATATGGCCACGTTTTACTATATAAGACATGCATTTAATATCATATTTAGGATTCATTTATAGGCCCAAAAAGATTATCTCATACAGTATAATGTAATTTTTGTGGCACTTATAAATTACAGCTGTACCAAGTAATATATATTTTTAGAAATTGAAGATAAGAGTAGAAAAGCATTGGATGAAAACGTACTCAGCATTTTAAGAAAATACTTTATTTTTAATGTAAATATTGTCGGCAGAAGAAAGGTGAAAGAGAAGTTTCTTTTAGAAGAAGGAAAACATTCCTTTTTTTTCCTTTTGTATATTCAAATGCACTTCTTACATTTCCCATCTAAGCTATTTTTCTTGTCTTGTGCCTGCTAGGCTGACAATATGGGGTGCGCTGCTCCACTTTTTCATACTGAACCATATTTGGTGTGGAGTACGACTGCTTCAGTACACACATGCATTAGGGTCCCATTTATAGGGTAGGCAACCATTCACACCTTATTAATACACAGAAAGGACAAAGACAGGATAGATAGAGAGAGAAAGTACATCGATGCCCAAACCGGGATTCGAACCCAGAACATCCCTATCCACATTCTAAACTATTGAGATTTATGTAAGAAAACTTTTTAAAAGCGTTGTTTAGAAATTAATTAATTCTTCGTACATACGTACATAATAACAAATAATTGTTTAGACGTTTAAAACATGCTTCTCTAAGATAGATATATTTGATTTGAAAATAAAAAAATATCATCAAAAAACATACTCCTTATTAAATTAAGTACAATGATGCAGTTATGATTAGCATGAATCAATAATGTAATTAACTATGATAAATTAAGCAATTTGAATAATTACTTCACTTGAAGTGTAATTATTTACCCTATTAAAGTAGTAAAATGTTTAAGATAAAGTAAAATATTTTAATCTTTTATCGCATTTATTATAATTATTTCAGGCTAAATATTAAATATGACACACACTGACCCTATTTAGTTTTTTAATTTATGTATGTATGTATGTATGTATATATATATATATATATATATATATATATATATATATATATATATATATAACACATAAACATTTAAATTCGAAAGAAAGTTATATGTTGAAAAAAGTATACAAAGTTATAATTGTTTGGGAGAAAAACGATATTTTTAGAAAATCTTTTTCCATATTTTACACTCTTAAAATATTATTATCACTATATAATTTTATATACATATATTAAAAATAAAATTATATTTTAAAATTTATTTGATTTGTAACTTAAAGGAATTTTAGTATGTTTCTAAGGTAATGGTAATTCATAAATATTTATAGGGAATTCTCATTAATATAAAGTAGTTTTAATATTGATATCTTTTTTACTTTACTTATTTTAAATATTTTTTTCTTCATGTTATTTCGATTCTCAAAAAATATCAGTTAATATCTTATGGCTGGATATCATAATTCACTTTGTAATTTAAATTTAATGAACAAGTATTTTGTGTTGTATTTTGTTGATAGATAGCAAAACTGTTTATATAAGTGAAAAAAAGCAACAATTATTTGTGAAACACTTGCAAAGCATGTAAAATGAAGATTACTAAGAAATATCTTTTATATTGTTAAAATATTGTTAAGTTTTATATTGTTAAAATACTTAACTGAGCTTAAGAATTATTTTGAGGATAATTCAGTTATTTGGTATGACTAACAATAAGTTATAAAGAACTCACATATTAATGTTTACTACATTAATAACAGATAGGAAGTACTAAGTCTAAAAGAAAATTAAAGAGGTCAGGCTTGTTTCATAATTTCATATTCATATACTTAAATTTTTATAAAAACTACAAAAATAGTTACCTATTTAATAAAATAGATTTAATGGGAATTTTTATGTTAAAACGTCTTTAAAAATTAATTACAGTCAAATACACAAATCATTATAAAGCATAAACAAATGCTTTTCTGAGTTTCATTTACTAGATTTTTATATCAACATTTTATGTTTATTAATGAAAATAACATTTAGACTTAAAAGGGTATTTAAAAAATAAGAGAATAAAATTCAAATTAATGTAGCTTGTTAAAACCCTCTTAATATTAGGAAATTATAAATAAAGGAATTAAAGCAAATGAAGATATATTTCATTAATTCTTACGTATAGACCAATTTCTTCAAAGTATGAGATGTTAAAATCATCGTATGTGATACATATAATATTTTTTTTATGTCATTTGAAATAAAAAAGTAATATAATCATAAATGAATATAAATATGAATTTCAGTATATTTTTTACATAATATTTTCCTTAAACATGACGTTAATTAGTTTCATATCGACTGATTTATCAAAAGAAATTGCACAAAAGTATGGTTGTGTTGAATTGTTTTATTAATGTTTTCCATTTCCAGATAAGAATTCAGTAAGTGCTGAACGACAAAGATTATTTTTACAAACAAAGTAATTCAGAAAGATTTAGTCGAGTTATTTGATGACACATACAATTAAATTTTCTTATAATACACAAATTGCATTCATTATTATTTTATCATATAACGTCATGCGCTTTTTTTTATTGCTAATAACATTTGCTAAATTTTAATCATTGCAATTTTAAGAAGATTTTCAAAGTATTTTATCAAATATTTATTATAGTTTCATATATATATATATATATATATATATATATATATATATATATATATATATATATATATATATATATATATATATATATATATATATATATATATATATATATATATATATATATATATATATATATATATATATATATATATATATATATATATATATATCTATATATATATATATATATATATACATATATATATATATATACATATATATATATATATATATATATTGTATATATATATATATATATATATATATATATATATATATATATATCAAATTAAAATATTACATGTACATTCAACTAACAAAAAACGCAAAAAGAAATTTCATTAAACACCATATTTGAAAAATACTGCAAAACGTAAGAAAATGAAGAAAATTTCTAAGCTTTGTTTAATCAAACTATAGAAAAACTTCCAAAGTCTTGATAATCTTATAAGAATCTTGATAATGTCAGTTATTCAGTTGTATTTTATTAATACACATTGAAAAAGATCATTCTATGTATTTGATTACATTAATTTTTATGCTGACTGCCAATTTTTTCCTTAATTTTTCTGAATCAAATACGTAATGCATTTGAATTATCATTTTCACTTTATTTATTTCAAATATAAATTATTTAATTTCGCTTTCACATTGCATCAATAATAATATTCTTGTATGAATATATTTTTGTCAGCAATATTTACCTAGTTATCCATTTAAGTATAATACTATATTGTTGATGAAGTCTTTAACACACGTATAATTTTTTTGGTTTCATAGATACGAGTATGTTACCATAAATCTTTAAACATTAAGATTAAATAAATAGCTTTAAACCAAATATATTATGCCATCATTGCTAATGTCCAACAGATGAATCTAGCGATAGAGATAATAATTTTTTTTGTTTAAAATTTTTGTGTACTATTTGTTATAAAATTTGGCCTTTTTTGGATTATACACTTAAGATACATACTGACATATAGTTGTATTGCCATACCTCATATTTAATACCTGTGTAATATTTAAAAGTTTATGCAAATTATAAAATCATATGAAGCAATATCATGTTTCAAATTCATTTTAGCAATATTCCTATAGTTTACTTATTTTTTCCCTATGACAAAGAAATATATATAATCCCCTTTATAAATATTTTTGTGTTATACATTTTGTGTATAAGTTTCAAATTCATTTAGAAGTTAAAGTTATGAATTTATATTATTTGAAATTAAATAAACTTATTAAAATTTATTACTTTCGAAAAGATTCTAATATTTAACAAATTTAATAAATTTAAACCTGGCATCAAATAATTCAAGTGAATAAATTAAAGCTATTTAAGTGTAAAATCTTTTTGTTCTTTTTTATGAGACTGTAAACTTGTATTTGAAATTATGGTTAAAGAAAATAAGGTATGTTCTTATTCATTTAATAAAAATATATATTATCAATTTTTTTCCTTAACATTTTAATTTTTAATCAAAAATATAAATTAAAACAAATATTTTTAGATATAAATTTGTCAATGTGTTTTTACTGTTATTCGTAATTATTTTGACGATATATTGAAATAAAACTTGTATTTATTTTCTAAGGAATATTTATAGAAATAAATTTATATGGTTATATCATATTCCAAACTGTAACTTTAAAATGTATTAATACAAATTTGTGCGTATAATAAATTTAGATAATTGAGAATATATTAACCCCCCCTATTATTGATTTTCCTTGAAATAGTAGATTTAAAATTTTAAATGTACTCTAAGTAAATATGAAAATAGTAATTTAGTAAAACCTAATATGAAGATAGTTAATATCTCTTAGGTAACATATTAGAAAATATGGTTATATCTCATATGTGTTAACTATTTTTAATATTACAGACTGGATGATTACTTAGTTTGCTGAATTCACTATATGATAATGATCGGAACAGCACTACTAATTTTGTATTTTAAAGGCTTTTACTGAAAAAGAGATCACCCGATCAAAATATCTAGTTGCGTTAACAATGTTAATCAGTTAGAAGCGTGAGCTAATGATAAAGCAATCTTTCGAACAGTTGTCGAAATCTGAGTTAGTCGAAATTGATTTATCTATATGAGGATTATTTAATAGAACATGTACTTTAATAGAAATGATTTTAAGAAGTAAGATTTTAAATGATGAAATATTCAACCTATTCAATTTTTGTTTACATTTTTTTTGAAGTTTTATAACATTAAAATTTTAAGAATTCCTGAAAGAATAATATAATTACATATTTCAGTTATAAAACTTTGTTAATGTGAATCGAAGTAAGTTCTTATTAACAATTATTAAAATTGTTTTATAATTTTAAAATATAACAATTTAATAATTACAGAAAAAAGAGAATAATAATTCTGAATTTGAAAAGAAATTTGAATATCTATTTATTACTATATTTCTTCTTCTTAATTTTGTGTTCCTTTGAACATCTATTGTAAAACTGCATTATTTTAATTTAGCTATGGAAGTAAATAAAAAAATAGTATATATAAATTAAAATTTTTTTAAATAATTATCGATAATAATAGATAATTTAAAATTATAAATATAATAATTAAAAATAAGTACAATAAAGGCTATAAATAAACTACAACTTTTATGAGTACTTTTAAAATTACTGGAAACACTGCTTTTAATGAAACGCAAATCTCAAAACTATACACTCCTCTTATAAATTAATTGGAAATTAAAATAAAACTAAGCAAATTAAACTAAATTAATTGAATTAATTTTGAAATATTTAGTAATTTATCTCAATTTTAAATTTCTAGTGCTTTCATGCTAATATATTCTTTGTGTCAAACATAAATTACGATAATTTTTTTAATCTTATAAAAAGAAGAACAAAATTGTTCCTGAAAGTATTAAATTGTAAAATAAGCTTTCAAAGTGTTTTATATACCACCCATGAAAAATTTATCAGTAAAATATTTCAAGTATTTTCTATATGGAATTCTTACTTTGATTTCTTTTTTATTACAAATATGTTTATTACGTTAAAGTTCTTATACATTCAGGATAATAACATTTAAACTTTACTTAACCGATTAGGTAGTATTGTTTTTTATTATTTGTTTTCAAATAAGCTGTGTTTAATCATTTAAAATTTTATGTGTACTGTAATTAAATTTGGAGAATATATTAATATATAAATTTTGCATGTGTTTGTATTTTTGTCAAACACGCTTTACCCTTTCAAATTAATTTTTGATTAAATTGTTGTCCACAAACAAACTCAAAACAGAAAAATTACATAATTATAAAATTAAATAATTTGTACTTTTATATAGGTAATATTCATAGAGTACTTTCTTCATCTATAATGAATTACAAAACTTTAAGCACATAAACAGTAATAAAACAAATAATACTTATATTTTCATAGAAAAATGTTCTTTAATAAAAAAAATAAGGACCAGGAGAGAGAGAGAGAGAGAGAAAATTTGATTATTGACAAAATCTGAAATGGAAAATTTTCAATATGTAATTAGTTTAATTTGATACTTGTAAGTATTTTCTAGGAAAGAGCAAGTGATTAAGGTATTTTGTGTATGTAATTATTATTTATTTTTTCACGAAGTTTGAATAAACTTATTTAAATATCAACTGGCGTTAAAATGGAAATAATATGTTTACAAGTTTTTATTTTTTATTTTTTAGTTCTGTTCCAGATAATTTATTTAATTTAAAGGCTTTTGCATTTAAAACAAAATGCTTTCATCAAGCGAAAACAAAGTGTTAATTTATGAGTAATAAATAGATTTTTATTCTTTAAGTATCACAATTTAACAGAAATATATTTGCATCAATAAGATTGTAATAAAATATTTAGAGATTTGTATTTTCTTTCATTTATTGAAAAGAAAATTATGCCATGATCAATTTTTTTTTGTTTCTTATTTGAAGTTTTATAAGAAAATCATTAGAGTTTACCAATAAGGTTAAAATTTAATAACTGTGTTTTTGATAGTAAACTAATTAATAACTTTGATTATTTTTGTGAAAATGATAATAATATTAAATCATTAAAGTTTATTTAATAGCGAATTTTAATTTACAAATCAAACATTCCAACAATAATTTTAATTTTGATATTACATATTTAAGCTTAAAGTTTATATTGATATTACATTAAACATTGAATAATTTGTATATAATGTTCACAATCGTGATAGTTAAAAAAGTTAAAATAATAGGAAATATAAGTGTGTCAAATTTTAAATTACAAAGTTATATGAAACAATATATATTAATGAGGAAAAAATGTTACTTTGTACTTCATTTGTTTTACATTCTTGCTTCTTAAACCTTAATTTTAATTTGCACTTTAAAATTCACATTTTGTTTTAAAAGAAATAGATTTTTTCATATTTCATATTATATTAATTTTGAAATAACATAATCAACAGTAAATATAAAGCATACCTTGTTACATACCAGCTTTTAAGTAATTTAATATCTATAATATATAAGCGTTATAATATAATATGACATAGTAACCTTAACAAAATACTTTCACTTCAAAAGTTTATTATGCAGCAAAATTCTTTACTACAATGGTGTTTAAAATTTGCTCTTGTAAGTGACTCTTAATATTTCTATTTTTAAAACTAGAAATTTTAATTTATTGTCAATCCAAGCACACAACTATTGTACGAAATATGCTCTTACAGCTGATAATAGTATGTAAAGATGTCCAGTTCTTCAAGATAAATATTTTATACAAGGCAAAATAAGAATTGCTAAATCGCGTTTTGTGATAATTTCCTGTTTTCAAAAATTTGATTTGGAACATATTTCTAAAATGCATTACTATTAAAACAGTTGATAATTTTAAAATTATGAATACTATATTCCATGAGGTTGTTTTAGAAAGGCAATTATTATTCGAAACAGGTATTCTGCCATTGATTGGATGTCTCCATAAGTCCATTAATATTTTTATTTACCTAGTTATCTCTCTTATTTTATTTACCTAGTTATCTCTCTTGTTTTAGAAAGGCAATTATTATTCGAAACAGGTATTCTGCCATTGATTGGCTGTCTCCATAAGTCCATTAATATTTTTATTTACCTAGTTATCTCTCTTATTTTATTTACCTAGTTATCTCTCTTGTTTTAGAAAGGCAATTATTATTCGAAACAGGTATTCTGCCATTGATTGACTGTCTCCATAAGTCCATTAATATTTTTATTTACCGAGTTATCTATGTTATTTTAGTCAATTATTAAATTGTTAAGTAAATTTTCTACTTTACAAGTACCTTTATTTTGAAATTAATATAAAGTATATTGCAGTATTTACCTCTTTTATTGTATCTTTTAAGTGACACTAAATTTTATGTGCTTGGAAAAATTTTCCTTTCTGTAGAAAAGTTATGCAATAAATTAAATGATATATCAACCAATATATGTGTTTCCTGTTACAGATTTGTATATTAACTATTAATTAATTAATTTAATGTATAAGGTTTGATTATTTCACTTAGTTTTGTGTTGTATATGAAAAAATAGTTCTATTGAAAATAAAGTGATAGATACAGAAGAAACATGAAAATATGTTTCTTATGTATTTGTCACTTTGTTATCAATTTCTTATTTCATTACTTCTTTTACTTACAGAGACATCCGATTACATAACTGAAAAAAAGGAAAATTATTTTTCCATTTTTTTAAACAATAGTTGAGAAAATAATATATTTTTGAGTCATATTTTTTTAAAAAGTGTATTGATCAAAGCAAGAGTAACTTTGATATTCTTTCATAGTTTTTAAATGTAGGAATTTTTGAAGTTTGTAATTTTTTAATCATGTTTCACTTGAAGTGCACATTGTTAACTTTTTGAGTGTAAGGAGAAAATTATACGTTGAAATATTATTTTAAAAAATTCAAGTGAAATATAATTTTAAATAACTAATTCTATAAAATGTACCTATATTTGGGAGAGACTTATATGAGGCAACTGATTAATTTGAGAATTCAATTACCTCATAAAGGAGGTTCCAATTCTTTTTCTACACAAGTGCTCAATAAAACTTATGAATATTTTATAACTATTATAGAATAATGATTTCAATAATATTAAAAATTACATAACCCTAACAATTTTTATAGGTGTTATAAGAATGTGTTGTCTTAAAAAATTATTTTGATTATTTGAAAAAATCATTTAAATGTTTTGAAAAAAAAGTTTGGAAACTCATCAATAAAAGCTTTCAAAATGATATTAAGTTACTTCTTACAGCTAAATTTAATGTGACATAAAAAAAAGTTAAATTCTTTATTAGAATTCAATGTGTCGAAATAAAACTTCAGTTTTTAAAGCGTAAAAAAAAAGAGAAACGAAATCCTTTTTGGCATTTATAAAATCATTTACAATCGAAATTGAACTGAAAGAAAAATTATTTTTCTTGATTTTAACTTCAGAAAAGAATTTGAATTGAAAATGAGTATTTTTTCTTTTTATGCACAGTACATTTAATTGTGTGTTACAAAACGAATTATTATTTTAAAATCTTTCACATTAAATATTCTTAGCATTTCTTATAGATGCAATTTAAAAAGCTGATGTTTTTATATAAAAGAGATATAAATCAATATTTACTATAATGAAATATACTATTATTAAATTAATCATATTTCTGTAGAAAATTGAAGGAATATAAATTTAATTAGACATATGTATAAAAAACATAGTTTTGAATATAAATTAATTATTTGAAAAGGCTTGATTTTATATTAACTATTTTAATTCATACTCATAATGTTTTGTTGATGTATTTTATTTTGATTACTAATTTACTATTTTTCATTGATACAATTTCAGTATAACTTTTTAAAATTAATATTTTAGTGAATTTCATATCAAATTATTTCATGAAATATAATTACATAATTACTCATTATATCAACAGTTAATTTCTCTAAATTTGTATTATATATTTAATGAATATAATTAAGCTAAATAAGTGAACTAAATTAAATAAACACTAATTTGATATATTATCTCAAACTACAATCAAAAATGAGCGTAATTTAGTTTTATCCGAATACATAAGTGGAAAATTCATAATTGTGATTTTTTTTCTAATGAACGGTGGTGCACATACACAATTTCTTAGCTTATGTTTTAATTTCCTTACATTTTAAGAATGATTAACAACAGTATATTGTATCGTTGAGATGCAAATTTATTTATTTGACTCAGTTGTGAACATTTTTCTTAGTAGTATTCATGTTTTTTTTGTTCTATTGCACTGAACACTGTAATATCTATCTGTTATAATTGCGATAAAAATTAAATTAAAGTACCATTTCTTCCTCTCCTTTTTGTATTTCAGAATAAAAATTTTTATATAAAAGGTTCAACATAATTTTTTAAGTCCGGTAGCTTATTTGTAGTGTTTCACGCTCTCAAGGCACATGTTCAAGTTTCGATTCCGAGGATGGGCAGGTAGGTTATGGCGGGCACTTTTGGAGCTATATGCTAAGATGCTTGTAGCTCTCATTGAAGAAGGTATTTGCAGAGGATTTATGCAATCAATCGACTAACCTAATTAAAATAAAGTCAATTGAAGTCGGTAATCACTAACAGAAACGTCTTAATATGAGAAGAAAAAATTCGGATTTATAAATTCGTGTTAGAAAATAGTTCAAGGATTTTGAGTTGTAACTTTCATTTTTCATTAAATTTAAAATCTGTTAGACAGGTGTAGAAATTTACAGCATGCAAGAATTTTAATTTCCGGATTTATAGATAGTTTAAATATTCAAGACACAATGATAATTCTCCTATTCCAAAATTTTTTCATAGTTGATTCTTCAGATGTTTGTATAAAGGACAATCTAGAAGAATATGATCTATGGTTTCAGGTTCACCTCACTGACAGCGGTCTGTATGCCAGAGATTAAACCTAAATAGGATCAAATTGGTAGGAAAAGATCTTGTTCTTGCTCTGGTCAGCCATACGTTTTCTAGTCGCAATTTTGTTAAGAGTCTATGATTCTTGCGAATAGATGTGAGTTGAATGAATGCTTCAGCATATTTGCTATATTTCTATTGATTGAGACTTTTTTTAAAGTAATATTTCTTGATGTGTTGTTTCAGATCTTCAGGAGAAATAGATCAAATAGCATAATGACTCACAGTTGCTGTTTTCGCCAATGAGTCTGCAATTTCATTACCTGCAATCCCTGAATCTCCGGGAACCCAAACTAACTGTATTGACAAGCACTTTTGAGTAGATCGAATCATTTGGAATCGAAGCAGTCGAGTAATAGTTGGTGATGTACTGGAACAATCTGAAAGAGTAGAGATGAAAGAAAGTGAATCTGAAAAAATGATATATTTTTTTGGGTTCAGTGCAAATTTTAGTGACTGCAATACGCAGTGCTATAGCCTCTGCTTAAAAGATGGAGTTTATGAAACTAATTTTCACTGTTATTAACTAGTTGTAAAATTGACTTTTGCAATGCCCACATTTAATCCCTGTTTGGAAGCATCTGTAAAAATCAGCGTATCTGTCTGCCATGATGACTCGCAAACTTGGTTAAATAGCTTATAAATTATATATTTTGGCAATGATTTAGCCTGAAAAGGGAGACTCGAGGAACAAATGGAGATTTTTTGACGTTTCTGGAAAGCCTGTTGGGATTTTTAATATGCTAGAGGTATTTATTCATTGTTGGTCGAGCCACAATTTGATTTTAACGGCCAGAGAATGATTACGATTGACTCGGTTAAGTTAACTTTTCCCAAGCTGAAGCACAGAGGGATAATGATGACTTGCTTAAATTCTAAATATGAAAATTTAAGGAGAGCATTTCATGTCTACAGTGAAGAGAAGTTTTTCTTGCTTCTTGTAGAATTATCGGTGTGGGGGTCCACTTAGGAAGACCTGTTGCAATTCTTAGGGCAGTGTGATATACAGTTTCAAGGATTTTACGGTCTGTTGGACAGTAAATATATGACAGCCATTATCCAGACTGGAAACAATAAAGGATTTCACGATTTGAAGAAGATGAGCGCGGTACGAGCACCCCATTCTTTTACCTGCGATACCTTTCAAAGCATTCAACTTTTTTGATATAGCCTTTCTCTTTTCCTGAAAATGATGACGGAACGATAAACTGTGTGAAAAATATAATTCCGAAATTCGAATATTTTTACTCCAGGAAATAGGATGATTGTCGATGAACAAGTTGAAGTTAGGTTGTTGTCATTTTGAAGAAAAGTTAATCATAGAACATACATTTTTAGTGGGTCTATTAATAACTTCCATTCTTGACACCAATTTTGTAATATTCCAAGTGCAGATGTTAGTTTTTGAAGTTTTCCCAAGTTAACAGATTCATATAGTAGAAATATGTCCTCAGCGTAATTGAAACATTTGATGTCAGGGGAAGGATATCGTAGAGGTCTGCCATAAGCGCTGAGAACAGAAAAGGTGATAACACGCTCCCCTGTGGATCTCCTCTATATGAAGTAGCTGATGAAGATAGCTTATTTTACGACTTTACTTGAAAATAGCGAGCTGTAATGAACTGTTGAATCCACAAAGCAGCGTTTCCTTTGATGATTACTTGAAGTAATTTATAAACTATGCCGTCTGACCAAACTGAATCATAGGCCTGGAAAATATCCGCTGCAACCAAAACAACAAATTTTCTAGAGGATCTGGCAGAAATTATGAGATCACGAATGATGGGTCAGATACTGTCCCAACCTCGATGTAGTAGAAATCCGTGGTGATTGGAACGAAAGAAAGATATGGTTGATATATCATAAATAAATCTCTTCAAAATCATTCTTTCCATTAATTTACACATGACTCAAGTCAGAAATATAGGACGGTACGATGCCACAAGAACGGCCATCTTTCCCGGTTTTAAGATTGGAATAACAATGGAGGATTTCCGTATTTATGGTACAATACCCGTAATATGGAAATCCTCCATTGTTATGCCAGATCCATTGTTAAGCCACGACTTATTCATCAGGGAAAGGAGGTAATCTAGGTTGGTAGTAATAATGCCTTTCAATATTTTTGCTGATATCTTATCTGGACCAATAGATGAATTTTTGCATTTTATTAATAAATTTAATATGAAAAGAAAACAATTTTGTCTAAATCAGGAGGTAACTGTTACTTCTATTAACATTCAGGAACTACTTATTGAATAAAACAAAGGATATTTTTGGTGCTGCAACGTTTACTTTTATTTCTTGCCTGTCGTAAAATAGACGAGTCGATACACATTTTGCTGCAAATATAATGTATAATATCAAAAATTCTGTCATTTATTTTCTATCACAGATTTTGTTGAGATACGTGCTTTCAGCCCGATATTATTTAGAATTTTTCTTTTATATTTATACTGCCAAAATATGTAATTAAAAATAGATTTAAAATTTTATAAGAATGTGCTATCTTTACTTTAATAGAATAGTGAAAGCATTGGGTTTTTATTATTTTCTGCTTGTCAAAAATATGATTGATACGTTAGAAAAGCCTTTCTCTCATAATTATTATATACATTAAAATTAATTAGAAAAATTGGTCGTAAAAACAAAACAGTTGTCTTTATTTACAAAACAAATCACATAAAACTTTTTTTTTTGTTCATTGGCCGCAAATATCATATATACATAAAAAAATGTTTTCCTTAAATCACTGATGTTCTATTTTGCACATGACTTCGTTGATGTAAACGGAACTCAAGAATGGTGAAAGGTATGATGGATATTGCCAAAAAGACAGCCAACAGTAAAATTTTTATATGGGTACACATGAAGATACTAAAGGTATATGTGAGAGACATTCCTAACCACTGCAAGAGGTAGTAAACACAGATGGGTGTTTGCCAGTCATCAGGATATGTAGTTGTTAAGAAAGCTGAAAAGAAAATATTATTGTTGAATAATTTATGACTCTGTTTTCATACATAAGAATATAAATATTATTGGTTAATATATCGTAAGGCAAATATTTAAAATATCTAAATAATTATTCAGCGACACAGGCGAAATATTAATGGAAAAATACACTAAAAAGATAAATGAAATAATAGTTTCTATTTATAGTTTGATCGTTACTGAGTGTTTTTATTGTAATGATAAATGTTTGCAACCATCATTTTACATCAGTAATTTTATACTCTATCGTGGAGTATTATGCTATAATCTATGTGGTAAACCCATTAAAATTTATCCAAAAGGAGACAAAATTTATAGATAAAACAAGCAAATACTATATTTTTATTACAAACATTTAACGAAATTAATCATCATCAAAGTTACGAAAATCATGAATATTAAAAATACAACAGGATTTACATCAAATTTTTAATGTTAGAAACACACAACAAGATTCACGTAAACATTATAAATGTAAAAGATAAATCTTTCTTTTATTAGTAAATCTTAAAATTTATAGCTTAAAATGATACCAATGATAACTTTAACTTTGATAAAAATTTATAGCTTAAAATGATACCAATGATAACTAATGATAACTTAAAAGTTGTAAATGAAAATACCTCTGGATATGATTTAAGATGCAGCTCAAACTCATAATAACAACATTTCGTACAGTGCAAATTCAATTAAATAAATGCTGGTGGGAATTTTACGAAAGAGTTTAAGTTTATATCTTGTTTTGAAAAATAAGTTTTATCCAGAGAGAAAATTAGTCTATTCAAATTTATATATTACTTTAGAGAAAAATTCTAATTTTATCAATTATTAAATGCCATCAAATTAATTTTCTTGAAGTTAGATGAAAATTAAAATCACCTCAATAATTCCGAACTTTTGATAAAGAAAGTGAATTAATACATACAAATCATACATATATAATAATGAAAGTTCCAGTAAATACCTGTCCATGAATATCATTATTTTGAAATAAATTTGCATATGGCTAGAGTGTGAAATGTTTTTTCTTATTTGAAAAGTGAGTATCAAAAAATATAAAATGTGCAATTGTATACATACTGTAGAAAATAAAGAAGATATATCTTATTCCTGTAAAAAGATTTCAGAAATGTTGTGAGCTGTTGTTGAAAAAATGCTTCGAGTTATTTTATGTAATTCATTCGTTAAAAACAAGTATTTTTGATTACTCTCAGTTAATAAATATCAAAATAATCAAATCATGCTTAATAATCACTAATTATAACAGAAACATTTTTTCTTTAAATCTCTCATTAGACATTAATTAAAATAATGTTTGAATTATGTAAACCAGTGGTTTAAATGATAAATTAAACTCATTGGTAATTTATAAATTTAATATTTCACACATATCGAAATCAAATCATTTAATTTCTTGCAGGTAAATATTTTAACAATTTATCAAAAATTGATTTTTTCTCACTGCATTTTTCAAAGTGTCGAAGATATAGGGCATTTCTTATTCAAGTAATTGTATTCTTAGTGATTACCGGGGCAATATATTTTTGTCTTCACCTTTGTTAAATTAAAAATTAATTCCCTTGAAACCGTAAAATAGTACATAAATAAAAGAAAAATAATATAAATAAAAGGAGATTTAATGCCATTTAAACAGTTTTACTAATAACTACTTACATTAGAGTGTTTCAAAGCCGGAAACTTTTAGTGTTTAATAAGTTATTAGTGACAATGAATTCTTGAGTATAGAAGAAATAAATAAACAAATAGTGTACAATTATTTATTTTTAAATATTAGATTGAAAAATTTAACACTTTATAAACAAGAATCTAAGCGGTAATGGTTTTAAAGAAAAATTTAAAACATCATAATAATTATACAAAAAAAAAAAAGAAAAAAATCTTATAAAATTTTTCCCGTTTTCGTTTTTGATTCAGCACAATTCACGATTGATTTTAAAACTGAGAGTTTTGTGTTCAGTATCTTTGTATATTAGGCTGTTTTATATGAAATGTCCATTTCAATTCCAAAACCATTTTACAAAATTTGCAGAATCCATATGACCAGCAAATAAATATAAATAAAAACAATATACAAATGCACTACATTGTAAAAGAAATAGCATAAAACATAAAATAGAGAACAGGCAAATCTCAAGAGAAATCAACCAAAAGGTTTCAAATTTATTTTAGTATTGACTTCGATATCAAGTTTTGTATCACGGTTTGGAAAAAGTGAAATGTAGTGAATTTTGAAAGGAAAACAAATTTGAAAATACTTACATTTACAATACACTTAAATATTATTTCAGGGAAAATATTTTTTTCAAAATAGAATGTTATCAATAACAATAAAAGAAAACAATCACATGCATACTTATATAGTTGTAATGAAAATATAAAAATATACTCCCAAAAATTATTATAAATTAATATAAAGAAAGTATTAATACTCATATAATATAGTATATATATATATATATATATATATATATATATATATATATATATATATATATATATATATATATATATATATATATTATAATAAAAAATAAAAAAGACTTCTTTTCAATAATTATATTCAATAATTATAAAAAAGACAATAATTATTGAAAATAATTACATATTAATACTCAATAAAAATGCACTAAATAGGGATTTCTGAACAAATTGCTATTTTTCTGACATTAATACACATACATATACATAGCTGTGCAAGCGAGTCGCGTACTGTGCCTTTAGGTTAATAAGGTTGAAATATTTTCCCAGCACAAAGTGACTCGTATTTTTAATCCACGGTTAGGTGAAGAGGAAACAACTGAGCTTCTACCTTCCTTTCCACATCCACACTCCACCAGCGGAAGTATTTTGGACCTCGCATATTAATGGGGACGAGTCCCCACTTCGTCGAACTTAAGCAATCAAATGAGGGAGAATGTATGGTCATCCTCCCAATCATTGTCCGCGGAAATAGTGCCTCACTTTGTTGATCTTAACAAGAATCGACCTGAAGCTACAGAACCACTGGAGCTCAAAAATTTATATAAGGAAACTTAGCTTTGTATCTTAATTATATGATTATTGTAAATTAAATTGTTGTAAGCCGTAGTTAGGAATTATTTATTCAATTAACTAACTGTAACTCACTATATTGTACTTAAAACACTAAAAATAATTTTTGAAATTCAAGTTCCAATTCATATGTATATTCGTAATTTAGGAATTAGTACAGATATAAAATTTTAGACTACGAGAACAATCTATTGCTAACAAGTTCGCAAATTAAATGCTATTTAAGAAAAATTTATGCGTGTCAATTTTAATACATATACTACATGATTCAACACAATCCAATAGATATTTAAAATCTGTTGAAATCATGAGAGGTTTATGATTCAAATCATTGAAAAGTTCCATCAGAACAGAGGTACATCATTTCAATTGTTGTTAAAAGACAGTTAGAAACCAAAGAAATAAGGTGTTTATGTATTCAAGTATATGTTTATGGCTAGGCACAATCTTCAAAGAAAAACGAAACTTTATTATTAGAATCTCGGTATTTTAAACAAGTTACCTAGTTAATATAACTAATTATTATATAAAATCTGGGTATTTTAATATGAATTTGAAACATTATTTGATTTGCTTGCTTGTTGCTCAAAAATTATTTCTTTCTTAACAAGGTTAAACATTTCTGAATCTAATGTTTAAAAGATATTTTAAACCACTACAAATATTTCCACATGATTTGGGATACGAACTTTTAAACTCTTAAACCAGTAATCAGAGTAATATTCTTCCAGCTACCAACTCAACGAATTTGAAAATTCCTCAAAGTTTAAACTAATTTCAATTCGTCAATGTAGCAAGTCTATCCATTAAATATTTTTACGATAATTTTGTTTGCGTTCAGAATTTAGGGGTAAAAGTTATAAGGATCTTTTCCGAGATGATTCATTACTTTATCCATTAATACATTCATGTTGCGCATTATTTGTTTGATTTTAAATCATTCTTAATACTAATTCAGAAAGTAATGCTATTTAAAAATAATTATTAGTACACTCTGTTGATTTTTGTGTTAAATTTCACGATACTTTCTAAGAAGATTTTTTCTAAGAATAAAATGCTAGTCACACATAAAAGAATTCTTTCTAAAATTCATATTACATACTGAGATCCTCTACAATAATGAAAATAATTTCAACTAAAAATCTATATAACTATTAGAGTCTCTAAAATGGACATCAAATATCCTTAGCTGATGTTCCTAAAACCATAATCGCCATTGATGATAAAAATTTCATGGTAATTTTATAGATATTATATGCTTTTACTGCAGCTCGCATGTTACGTCACATAATGATGAGAAAAGTATTTAATAAAAGTGTCCGGACTTTCATAGGAATTCTACTGAAAATGTGTATTCATTTCATCTGAAATTTTAATTACATTTTGATAAGGGTAATACAAAATACTTATGAATTTTCATTTAATGCCTATATTGTTTCTTGATATTGTCATTTTCATATATAGCAAGTGTGAAAATGTTAATATTCACAATGATAATTTAAAAGCCTATTATTTACTTAAAGATTACCATTAGATTATTATTAAAGATTATTATAAATTTACATTAAGGTTATCTTTATAAGAATAAAGATTAAACAAAATGTAACTGTTTGATTATAAACTTTTGATTTTGAGTTGAAAATCTTTCTTTTAAAGAGCCTTAACGAATTAGCTTCACATTTATTTTAAAAATGCTAACACAATGTTTTCTAAATTAGTAATTTATGCAATAATATTCTTATCCAACATTTGCTGCAAACCTTTAATTCAACGTCTTAGAAAATTACTGAACTAGAGATTAACATCTTCGTGAAAATTATTTTGAATATATTTCTTCATTAAATTTTAATTGTTCATATAATAATATTTATTTTCTGCTTTTTTGTAAAGAAACACAGTTCATATTACTTTAAATTTCTTAAAATACAGTGTTTAGTATGTTACTGAAGTTAACTGACAACAGAATGTAATAGATCTTAAACATCACTTCAAATAACTTTTACCGCTTTCAGAATAGAAAATAACTGAAACGAATTTAATTATTCTCAGAATTAATGTATTTTCTTATTTAGTATAAAAGCATAATTTAAATTATTTCGTTTATTACGAATACTTCTTAATTTTTATAAAACATTAACTTTTTTAAAAGTTATTTTAAAGAAAGATTAAATAAAATAAATGCAAATTTTTAATATCTGTAAATGTTTCAAACATTTTAAAAATATGTAGCTACTAAATAATGATTACCGTATGTTTTTCAGGAATAACGCATGTTAATTAGGAAATATTGGTTATGGGAACTATTATGGTTTTCAATTATTATTACATAAAAAAATAAAAAAATAGCTTACTTCATTTATTTAAATTTATCTTTTTTAAAAATATATAACATTTTCAAAAATTAATTTTATTTACTTATATTTACTATTCAAAAAGGATAAATAATCATCAATCCCAAGGAAATTATGTAAGAAAAACATTCTCGATTTATTCTGTAACTAATGGATGTTTTTTGATACACTAAAGTAATATTAACAGATGAAGTACTTAAAGTAATTAGACTTTTAGTATGTGAAGGAATTGAAAAATCTTCTCTTTTTTGCTAGTTTAATGTAATTATGCTGTAAGAAACTCATTTGCTTTTTAACAAGTGTAGTGTACAAACAGAGTAAGTGCTTTGCTAGAGTAACAAAAAAAATATGTAAGGTTATTGTGCCTTAAGTAAATTTACGTGTTGAAATTTAGCATCTTTACATAATTTATAAATTAACTATAAATCTATAATTTATAAAGTAACTATAAATCTGTAGTTTATAAATTAACTATGAATCTATAATTTATAAATTAACTATAAATCAGTAATTTATAAATTAACTATAAATTTATAATTTAAATATTATTTTTCATTAGTAAGAAAAAGAAATGAATACGCAGAAAATGTTCCAAAAGAATGGAAAGAAAAAAGTAAGTTAAGAAATATTTTATGCACGACGTTCCTACATAATTATTTTTTAAGCGATTCCCTCCAATGAATTATTATAATAAATAAACTGATAACGTTTAGATTAACAATTTCAAATTGTTTGAATAGAAAGTGCTAACACAAGTAATATTTTAAGATTATTATTCCTTAAGAGGCAAAATATACAATTTGGTAATTTACTACAAACTTAAGAAAAGAAATTTTGCAATCTAAAATGTTGATATTAGTTACAAATGTAAGGAAAAAGTTAAATCAATTAGAATGAGGAACTAGAAAAAAACAATTAATTTTTTTCTGGAACTTAATTATTATTTATAGTAATTTAAGTCAATTCAAATGAGTTTGAGTTATACAATCAAAATTTGTTTTTAAAACTGATGTTTTATACTTACATATTATCAAAGTTTCCCAAACTGCGTTACAAAGACCCCACCCACCGGATATGACGTAAAACACAGCTGCGTCATCTTTTACAGGTGTCCAGAGCCACAAGACCATCAGAAGTCCAGTTTGGCACACCAGTGCTGCCGCCATTATGATTGGTCGCTGAAAATGCTGCGAAAAGACGTGAACTCCAATGGATCCTAAAGTATGACATCCTCCCAAACACATCATCGTAAACCCTATGGACTCGATTCCCAAGGCACAACTGATGTAATCCTGATTACAATGATAATAAAAAATGTAAATGTTTATGGAAATATTTTGGAATAATTTTCACTAACTTTGAACAGTTGTATCGATTAATACGAAAAAGGTATTAATCAATGAATGATGAAATAAATATTATATAAATTTTTTGTAATGAAAAGCGTTTATTATATGTATTTAATTTTAAATATTATGTAAATATTTTAAAATGTAATAATACTATTACCATATTCAAATCATGATTAAGTTGAAAAAAACTATTCCTTGAATTTTTTTTCAATGTGTAAATATTTCAAATTTTGAAAAAAATTAAGTAAATGTTGTTTATACTAGACAAAACTATTTTTTGGAAAATAATTTCTGGTTTGGTTTATTTGCCGCTCAACGGTCATTTTTTGCACACGAGGGTTAAATAGACCGTGACCTACGGTTTAAAGTGTATTCCGAACCACTGCAAACATTTATGCCCAACGTGGGATTCGAACCCACGAACTGTCGAATCGAAGGCAAGAGCGCTAACCATTCGGCTGCCAGCTTGTGAAAATGATTTCTGTCAAGCTTATGAAATAATGTATTGGTAATAGAAGTATAATATTTTCAACTGTCATAGCACTGCTAGAAAGCTTAAAACACTCATCACACATAATATATCTGCAATAATTTATTTTCATAGTATCACTCCAATATTTTTACAAAAGAGTCTGCTAAATTATTGCCATATTATTATTTTTATTAAGTAGTTATTTATTTAATCCCTAGTTTCCGATAACATGAAAGAGGACACAAATCAAATACAACTTATGAATACAGTTTTTTGAACACCCACAGCCAAAGTGTTTGCATTTAACCAATCATAGCATTTCAGATTCCTTAATTCTCTCTATTGACAAATCAGTATTACCGACTTTATTATTTATCTGTAAATAGATCTTAATGTAAGAATAATTATTTATAAAATAATTTAAAATAAAATGTTTAAGAAAGGAATTTTACGTACACATACGTACGTATTTACGTATATTTACGTAGTGCATTTGTAAATTTTCATCAATTATTCGGATTTATTTGTCAAGGTATCAAGAATATTCATAAATTATAAATGCATACATTCTCAATTTGAAGCATTCTAAAGAATGGCGAATCTGTATGCAATGGAAGATTGTTAATAATTTCTTTAATGAAATTGTCTTTCCATTACTAGTATATTTACATATCTGTGACTGCTTTGTCAGTAATATAGATTTTAATTTATAGAGGAGAATGAAATTTCATCAAAAGTATTTACAGACTTTTTAAATAATTTTTCCTAATAGAAGATTTCTGTAAAATTATGTGGACCATATAGATACATTTTAGATTTTGAAAAAATATTTCTGTTGTCAGAAGTTTACTAAATTTAATTTAGATTTTTTTAGTGAAATAATATAATACCTTTATATATATATAATATATATATATAAAGGTATTATATTATTTCACTAAAAAAATCTTACATATATACATATATATATATATATATAATATATATATATATACGTATATATATTAATAAAAATAAGTAAACTTTTAATAAGAAAGGTACCTAAATAAAGTAAATTTTTACCACTTTATAAAGGTAAATGAAAAACACACACGTATTTACTAATACTAAGCAAAATAAATTATAGAATGTAAAAATACAAATTCTTCTGCTATTTAATGATAATAATTGTGCAATTTTTTTTACAGAATAATGAAATGTATTAAGCAAGAAAATTAAAAAAATTAAGCAATATTTTTTAATATTTCTCAGGAATTTTTCCTCATGTTGTATCTTCCTATACCTATTAAATGTTTGATTCTATTAAAGTCTATATCTATAAAATATCCCCAAAGATGCACGAAAAAATTTAGGATATATTTATCATAAGATTTTAAAAGAGTAGGGAATTGTATTACTGAATTTAATCAAAAATCGTTACATTAGTCAAGACTTTGAAATGTTATCAAACAGAAAATGATAAATAAAAAATATAGTAGCCAATTCCGACTGCATTTTCTCCTTAGTTTATCACGGGAACAACCTGGAAGAATTTTGTAATGCTGTTTCATCCTTGACAAGAAAGCGAAGTCAGAAGTTTATATATGATTAATATCTCACGTGTTTCAAATATAAAATTTTGATGTAAATAAGGCAAAATGGATTATTGTAAAAATGAGACAGTGAAAAATTACGAAATTAATGTAACTACTTTCAATGTTCATTAAAAGGATTAATTGGTTGAAGTGAAGTGGAAAATCAATTGTGCATGGGAAATTTTTGTCTATAGAGTATGTTTAGTAAAATTATCCGTAGGATACAAATTTTTGAACTAAAATTAATTTAAGACTATATTTTTAACTTATAAACACTAATTGTTCTCAATCTTAAGTAAAGAGCTACAGTAAATATCCTTTTAAACATTCAACAAATCTTAAACAATATTAATATTTACTCGTTTTATTTGATATAAAGCCCTTACTCATTAGAAAAAAAATCACTAAATATTTATCTAATTACACAATTCTTTGAAATTTGTGTCATACAACAATCCAGAAAAGTGAATGAAAATTGATTAATTACTTATATTTTTTATAAAACATGTTACAGAAATTTGCTTTCACATTTTTTAGGATTTATAATTTAAAATATTATCATCGGAATTTTTTTAAAAACAAGATATTTTTAAACACTATGTAATTTCTCTGGAATCGGTTTAAGTTATTAAATATTGTCTCTCTCTTTTTAACAAATCCATATAATTTTTAAATTAATAAAACTATTTAATAAGCGCAAGGTAAAATTTGTAGTATACATACTCGTGTAAAATCTCCAAAGATGAATGCTTGTTCAATTCCGGTGAAAACTACCATTAGTACCACCAAACACACATTGTTGTCAAATATCAGAAGTTTTATTTGTCTTAGAGTCTGATAAAACAATGGTCTTTCCAACGGATCTTGTTCAAGCAGTACTTCTAATTTCTCCAAAAAGATTATGAGCGTTATTACTCCGAGTAATCCTGCTGCTGTGTAAACGTATATGAAGAGCTCTGTAACATTTGATGGAATAGATATACTGAAGGGTACTTGATTCAGATTCTCTCCTTTCAAAAAGCTCGATTCTTTAGATGCAAATGTATTATCGCATTGAGTTCTGGAACACGTCTGTATTCTTCGAATGACGCTAACTGCAGTTTCATTTGATGCATTGTTTGGATGTTGCTCTTGCAAGGGAGCATAACTGAATTCCATGATAATGGTGGCTATCAGATGTCCCCAAAAGTAAAATGACCTTGAAATAATGAAAAAGGTGCGTAAGAAGCGCTGTTGCACCTTGCTTCTGATAGCTTGCGTTAGGAAGGAAAGTCTCGATATATTCCGGAATAAATACGTCTTTTGAGCTCTGTAGGATGGTCCTAAAGTGAGTCCAATTAGGATAGAGTTTAAGATCAATACTGAAGTGTAAGCATAATTAAAAGCAATGACGAATGTGACAGGAATCCATGCAGAGGCAACCATCGTCCATTTGGCACCAAGTTTTCGGGTGATGATTGGCGCAAATAGAACAGAGAGAGTGGCAAACATGTACAAAATTCCAAGTGCCTGAATACCCATTCCTGGGACTGTTGTACTTAAGAGGCTTTGTACAACTGAAAAACCACTTAAGCAAAGTAGCATGGCTACACTTAAAATGACAGTACTTCTCATAACTTTTCTCTCCATTTGTATTGATCCCACGCAGTCTGAAATGGAAAAAATATAATTTTTTAAAGTAAATTGTTAACATTTATGTTTTTAATTACTTAAAAATTATAACTAACACAAATTTTGATTTTGAACTAAAATTGAAATTTATATGAATGAAAAGGGTAGTGTAGAGTTAAATGCTTGGAATGTTAAATACAAACTTTTAAATTAACTATATATACATTGAAAACTGTATATAAATAAAAATTCAGAAGCAACAATATCTGAAGAAATTATCACTGTGAGAATCTCTTTAGGTTTAGTTGCCAATCTTGGAAACAAATGTCTTATTTTGAAATCCTGCCATCTGTTTTTAAAACTTTTCTTTTTTCAGAAAAGAATCAGAAAATTTTTGATTCAATAAAATATTTGTCCTTGGAAACTTCTAGAGATGTTTTGCCCAAACCATAGCAAAGTATTTGAGCACAGTTTTTTATATAAGCTCTTAAGACATTGAAAATAAGATCTTACGCTCCACTTAGATTGTTTAAAAATGAGTATAGATAATAATTATTTAATATTAATCTTATTATGATAATAATTTGAGAAAACTGCATGAATTTTATTTTTTAAATTTATTAATAAGTTTACCACTTAAAAAAATTTAATTCTGTCCATTTTTTGTGATAAATGAATATGACATCCGTCCCTCATAATTTAACAGTGATTAGGACCAATTGCATTTTTCATAGTGGGCTTCGAAAGTGATATGTTTAACTTTTCTATAAATTGCTTTAGTATGTTTATATGAACTTTCGATATATATATTTCTAAGACTAAGCAGGAAAAAGTAATAAAAATAAACTCTTTAAAATTAAAACATATAATGTTTCTCTCTTATATTAACTCTTCCTAAATTTCATTCTAAATAATATGCATTGCAATACTACAGATTATATAATTTAGTTTGTTTATATAAATAAACGTAAATCCTTCAAAGATACGTTATGCTGTTTTTAAGGAATAATTTATTCAAATTGCATTCAAAAGATTAATGCATGATTTTAGTTATAACTATATTACAAAGTACACATTATAGAAAAAATATACATCACTTTGTTTCAGATCTATATATTTGCATCAAATTGAATGATTCTGCGAAAATCCTATAAAAATTTAAAATAAGGATAAGGATTCTTCTTAAAACTAAAGTTGTTATGGCGGATTTTCTTTTTTTATGTTTGCATATATTTTAAACATAAAATTTTGAATAAAAAAATTTTCTTTACATTTTACGAATTTTCTTTCTTTTTGCATGCATACATTTTGAACATTAAATTTTGAATAAAAAATTTTTTTTACATACCTTATTCTCTTCTTAATCTAAAGTTAAGCAAATGAAAGCATAGCTGCAGTATATCATGTTGGTTTAGCACTTTAACTTTGATAGAGAATTATCTAGCAGATCAAATTTTTTTTTTTTTTTTTTTTTTTTTTTTGCGGAGAGAAACTTTAAATTGAGGTATTCTCTTTCAGCTTTCAGAAACTATCTTCTATTTTATCTCACAATGTAATGTTGCACAAAATAATTGATATTCTAAAATTCTTACCTGATGTATATCATCTTAGAACATTTTACGTAAATTTATTTTATTTTTAAGTGGTATTTACAAAAATATAAATACTTAAAAAATTTGAAAAATTAATAACAATAAAATTAAATTTGCGCTACTGTCAAGTTTGCTACACTTTGAACAAAACTCTTATAAAATAATAAATTTTAATATATTTTAATAAATATAATAAATTCAAGTATCATGTAAGCCCCCATATTATTGCCATAGTTATTTTGAATAATAATATGTAGAATTTTTTTTTAAATTGCAGAAATATGATATTTTTTGAAGAACGAAATATTGCCTTATATTTAAATGAAAGTATATAAGTTTCTGAAGTAAAAAGTTCATTCTTTTAAATGCTTAAAAAAATTTAAACATTTAGTAATAGTTAAAGTATTCTTTATTTTTAACTTCTTATAAGAATAAAATTAATTTTAGAAAATAATTTTTTAAATTCATTAGTATTAGATACTAATATAGTTTCTTTTGAAATAAAATTGATGGAAAATTTGAAAAGCTAATTTTGAACTTATCACCATCGTCAATTTAAACTGATGAGTACATTTCTGTGTATAAAGATTTAATGAAAAGGAATTTTTTAAATTTTATGAATTCATCAAAAATTAAAAATTTTGTTTCTTGTCTTTTTTCCTATATTTCATTTTAAAAAAAATTATAGAAAATTTTATTTTCAACTTGGATTTAAATTTTGGAATTTACTTTTTTATTGTACATATACTTATATTAAGGTATACTATATTAATATCCAAAGTATTAGCTAAATCTTAATTCATTATAGTTTTATCTAATTCAATATAGTTTTAATATACAAATTATTCTCCTTTATTCATTTCTGTGCTTTTAACTTTGTGTATTTTAAAGAACAAACAACGTAATATAGAAATTTTGCAAATTTATGGTTGGTAGAACGTTACATTTTTAAATGCAATTAATTTATTGAGATGATTATTTTCTTTAATTTCTTTAGTTAAGTTTCAAAGGAGTAACTTATAAAAAAATAATGCTTACTGAATGAAAAAAAAAATTAGAAATACCTTCATTTTCTTCTTCTACCTCTTCCTTGTCACATCTTTTAGGCGAAGATGCTGACTCTTCTTTTTTAAGTCGTACCGGCCGCTGGTCAGCCGAGCAGTCGCCTATCATCTCGTATGTCACTTCCACTTGGTCTTCCTCACGACTCCGCTCAGCCATTGCCTGCTCCAGGAGCTGATCCAGGGATTTCCGGCACTCCGAGGGAGCGAGCTCCATTACTCTTACAAGCTACTGGCGATTGACTATGAGCACATTGTCTGTAGGTCTGAAAAATAAAAACTCCTATTAAATGTATTTTGACAAAATCTTCTAGTGATATTTTTTAACCAGAATTTTTTTTACCTAAATCTGTTTATTTACTTTTAAACTCATTAAGCAGCTTTAAACAAAATTAATAATAAATGTCTCAAAGGGACTTAAAACAGTTTTGCTTAAAAATTAAGTGAAAAAAATTTAATTCATTTTTTTCATACCATATACGCTTTCTATTTAGGCTATGAGCAAGTGCTTATTTAAACATGTTCCTATTTTTACAATTTGAATTTATCTTTTTACAATTATTAGTGCAATACTTTGAAATATGCATATGCACTTGTAATTATATATAAAAACTAGTCAAAAATTAATTCCACTAATTATTTCCCTGGAAGAAAGAATCTTTTTTTATTTACGAACTGTACTTAAATGTTTACTATTATATTTCGCTGTAAATGCTGAAAGATAGTAACATTTTATAACTATATTATTATTTTCACAATAGAGTTTTCAACAATACTATGGTTTAAAAATATTTAACAAGAGGTGTTTTTTTTTATCATAAATGTGCTTTGATAATAATCTGAAGAACATGGAACTTAGAAATGATAGACAATATTTTGTACTTAAATAGTATCGAATACAGTGTGAATAGAGTACTATGGAAAAAATCAATGTATTGAAGGAAACAAAAAGCCATATCAAAGTTATATTATCATTGTAAATGATTATTTGTCCAAGAAGAAGATCAACAAGCAAATTGTTTTCAGTATGATATATGGACTATCCTTACTACAATGTTTTATTCACTCCGCCTTTCCATACTCATCAACCAGACTGTCTAACAGTCATGAAGTGAAGGTGCTCCATCTTAAATCAGCATCTCACAGCTATTCCTCAAAAGATGTAAACATGCTATAAGACGCCCCCCTCCCTGAGCATCGCACATAAATCCTATTATATTTAAATCAGGGCTACTTGTTGGCCAATCCCATCGATTGGTTTCTTGACATTGTAGTAGCTGCTGAATAGCAAAGGTCCGGTATGTCCATAAATCGTCATCCATAAAATGAAGTCCGATTCAGAAGCACTTCAGAACAAACGTGGATGAGGAAGGATCATCTGCTTGTAATATCACTCTATAGTTACAGAGCCTCTGTCGTAGACGTGAAGCTCAATCCACCTGGTCAGCATATTACGTCAACAAAGTACAATCCGTGTCCATCATTACATTTTCTTTCCGTGATGTTTCGTGAATGAAGACGTGTTCCAACCTCTCTCCAAAGAAACTGGCGTTGATAATCACTTGTTGCACAGAAAAGACTCATATCTGTAGTGAGGACTCGATTTCATTGATAAAACGTTCAATTTCCGTTCTACAACAGTGTATATGGTTTCGCCTATGCTCATATTTCAAAGGGATGCAGCAGTCAGAGCTTTGTGTGAATAGGCCACATTTGAGAAGGTGTCTAAAATCAGAATTGCTATACACAGTTGCTGCACAGTGAAGCTTGCCGACTGGTTTCGTGCTCTTTTCTTTTACTGGACGATATATCGGCTAGTTATTCCAGTTGTTTTCCCAGGACGGCCATCAATAACTTTTTGATCTTCCAAAATCTGTACTTATATTTTGCAAGGTTTTCTAAACGTGCAAAATGATTTTATATTAACATAAAAATTAATTTTTCTGTATAAAAGAAGGAACTATTTTTCAGTTTTTTAGTAGAAATATTTGAAATATTCTTACGGACTTCTTTTTATTTATATTTTACATAAAATTGTGTTATGTGTCAATAATAATAATTTGTCTAATGTTCACGAATTATTTTTGACAAAATAGTGTCGATTGAAAGTTGTTAGTTTTAAAATTAATGGCTTAAGCATTAATATTTGGGATTTGTAAAAATTAATAAAACTATTTTTAAAATGTAGTTTTTATTTTGTTAGACAAAGTAATGTTAATGTTTTTATAGTTTTTCAACCAAAATATTTGTTAATTTTAATTCAAAATTCTAACCTTTAATTTAACAAATATGCTTAAATTTTTAAGAAATTATTGTAAAATAATATATTAAATACATTTATCGAGTATTGTGATCTATTAAATACATTGAACATAATATTCAATAAACAATAAATAAATAAAAACATATTTATATATAATCACAAATATTTTTATTTCAATGTTTATTTCCTGTTAAAATTACTTTTAACTTTAGATATATTAATGTACATGCTGCAAAAGCTACATTATCTCTAATTAATTTCTATTCATAAAATGATTCTAGTTTACACAAGGTATTTCATATTTAAGTAGAATTTTATCAATTTGTAATACACAAACACACACTCATTTCTAACAAAGAATTAAACTAAAAAGATATTATTGAATTTAACATCAGCCGAAAGTATTTTAAAAGTAAATAATGTACCATAATTTCAATAAAATTGAAAAATATTTTAATATTATTTTATATTTTATCTTTTTGAAATGTAAATATTTCTCAATAAAAGTTTCTCATACAGTGTAATTTCATTAAACAATTTATTTAGAATAGCATTATTGAAATAAAAATATATAGAAATAAATTATACTAAGTTCTTGGAAATGAATATATATAGAATCCGCTTTAATTTAACTTGAAATTTTAATATTTATTTTAAAGTATCAGTTGCTGCATGACGTTATGCCTTTTATTAAAGTAACTTTTCCAGCAAAACAATTTATATAATAATGTAACTAAGCAAAAACTTTTCTCAAAGTAAGCACTGTTAGAGTAAATTACATGTATTCAGTTCCACTCTTTTTTTTGGGGGGGAGCTGACATTTCCCTGACATTTCTTAATGTCATTTATTTTATCATCTTAAGATAAAATTCAAATAGCTATTTACATACGATGTTATTAAATTTAACTTCAGCTGAAAATACTTTAAAAGTAAATAATGGTCCATAATTTATTTATGAAAAAGGTTTCATTTCTCTTAGGGGACTTCTGTTACTTCCGTCAAATTTGATTCAAATTTAATAAGATTTTG
>CM057811.1:82761890-82969390 GCA_030067965.1 Latrodectus elegans
TTAGTAGAAATTATTTAAGCATTGTTTATTCAACTTAAACTTCACAGGCTGTGAGTGTGAAATATTTTCTTTTTACCACATGTGTTTACCTTTAAGGAGATGTTACATATATTCTCATTTTAAAGTTAAGATGATGTCATCTTTTGGAAAATTTCAGGTAACGCATTCTGATTGAAAAATAAACCATTCATTCTTTTAAGATGTGATTATTTAGCCTTTGGCTATATTACAACATATATGTATCTCCTCAGTTTGTTTAGATTCCTCAATGTTACATTTAAGCTTTTGAATTCTGACATAAGAATTAATGAAGCGATCAGAACTCTTATGTTTTTTATGCAATGCTCATCGCAAAACTGAAGAAAACATTTTGATGAAAGCTAAAATCCACTGACGTTTGAGAATTGATGTCATTTATTATAAAGAAATTTGTATGTGTTTCTCTGTATTTCCCAGAAAGTAAAGGAGATATTGTGAGACCAAGAGCCAATTTCAAAATAGCATATCTTTTAATAAACTTTTCTAGTTCTGTATATTTATTAATTAAATTTTCCCCCTTAAAATTCATCAATTATATGTTAGATTGTTTTTTTTATTTCAGATTAATTAGTTCAACAACAAAAAATTTTAAAATCAAGCACACGTTAATAAATTAAGATAACAAAAAACTGTTTCAAATAGAAAGTAATGGAATATCGTTTAATCATTTGAGAACTACTGACACTTAAAAGTTCACTAACTCTATGCGCCAAATATTTTAATGAATAAAAAAAATTGAAATAATATTTCTAAACATCATTTACTATAAATAAATAACTAATATTATGAAAGATTTTACTAGTATTTGCAGTAGATAATATATTAAATTTTTATATTGCCTTACAATATGTGATAATAAATACATTGACTTGCTTTACGAATATTATATAATAATTTAAATTTGGAAGAAAATCGAAATAATAAACGATAATAGTATAGTTGAACAAAATTCATTTAAAATTAGTCATTTTGGGAGCACTCTAATAGTTTTCACATTAATATAAGTACATATAAATATAAGATTAAAAAAAATGAGGCTGCTGTGTGCATATTTTAATTGTTACGCCTTCTAAATGTGAATAAAAAGAAATAATAGTTATTTAAAATTTGTATGCATCATAAATATTCAGTACTGTTTTTAGCTTTTCTTATACTTTAAAAAAGATAGATTTTCAATCTTCATAAAGAAGTTAATTGCTGAAATATATTTCAATTGATTCTTTGTTATCTTATAAATTGTTTTTATCTAATATGTCACATTATTTGAAAACATATCAATTAAAAAGGTTTTCTTTTTTGTTGAACATATTGATATCAAACGTTGAATATTTTATTACCAGAACTTCTTGGAAAGTTGTTGTAGCTGGTTTCATTGTTTATTTTCATATAATGAAAAGGTCATTAATATATATTAGCAATATATAATATAATTTATTATGCAAAACCTAACATCAGTTATTCGGCTGATTTTGGTATAGTAATTTATTTTTCTTTAACAATTGTGTTCTAGAAAATTTAACGTTATAATGTAAGCAAAAATACTTGAAATATAATAAAACCAATGCTTTACTGTATATATATATATATATATATATATATATATATATATATATATATATAATATATAAAACATTAATATATAAAATACATTAATTAAATGTACATATATATATGTATTATATATATAATATATATAATACATATATATATGTACATTTAATTAAATATATATATATATATATGGAATCTTTTGATGACCTTTTTAATTGCATTGAAAAAGTAATTAAAATACACTTCATCACACATCAACTTTTCTAAGAATAAATTCTTGTTGAAAATATTATTTACTACACTTATTATCTTGATAATATAACAATTTTCACACAATACACACGTTCGTAAATATATATTTCGGTCAAAAAATTTAATTATTTGTTAAAATATAAATTCAAGTAATGAATAATTTATTCATATGATATTATTGATTAAATGCACTTTTTTTTGCGGAATAAAACACTAAGAACAATTTTTCATGGAAAATATATTTTGTCAAACATTCATAATAATAAATAAGACATTCATAGTAATAAATAAGATTCTAATTGAAGGGAATTTCTTTGAGGAGATATTGTGCTGAAATACATAAATAATAGATGAAATACTCGTATAGTGTCAAGCATCTGAAAATTTGTTAAAATATTTACTGATATTAATGTAAATTTATAAGATTATTAAAATTTAATTAAAGTACCTTAAAATATATTCTGTAGAAAATGAATTTCTGAAATACTCAGCTTTATAATTTTAGTTATTTATCTTATATATTTTATGCCATTTCCAACAAAACATAGCATAATGCATAAAGCTTAGTTTTTAAAGAATAAAAACAATTAATGCGAATTTTATCATGCATTTTTTTATTAGTATTCTTTCTTTGACAGTTATGTTAGCATATTAATAAATTTTTCTTTTTTTCTCCAAGGATACTAATTTTTGACTTATTTTGAGCGTAAAATACTGAAAAAATATTTTTTTATAATATTTATGGTATTTTTCTTAAGTGCACTTCATAATAATAAACGTTATAAGTAATTTTCTTGAAAAAGTTTTTTATTTATGTCAAAAATTAAAAAAATGGCGTTTTTCTTCTATTAAGGTAATTATATTTCTTAAGAATAATCAGAAGGATATTAAATTTATTCCATAATGTAAAGCTAATGGAATATTTATCAAAATAAATAAAATTATTTACTAAAGATTTTACAGTTTTACATAAAAATGTTTACTTGACGTTTCACTACATATATACACCATTTAAATTCAGAGAAAGGGAATAAAAACTAGTTAATTATAAACTTCATTCAATCATATTTAAGAAAATATCAATTGATGTTTATCATAGAATCTCTTGTCAGACAACTGAGCATCAGACAATAGAGCTTATAAGACAATTAATAAACTGCTTAACTGCACTCTGTTATCAATGACTTAGCCACATTTTATGAAGTACATTCGATATTACGGATTAAAAGCTAGAGTTAATTACTGCGTCCGTTGTATTCATTTCCAACACACACGCAACATGAAACAAACTCAATATTTGTGATTTTAATATCTAAGAATATTATCAATTTGTTGAATACGTCAAGCGTTTGGGGATAGTACTGTGAATGAAAGTAACGGCAAGTCATTCTTTTCAAAATTCATGCCTGGAGGTTTGTCCTCTCTAAGATAAAGCTGGTGTCATGTGGACTAGTGGCCAATTAATTCACTATCAGCTGATAACGATGGCCAAGCAATCACTGCTGATCTGTACTCGCATCAACTGGAACAAGTACAACAGTTATTTCTAAAGAAGATGTCAGCACGGTTTAATTTCAAAGGTGCAAGTTCCTGAGTGATAACCCGAGGATGGATAGGAATACTATACAGCGACATATTTGGGAGACTTTATGCAATCCTCCTGCATCACAAGACCTTGCAACATTAAGTTATCATCTCTTCCATTCCCTGGGAAATCATCTTAGTGGAAAATACTTTATCAGTGAAGCATATTTACGCCCAACACTCACGAATGTATTTGAGTACAAAACACCAGAGTGCTACATCAAGGGAATTCCACAAGTGGAGACGAGTTGTCAGAAGGTACTAAATGCCGGTGGTGATTACTTAGAGGACTAACCATTGGCTACATTTTCTGTAGGCCTTATTCTTTGGGGTAATAAAAAATAAGAATAACTTTCTTTCTTAATTACTTTATATATATGTATATATATATATATATATATATATATATATATATATATATATATATATATATATATATATATATATATATATATATATATATATATATATATATATAATGTAGGCGTAGAATAAATCGCTATGAACCATAATTACAAAGAAAAACAATGACTAAAAACCGGGTGCTGTACACTAGCTGTCGACATCTTCATGAATGACTTTGTTATTTGTGAAGCCTACTATTTGCGATAAACATGAACCGCTTAAGAAATGTAGAGTTAATCCACTTTTATTACTTGACTGAAATTGATGATATGCTGCTCAATTACATCTAGAAAGTGATTCGAAACAATTGTTAACCGCTTAGCATGCTATTAAACCAGTAAAAGTACATCAGATAATTATAATATAATTGACTCTTCAACACATCATGGTGTAGAATACTGGATGAATATGAAAAGGAGTAGGATCACCTATATTTGAGTTAGTTTTCTTTAATGATGTATACAAAAATACTGGAACTTTTACTCTTGATTTAGCTGTTAGAACATCTTGATTAATTTAACATCGCATGCAGCAGACTGAAGTGTCATATCACTTTTTGTCCCAAAAATTTCAAATATTGTAGCGTCATAATAAATAATGAGATATCCCTTATTTGCACATTAGTTGCCAACATTGGCAGATTCATAATTCTCACAGAATTTAAAAGGTGTGTTATGTTTATTCATGAAAAAACTTTTGCAATACAAAAGAAACACGGAAGCAAACCACTAGCGGTGCAACAACGTTTTTCTGACATAGAACTTGCAGGTATCATTGGGGTCAGTTTGTTCGAGTTATATATCTTACCATGTCAACTGGGCGCTCAGAAGTATTATTTACATTCTGTCTATGTTTTCTTATTTAATTACAGTTCCTAATAATATGATCACCACCACTGCGATCCAAGAAGTATTTCCAAAAATATGTTAAATTGGCGATGTTCCCGCATATATTAAGTTTGGAATATGGTGATGAAATGTAATCAACATTATGAAATGCAATCTTTTCACGCAGACGTATATGGGGCCATTCGAAACAGATAACTGAAATTTACTTAATTATTTGTGGTTACTCTATCGTTTGGATTTGCAAGTCAAGATAGTTAATTTTTCTTGCTTTTATTCTCTAAGGATACCATGAAAATTATTGTAAAAGGACCCGATGGCAAGGATATCAGTAGCTGATTCAATAATTAGATAGGCAAAAAATGTCGACGAAAATTATCAATAATCCAAGTCATCTTCGAGATTATTTATATCCATGCCAATCGAAGCAATTTCGAATACTTCTTGTGATGTTTGTGGCAATTCATTCTAGCACTGTACATTGTGCACATCAATCACTGTACATTGTACAGTACCACTGTGCATCAAACTACTGTACACTTACAGCATCACATGCTGTAAGTGTTTAGTGGTTTGATTATGCATTTTTATTTATTTGTCAGGTGAGAGTGACATTCTGTCGATGTTTTCTTATTTAATTACAGTTCCTAATAATATGATCACCACCACTGCGAGTATGTTTTTAATATTTTAGATATATATACCCTATATATTATAAAATGATTTCCGAGTATTTAAGAATATTGTGACACATTTTTTATTTATTGAACGTAACGTCAAAAAGTTTATCAAAAGCAATTTAAATTATTTCAGGTATTTGACTGTCAAAATAAAAATACATATAAATCATTTTTAATCTTTTTATTCCGCTTAAGTTACTAACATATTCGAAGATACCAATTAAAATAAGTGACCGGCTTTAGTTTTTGGAAACTGAAAAGGAGATTTTATTATTAATATTCTCAAAGCATATCTGAACTATTCTGTCTTTTTAGCTTTTATTGCAGCACAATTAATACAGGGATCAGCAAAAAAAAATTAACTTTGAAAATTAGCAACAATAGTTAAATTAACAAAAGGCTGTCCCTATTTCTAACGTATTAATATTCACGCAAATCAAATTTATGCATTCAAAAAATTTTAAACCTATTTTAATATAAAAAGTAGAAGCAAAAGCATTCAAGTAATAAACTCATCTTATAGAAACAATTGAGATTTTCACCAAAATTAGTATAATCTTTATGAAAAAAAATTTTTTACAGTTAAAAAAAGTTTACAAATCATATATTTCTAATGATGCCGTTTGAAGTAATTATTTAATATTGATAAAAACGTCAGTATAGTCATTATTATCTACAACAAGAGTTAGAAGTTAGATGTAATATCCATCTTAAGAACCTTAAACATTGCTGCTTGTTTCAATACTTTAATTCCTACCATTAAGGAAAGCATCATTTCAGGCGATATCTTTCAAAATATAACATGTTTTTATATTATAACGTAATCATTACTAAGATCTAAGAGAATGAAATCTTTATTTCATTCAGAAATAGAATGCAAAGCGTTTCTCAAGATTAAAAAAAAATATTGGGAATTTTTGAATTAGATAATTTTTAATCAGCTTTCAATTATATGCATTTATTACATTTTATTGCATTTAATAATACTTTTGAAGAAATACATAATTTATTTGCACTTTTGCAGCTTTTTATTTCTTCTGTAAAATAACAAAAATGTTACAAACCTTTAAACTATTTTGAGATTTCAGAAATTATAACAAACATGTACAGTATTTTTGATAAAATTTAATTTATTTTTAAAATATTTATGTTTATAGTCACCATTACTCATTAATAAGATCAGCTGTTAGGCGAATTTTCAAATTTTGTTATGCTTTAAGAATTGTACATTTATAGCTCATTATTTGTTATCTAAAATTGAACTAATTTCACATTACATGAATTTATTAGATAAGTGACTTATACGAGAAATTTACTGTAGCCCATTGAATTTCTTATTTTATTTTAATCATTCACACGCAATTCAAATTTTTTCAGGAGTTCTATACGACTAATGAAAAATTCAGTGTGACAGCTTAGGAAATTTCTTATTCAATTATTTAAATGATTTATGGATTTTCTTCATCACTTCACAAAGTTTTACAAATAAGCGTGATCATACAATCACTTCTTTTAATCAAATTCATTTCTTTAACAGTAATGTTCAAAACATGTTTAAAATTTCTGGCTAGATATTGATTTCAATAAATCATGTAATAAATTTACGACACATTCAGATTTAAAAACATCGATGTTATAGCATAACTGTAAAAATGTAAATAGAGAAACAGAATTTTTGATCTGAAAATATGTGTTAAACGCCTGGTTGTTGTCATTGTGTTTTATCAGCACATTTTACCTACTTTTATCCTTTTAATATGAGTTGCTTGTGTATGATTACTATTACTTTTAATATGTTAATAGTATGGAACTTTATGAAGAGCTCAAAGCCATTGCCACACACTTTTTCAATGAGTGTAATATATTAATATATACCGGAGTATGGATTCGAGTTCTTCCTGTTGATATCCTTGAAATTACTAAACACAATAATATATATATATATATATATATATATATATATATATATTATATATATACATAAATACATATGAATTTTTATAGTAAATTAATGTTTTTGATTTAAATAACTTGTTTAATTTGAAATTAGATGTAGAGTAAGAAACATAATGTAACCTATTTTGCCAATATATTTACATTTTGTGAAATTATTATTTTGGATAGAAATGTAACAGATAAACACTAAAATAATCAAAGTTTGACTTAAGCAAATAAACGTGTTTAAAATTGATTCTAAGAAGTACTTTTGATGAACTCTTCTTATAGTGAAACTCGTTTGTCGATAGTTTAGTTTTCGCTCGGTTGCTTTGGTTTGTTGTAATTTAAAATGAAACGTTGTATTTACTTTGGACTTGTAATATCATTTCAATTTACTTTTATGTCATTCGAGCTGAAAAAACAATATATTGATTTCAACAGTTATTGAAACAAAAACTACCTTACTTTCGAAACTAAATGTAGAAAATTAAATACATAAATTTTATCTTGAAATTATTTATGTTTTCTAAGGTTATTTATATTTCCTAAGATAAAATTAAAAAAATTATGTTATAAAACCATTTAAAAAGAACTTTTTAAATACTGAATATCAATTTAGCTAGATGATTATTCATAGTTATTTACTATCACTGGTTATAAAGTTTAGCCATTGGAAACATTGTTTTACATAATTAATTTTTCCAAAATTAACTAATGCTAAAACATTTACGAAAATTATTAAACACTAATTATATGTGCATCACTTTTAGAAACAATCATCAAGTCTCAATATTCAAGTGGCTTTTTTTGTATCTGTATGTACATATACTAAATAATTTTTCTTTTCATTTTGTTATGGCAAAGCTCATGCATCATTTAAATGTTTGAAACTTAAAATTTTTGTCAAAGTATGGTACAAAGTTTTAAGATTTATATTTTAAAATTATTCGAAAGTTTGAATTAGAAATAATATGAAAAGTGAAAAATATTTCTAAAATAAATTTTTCAGAAAAACGATCCTCTTATTCATTATCATTGAATATATTTGACAAAAAATGAACTGTTTTTCCTTTTTATTTTTTTTAATTTTATTTTTTAATTTACATAAATTTTGCTGCGATAAAATTTATGATAGAAACTTTTGTAATGTTATAATAATGAATAAGAATGAATGTTATAATAACTTTTGTTAAAAAAAATACTGTGTATATTTTACGGCATCTTTAATAATTGTAAAATAAATCAATATTAATAAGGCTTATTTATGATTACTTAGATATGATCTGGAGGTGTTTTTAATCATGTATTTATAAATTCATAGTCTAGATTGCATAACTTACCCTGCACATTTACATCTGATATGGATTAAAATGCAAGGCAATTATAGTAAAAGTAAAATTTATTTTAACTAAAATCCAAGTTAAATATTTTCAAAGTACATTTATTTGGTTATTTGAAACGTACCAAGTAAATTTATTTATAATTTGATCAGAAAAGCTTTATTAAAGAATTTTTATTTTTAACATTAATTCGCTTTATAATTTTTGCTTTATTCTTTGAATAAAGCTGTTATCAAGATGAATCGAAGTACTGAATCACTGATTATTGAAGTTTAAATATATTTATTAGAGAAAAATAAAATCATATTAATTCTGTCAAAAATATATTAAAACTAGAAACAATATTGTCTTCCAAATGTTGTTTTAATTTGCTTATTGAAATAATCCCTGATTTCTTAAATTAAGTGCGAGTATTGTATGCATGGGCTTACAAAAACCATAAGTCACCAATTGCTTTCTTGATCTTGCATTGCTTAATTTTTATACACAAAATACATCTTAAAGTACGATGTAATACTGTAAAAATGAATTAAGTGAAATAAGCACACGTTTTACCCTGTAATTAAAGATAAAAGTTTACTTAATATATATGCTTGCGTAGCATGGTTATATGTTAAAGACATTTACATAAAGGAGCAAAATATATTGCATTTTATATCATGGCGGTCATTTCTAATGTATTTTCATGAAATTACTTTTTGCATTAATAAAAATTCGCTCTTTGAAATAATTCGTAAAACGAATATTGAAATGCCAACAACTTCTACAGCCAAGTGAAATAAAAGAAATGCATATCATAATAATTTTTTTAATCTTTAAGCGGGGAGAATTAAATAAAGTTATTCCATAATTTATTCATATATTATGAAGAGAAGCATTATAAATAATTTGGACGATAATAGCTGTGACATTTATGGCAGGAAATAAGTTCGAAAATAAATTTTATTAAAAACGTTTAATGGATGAATCTTATTTATAGCTTTTACTCCAGCCTAATAAATTAGAAATTTTAATTAGTGGAACGTAAAAAAACATTTTTCATCAATCGATGAGAATTACACAAAAGAAAAGATGTAGTGCATTTTAAAGTAGGCGTAATATATGTGAACTTTTATTATGTACATAAATACTTCAGAAAATTTAATCCTTTCGTTATTAAATTCAATTTCAAGCTGCTCAAATGGAAAAAAAAACGTAAATATTACTTTTATAATTTGTTTAAAGTACAGTTATACAATAATTTCCATGAATTTATATAGCTTTTGCGCACAAATTATAATAGAAACCAACAATTTAGTTAATCTTTGTAAGATTTAATACTATAATCTTATACAAATTTTATTTATATTATCTTCATTAATTAAATCTTTCAACAATTTGAATAATTTAATGATTAAATTAAATGCATAAATAAAGTTATATGATGTGTTATTAGATGTCTATATTAGATTTACTAAAATTTAGTGTTTCAGAATATGTATTGCTATATTTGTAAAAGATTTTTTTAAATATTTCTGTCAAACTTAATAAGTTAATTTTGAAGCATTTTTCTCCATAATTTTGTTATAATATTGATATAATTAACTTTTTTAATGGTTATAATTTGAGCATAGATAAATGTATGTTTTCTAAAGTAAAATTTGCCATTGTTAAGAATTATTTCTATAATGCAAGATATTTGCTTATAATTAGATTGCAATTTTTGTAAGAAAGGAGAAATTAGCTGTTATTTGAGATAAGAAAAGAAAAAACTCATTGCATGGTTTGAAAAATTGGAAATTTTATGATGATATTAATTACACTAAATTTGCTTTCATAATAAAAATCCGTTTTATTGTCGATCACTTTAGTAAAACCATATTTATTATGCGGTGGGTTCTTAATTTTTTTTTATCAATAATAATATTTTCGCTTTTGAAATATGATAGCGTATTTTCATAATGAATATATATTAAATGTAAATAACAACAAATGCATAAGCGTAATAAAATTATAGTGATGTAAAAAGATAAGATACATTTTTATCGCTATCTAAATTCCATTATGAAATCAGTAACTAGCATTTTATTTCCCTGTTAGTAAGCGATGCACATTTGCATTTTTATGATGTAGTTAGTAATAATATTTTTGCTCCTTGATTTGGAAATAAAATATTTAATTAGCAGAAAAACAGTTTAGCACTTTTACTAATTTAAAAGCGTTCATAGATAAGGTAATCTGATTTAAAATTTAAAGATTTAATTAAACTGTGTAACCAAATACTACATTTAGATCGGATTTAGGTGAACTCACAGAAAAAATTCTTCGATTAAATGCTCATTTAATGAAACTAACATTTAGAAGATATTAAAAAACTTTCTTTTAAATTTTGGTTGACACTTTAAAAATAAAATGTAATTAATTCGTTTTAAAATATATGCTGGAATCTTGAGCAATTTTCTGAAATTTTATAATACTCATTCATATTTGAATCATTTTTTTAACAACCAAAGTGGAAAGTATAACCTCTAATTTCATAAAATCAAGTTTTTAATTTTATTATTCATGCAATTTTTAACATACTATACAATGCTTTATTCGAAATCAGTCATAATTGTTGGAAATGTAAAATTACGATAATATTTTTTTCTTATTTGTTTGAGTATAAATCAATAAGTCGTCATACATGCTTCATTATTATACGTTATTCTGTTTGTAAATATTTTGTTATTAATGGTACCCAGGCAATATCGATTATTGAACTTGCTTTGCAATCGATAAACTGATACAGAATTGTTAACATATTTGGAGGATGTATTCATAAGTTTTATCCATGTAGTTTATTTGATAATTCCGCTTTTAAAAGCTAGTGCAACTGTTTGATTATTCAATACTGGATAAGCATGATGACAAAAAATAAACTGTTGTTGTTCAATATACAAAACAGTACTCATATAAAGATCGCATTGGCATAAAAATCCCGTTCGTATCACTACTTCGTATTACTACGCAATTTACAGATAATCCTTGTTAGAGTTAAGGAAAGAAAAAGGGATGCCTGACAGTTCTTATTGGGCAACATAACAGCTCGAAATTGCTGTAAGATTTTTTGATTTACAGAATATTAATGCCACCTGGAAGGACAATCCGTGGAGAATAGTCCACATTGATAATGTTCCGCAATGACAATGGTCCACATAGACAATGGTCCACATGTGTCACAGGAAAGCAAATTCTAAAATTGTTATGCAGAGACCAAACAGATGTGCGTGCAGAGAATAGGAATAGCATATTTCTATCTTTCTCCATTCAATATTTGTTTGATTCAAACTCGTTCATGCATATTTCTCGTCTCTGTCAAAACTTTTTCATATCTCTATGTCTGTCGTTTTTTTCTAAAAATGCCACCAACATCAGGCTTTTGCTAAATACATCTTCGTTTTTTTAGGTTTCTTCTCTTTGTCTTCGTTTTTTATAGGTCATAAATATAATCTTACAGCGTTAGACTGAATTGGAGATTACCAACAACATTAGCATGTTTGTCAAGTTATAGTTAAACAACATTAGCATATTTTTCAAGTTGTAGTTAAACAACATTAGCATATTTGTCAAGTTATAGTTAAACAACATTAGCATATTTGTCAAGTTATAGTTAAACAACATTAGCATATTTGTCGGAGTTTTTTCCTTTGTAATGTATAAATTCGCTCAGAAATTTCAAAAATATTGAATGCCAAACTCTATGTATGATGAAGTAGAACACATGCTACATCGACATTTAACATCTTGGCTGTTGTGTTATTTGCAATAAAACGTTATCTAAAAGTTATAACTACTGAATATTATGGTGAAATATTTTAGATTTTTAATGCATATGATTATAATGCCTTTTAATATAATGAAATGTTTTAGCCTTCTTATAAATTAATAAATCTCAAACATTTCCTTTTTTTATATATCTAATGTATTTTTTATCAGATTCAGTAAGAGATTATTGATTCCAAAAATTAAATAATTTAATTATATTTCCGTAAGAAAAAAATGAGAAAAATAGCAAAAACTTTAAGCGTTTGAATAAAATTTGCAGTTTAAGCAATTGTTTGAAAATGTACAAAGTAGAAAACAAACAGAATAAAATTTTTTATTTATATCAATGGTTAACGTAGACTTAAAATTTTGTAAATTAAAATAATTTTTAACAAAGGATAAAAAAACAGTTAATATATTAAGTTCAAACATGGTTTTGAACAAAAACTGCAAATGAAAAATTTAATATTTAAGATTGGGAATTTATTTTTTTATAAGTCTTATATTTTGACTAAGTATATATATTTTCACACTATTTGAATATTGCAGTTTTATTTTACGCTGAAGATTTATCTGTTGGGCATGTAAAATAATACTTTTGTGCTAATAATTATTCTCTCATGAATTAATATTTAATATTAATATTCTTTATTAATTTACATTAAATTATATTTATGCATATGTTGTAGGAGCACTTTAATGTGCTCATAGAAAGATCTAAAATTTTTTTATTATTACAAGTTAACTTCTATCTATAAAAATGGAAAAAAAAACAATAAATTAAAAAGGTATGAATTATAGAAAATTTATTTAAAATTACTCAAAAATTCTTTTTGCAGAATAGTTACTGAAACGCATTTGTTAAATTTAATAACAATCTATAAAACGATGGTAAAGAAAAATAAATATCAAAAACCAGATTTTGATATAAAATCTGGTCATTTATTCAGGAAATAATAAATTTCTTTAAATCTATAACTATTTCCTTTTAAGTAAGTTTATTTCTTTTGACTTCAAAAACTAGGTTTATTCTCTTGTACATATGGGACTAAAATACAATAATATATGATTTAGCTAATGCTATTATTTATAAAATCTCTATTTATAATGATACTTAAAAGGGGAACCCAATAAAATAATGGTAATGGTTAGCTTTAATCTTGAAGGAGAAATTTTATTTAGATTTTCTATCTCTTACGATAAAAAATGAGCTGATTATTTAGATCTTGTACAATCACTCAAAAATATTTTATTGAATTTGTTTTTCTCATGAATAACAAAACCAAACCAAAATAACTGACTTTTTAGTACTTACGCATACCAGCAGAAAAAAAAATATTGAAATGTTTTCCAAAATAATATGAATAATAAATTTACCTTTTATTTGATTCTTTCAAAAATTACCCTATGTCACTAAACATTAATTTAAATACTTTAATGTGTATTTTAAATATGATTTAGATAAAAATTACAATGAAATGTTCATCAGAGATTGCAGTGTTATAACAAAAACTACTGAGAAAAATTTTAATTTACTTGGGAAACTTATTATTAATAAATTTATTTAAATTATTTAATAGAAATTACAGCTTATAATTACATGAATAGTTTAACAATTTTTTTACTATAAATTTTCAAAATTTGTTTTTAAATTTGTATTATTTCGCATGAATATTACATGATTTTATAAATATATCACGTTCATCTAGATTTACAGCTACTACTAATACAATGTTTTAAATACGTGAACTAATTGTAAAACAAAAATAATTTTATCGATTATATTTTCAATTATATAATATTTAAATGTGCTAGATACCTAATAATATTTTTACTCAATTTAAAAATTGAGAAGCGAGTTTTTATTTTTTTTATAAATACATAAAATTAGAAAAATATTTTCTTAAGAATGTAATGACTATTATTTTTTGCATAGATTGACTTCATAAATTTCAATTTTAATAAATAAATAGTTATTTTCAAAACTTAAACATATTTACTAATTTTAGTTTTTAATGATTTGTAATCTTGAAAATTGTTGCATAATTTTAATCCTATAATTAAAAATACTTCAGAAAGTAATAATATTAATGTATAAAATAAAGGAAATATTAAATGATTTTGCAAATAAAACTAGTGGATAATATATTTTCAAATTTAAAGCATTGGTGAACTTTTTTGAAGTCATGTTAGCATATTAATTTGGAATAACATTTGTTAATTTATTGTAAAATAATTGTTACTTTTTAGCATTACATTAATGAAATCTTAATGAAATAAATTTGATAATATTATTAACTAAGATAACTTTTAAGGTATTTATAAATTCACAATGAAAAGTTAAACAATATTTTTATTGAAATCAAAAATTGATACTTTATGCATTCTTAGACATTGAAAACACTTTCTGCTACATACATTTTGTTCAATAATGATATATTGCGAACATTCAACAAATGTTTACTTAATGATTATATATTTTTTAATTTATATTAAAATAAAATAATCAATAAACAAGTTTTCATACAAATAATGGAGTTACATTAAATGAAATTGATACACATTTATTATGCTAAAAGAAAAGTTGTATTGCATAGATATTATAAGTAATTGAAGTCATTTCAATGAATTCTTGATATTGTAGAAAGCAATTGCTCCTAGATTCCTGATCTTATTATTATTAGTAAATTTTTGAAAATTAATATTGCTTACTAGGAATTTTAACCATTTATCACAGTTGGACATTAAAATGTTTCCTCAGGAGATAAATAATATTTAGCAAATGGGAAAAAATTTAATTTCTGTTAGAATTAAAGATAAGCATAGTAGTAAATAAAAAGTTTTAGGAAACTTAAAATGCAATTCACGCAAAATTTCATGAAAATTCCGTTTTCAGTGCTTTCAAGTTGTTTCTCTAGCTGTGATTTAGAGGACACTGGTAGAATAATTTTTAAAATTATAGCAAAATAATTTTTAAAATTAATATTCTCTTATTTCTAATAAATTATAACATTCTAACTGAAAGAAATTAACTAAATAAATTTGGTGTTAATCAGGATTAAATTTTGCAGGACAGAATTCGTTAAAATAATTAAATTTTGAGGTAATCCTAATATATGAAATTTTTAACCACATCACAAACAAATAATTTAGAACAAAATTCCTATTATTAATTTATTTAAAAATACAGTTTATGCAATTTATAAGGAGATTACTTATTGAACTTCTCAAGATTGGTTTTCAAAGATGGTTCTTATGAATGATTTGGAAAGTGAATATTTTGATTTAAAATTAATCAGTATTTCCATCCTTGTCTGAAACGTTAATCAAAATTAATTTATTTGTAATTAATAATATTATAATATTGATCAAATATTTTAAAAAAGTAAAAATATATTAATACTGTATAAGCATGGAAGAAACAGTCATCACTATTGGCAAACAAATATTTATATATTTATTTGTGGTATTAAAATAAAATCTGCAATATTTTGTATAAAAAGCAGTAATTGTGTAATTCGAATAGATGTAGTTTATTCTATTTAATAAATTAAAAATTTAATTTATAAATTCGAAATATAAAAATAATATTTGCTTTGAAGACTTGTACTTAATGGAAATATATTTACTTTATATTACATCACAAAGCAAATTAATTAGTCTTATTTTATTTAAAAAAAAATTGACACTTAATATCAATGGGACTTTATTTTAACTTTTAGAGAATTATATTCGTGGATGTGATGAATCAGCATAGAAGTATCTTTTCAGAAGCATTTCACTGAAATTCAAGTACAAGCATAGTACAAATAGAATATATATATATATATATATTTGCTATACTTTAAATAAGGATGATATTTTAAATAAACAAGATTGCATTATAACTCAAATCTTATTCAATTTGGGATTATAATGTGTTTTAATTTAAATAGATACATTGTTATTTAATTAATATTTATACCATAGAATTCAAAAAAATAAATGTGCTTAGATGTATTCGAATAAGGAATAATTTATTAATCACAAACAAGACAAGCATTTCTGGAAATAAAATTAAAAAACTATTTACTATTGAGAGAATTTTTGTAAATTATGTGTTCAGTTTCCAAATATTCAAACCATTTGATTTTACCATGACTTGATGAAGGAAAAATTTATTATACCATGCATTGAGTTTTTAATTTATTGATTAACTATTTTACTAAATTGACAATCTGAATGCATATGAGCGTGTTTCAAAAAGTAAGGTATTTAGCCTATTTTAAAATAACATTTATTTAGAAAAACATTTATATTTACATTGCAAGAAGGCACATGTACATATTATTTTTCATAGTCACCACGACTATCTCGGCATTTATTTCATCAGTACAATAAACCGTAGAAATCCGCATCGAAGAAATCATCGTGAAGGTTGTACCATTACGCCAAGACGTCTTGTTGAACTTCAGAATCGGTTCCAAAATTCTGATTTCAAAATTGTTTCTTAAAGGGTCCATAGCAATTATAATCGTTTGTGTGAGTTCGGGACACAGGTGTACGTGCTTGGTCGTCCTGGTCTTTCTCCATGTATCAAATCTGTTCTTCTATTGCCTAATTCTGTGCACCAAAGCCACATATGATTTTGTGACATATTTACCATACATTTCCACCAGTTGGTGAATTTCACGACAGATTTTTTAAAATTTTTCTTGAGAGATTTTCTTTAAACGCAAAAAAATTATTAAATTTCGTATTTCAATTGCAGACTATGTTTCCGTTAAGCAGCCATCTTCTAACTGAGATTTTAGTTTGTCACTGGACAACCAACTCCAACTACCGACATCAATCGAATACGTCTATCGTCTTAGTTATCTTAAGATAGATTTTCAGTCATACAGATAATTTGCACGTCTGTCAGAATTCTTGTTACCTTATTTTTTGAAATACTGACGTATAAGCTGATTACCAAAATTGCCTGATTAAAAAATTGAAATAATGTATTTCTGGATGACTTACATATCATGAACTGCTAAGCATTTATATATTAGGCAGAATATAATGGAATCAGTATTCTATTTTGCGCGCATTGTAACGAAAAGTTGTACTGTACCTATATATATATTAGGTATATTATATTTTTTTAAAACAAAATTATAAAGTTCTTGATTTTTAATATGCCAATGTTCGTAAAATGAATGCAAATTAAACGCTTTGAGTTTTTGGAATTCAAATGCTCTTTTATGCTTGAGGTGTATATGTCTATGTACGATAACTGAATAAATATATTTGACTACAATTCTCATTTGTAATTTTGTAATATATAATAATATATACACTACTGGCCATTAAAATTGCTACACCAGGAAGAAATGCAGATAACAAAATGATATTTATTGGACAAATATATTATACTAGAAATAACAAGTGATTAAATTTTCAAAAAATTTGGCTGGATGGATCCTGAGAAATCAGTACCCAGAAAAACCACCTCTGGCAGTAATAACAGCAGTTATACGCCTGGGTATTGGTCAAACAGAGATTGGATTGCATGTACAGGTACAGATGCCCATGCAGCTTCAACACGATGCCACAGTTCATCAACCGTAGTGACTGGTGTTTGGTGACGAGCTAGTCGCTCGGCAACCATTGACCAGACGTTTTCTATTGGTGAAAGATCTAGAGAACGTACTGGCCAGGGCAACAGCCGAACATGTTCCGTATCAAGGAAGGTCCGTACAATACCGGCAACATGCGGTCGGGCATTAACCTGCTGAAACGTAGGGTTTTGCAGGGCTCGAATAAAGGGTAGAGCCACGGGTCGTAACACACCAGAAATGTAACGTGCACTGTTCAAAGCACCGTCAATGCGAACAAGAGGTGATTGAGACGTGTATCCAATGGCACCCAATACCATCACGCCAGGTGATGGGCCAGTATGACGATACGAATGCAAGCTGCCAGTGTGCGTTCACCACGAAACCGCCAAACACGGATGCGGCCATCATGATTCTATACACAGAACCTGGATTCATCTGAAAAGATGACGTCTGGCCATTCATGCGCCCAGGTTCGTCGTTGATCACACCATTGAAGGCGTTCTTGTCTATGACACAGCGTCAAGGGAAGCCATGGTCTCCGAGCTGAGAGTCCAAGCTGCTGCAAACGTCGTCGAACTGTTCGTGCAGGCACTTGTTGTCTTCCAAACGACCCCGTTTCTTGACTCACGGCTAGTGACGTGGTTGCACGATCCATTACGGCCATGCGGATAATATGCCTGTCTTCTCGGCTGCTATTTATAGGTGGCCGTTGAGATCCCGCATGGCGTTCCGTATTACCGTCCTGAACCCATCGATTCCATATTCTACTAACAGTCATTGGATCTCGACCGACGCGAGCAGCAATACTGCGATAAGATAAGCCGCAATCCCGGTACTCTACAATTCGACCTTTATTAAAGTCATAACGTGCTGGTACGCATTTCTTCTTCTTACACGAGGCATCACAACAACTTAAATAACACTAGAAATTTTAATGTCCAGTAGTGTATTATGGCCAGTTAAATATGATTAACAGTAAATTACAAACCACATTGTTTTCGAAAATACTTCTTCTGTCTTTTTATGGAAATATTTATCATAAATTAATGAAATAAAATCATAGCAAACTTTTTGCTTTCGTTTTAAAATTTCTTCCATTAATCAAAATAATTACCATAAGTATTGATTACATAAATCAATACTTATGGAAATTATTTTTCTAAGATTATAATTGTTGAATAGAAAATTCTTTCTCTGAAGATTTCCCTTACCAATAAGATAAAGTAATTGTTTTCTTTGTGAGACATTAGATCATTTAATATATTAAGAACAATAGTTCCAAGAAAAAAGTATGACGTATTAATTGAAATCTCAATCTTCTCAGTGGTCTCTATATCCACGGAGAAGACATACTAATTATGAATCTTTTGAGAAATTGTCCAATTACTTTCTTTATAGCCAGTCATTTTAGGAAATGTGTAGAGTGCCATAAGCAATTTTGCGAATATTTTCCCATGATTAAATAGGTGGATTGTGCCCTTAACACCATTACTTTACACTAAATGCAGTTATCAAAGGAAAGTACTTGAAATATTTATCATTCTACCTTATTTTTGAAACATAAATATTAATCAATGTGCAGAATTATTGTATAAGCTTTCATATTACAAATAAGCACTTTTAAAGAACTTGAAAGCATTCATTTTATTTGCTAAAATTTTGTAATTTTTAACTGATGAAATTACTTTTAGAATAAGGCATTTTAAATGAATAATTTGAAATTTGTTTCATTATCTTTGTTATGATAAATGTAATATGCAATAAATGTAATGTAATAAATGTATGCATTTCTTCAGTAATATCTTTTGATGAATTACATAGTTAGATAATTTACCAAAGAATTTTTATTTACAACGTCGTTAATATGTAAAAAAAAAAATTTCTGAAGTATTACGTTATATAAATTGGTGAAAATGAGAAATGCTCTCTTAATTTAAAATTCAATGTCTGAATTCTGTGGATGTTGAAACTTTACTATCAGGAATTAAGGGAAGATAATGCAGTATTTAACGATTAAAATATTTGAAGAATCTGATTTATCTTTTAAAATATTTAGTGTCACTAATCTTATTTATTGCTGTCACAAACTACTGAAAAAAATCATTAGAAATCAAATATTTAAATTATAAATATAATCTGAAGGTTAAAATTTGTAAAATATTTTAAAATATTCTTTCGATATTGTTTTGTTCCTTTCAATTATCATTGAAAGAGTTTATTGCATATATTCAAACAACTGAATTTTAAAAAAAATTGGAAGGAACTTTGTATTTATTATCTTCATGATAACTTTAATTTGACATAAATTTATCAAATATTTAAATCATACCATTATAAAAATTGTAAGATTTTTATTGACATGATCTTTTCTACATTAGAATTTAAGTTAAGTTTACAAGACATGATTCTTATGACCACAAGAAAAATTTTTCATGAAAAAGATTCAATATTCTACCCCCTCTTTTTGAATAAAGTGGACCAGTTTCATGTTGTTTTTATTAGCAAGTCTGTAGAGAAAAGTACTTAAGTATTTCCTGGGTTTTTTTTCTGTTCAACACGCGAATAAAGTCAGGAATATATTGAAATTCTTCTCGAAAGACAATATGATAAGAATTTTAGAAAAAAGTTTGCTATAGTCTAGCGCCGTGAAGACACATAAGTTTGAAATCATTGCTGCCGAAAACAAGTTTCCTAACTCTGTGAAAATAAACTTCTAAAGATTACTAACATATGATATGGAAATGTAAAATTTAACACATTTGTTTCATAATGTAATTTTGTAGTAAATTAGATGAGCTAAAATTAGTCAATTCTTGAATTATATTTGTTTCGAATTATTTACCTTTTTTAAGCTTTCTACAGTAAACCATCACTAAATGTAAAAATTAATGAAACTAATCTTTAAGTGTATACGCGATTTATAATCGGTAAGTGAAATGATAACATTTCAGATGCTGCACTAAAAATGAAGATTTAATAAAGTTTGCTAAATATTATAATAAAATACCAATGACTTTAAAAGTAATATAATAAAGGAAAAATAATTTTTTTATATTCTGCAACTTTATGTTTACTTTATTTAAATGCAATTTTTTGTTAAGAATCGCATATATTATAATTAAATATTGTAGAAATTACCTTACTTACTTTAATATTTGTAATTATTAATAAAACTGGTTCAGTGTGTATATTGGTAGTTCTTGGTTTGGCAAATCATTTTGTGATAAATATTAGCGATAAAATTTAATTTTTGGTAACCCTGGCATTTTCAGAACTTTAACAAACATAGTTTTAAGGTTGCCATTCTGTTATTCAAATTTTGCAGCCTATCTTCGTGTAAAAAATTACAAAAATCAATGAATATTCGAAGGTAAACATTTACTCAGTAAAAGGAACAACAATTTTCAATAAATATTTATATATATTAATTTAAGTATTAATAAAATATATAATTGTTAATTGATTCATACAATATGTTAAATAATATTTTAAGTTTTAAGTCATAAATGAGCTATCTATTGAAGAAATCAAACTCAAGTGAATCACTTGTAAAACTTAATGTGAAATGGATTTTCTAAAATAAAACAAAAATTGTATCTGAAATCTTACTGCGTGCTGAAAACATACATTTAAATACAGCAATAAAAGTAAATTTTCTTAAAAAATATAGATTAACATTTTAAAAGAAAGCAAATTCAAATATAGAGCCGAGATTAGGAATTAAGTTGCTTTATTGATTTCTAAGTGTTTAATTTTTTGTATTTTGTCCAGAAAATTGGCATTTCACTTTATACTATGTGAATACATTACACTTTTGTCCTAATTTGAGTTTTGACAAATTTGTAATTGATTCGTTTGTTGCAATAAATTAAGAATTAATTTGCAAAATATAGTTATCTTTATTTGGATTGATGTTAAGAAGTGATTTTTTGATTTGATATAGTATATCTTGATTGGGATTCAGTTAAGGAAATGTTTCGAATTGAAAAGTATTATATTAGTTTTATGCACTTAAGAAAATATTTTTATATGCAGTAAAGAAATTTTTAAATTCACATGTAATTTCTTCAAAACAGCAAAGTTTCAAGTTTAAATATGATTTTTAATATTCAGTAAATTAGAATTTGGAAAAAGTATTCAAATGGAAATAAAAATAAAGAATATATATATATTCTTTATTTTTTATTTCCATTTGAATACTTTTTCCAAATTCTAATTTACTGAATATTAAAAATAATATATATATATATATATATATATATATATATATATATATAATTATAAATTTACATAGTATAAAAAATATACAAATATTTAAAAATGAAAAGTTTGAGTTTTTTAATTTTTAAAAAAAGTAACAAACTTTTAAATTAAAATTTTTTATAATATTAAATAAAATATAAATATATGTAGTATGTACAATATGCAAATATTTCGAAATGAAAAGCTAGAACTCTTCTACTTTTAAACTCCTAGAAACTATTAATTACGATTTCTGATGATAATTAATATATGGAATTTTGTATGATATAAATATGACTTAAATAATAATATGATATAATTTTATACTTATTTATACTACGATAACTGTTTTAAAAATCATTATATTATTAAGAATCATTTTGCTAAAACACACTAGATTTTATAAACCCTTACTACCAAAAGAAAACATGTAACAAATTGTTAGTAAAAAATTATAATTTAGAGAAATAACGATGCAGATTGCTTACCTTAATTTGTTCAAAATACAGTTTTATAGCACCAAATGATGTCTCAAATATAAATCTCATAAAAATAAATCACACGATGTATTAAGAACTGAAATACTCAAGTTAAATGCGAAATTATTAAATTTTAAATTCAGGCACTTTCCAGTCCCATTTCAATGTTATTCTGATTACCGATTTATTGGGAAAAGCGAAAACACATTTTCTGCAGTTAGCAAATACAATATTGTTTAAAAATTGACAAAAATTAATATTAAAAAAAATTGCGTTGTAGAAATCCTAAAAAAGCAATCCAATGCCATACATATATCTTCCTTACTCCCAGCAGTTTTATAGAATTGGCAATTTTTAATAAAAAAAAACATTTCTTCCTTTATTTTAGAAAAAGCCCAACGAGATCCTAATGCACGTTATCAATTTTACCATGACAATCAAAGAAGCATAAATTTATTTAAATTATTTATAAAAAAATGTGCATTACAATATGAATAAAAGCTTACAAATTAATTGGTGTGAGGGAAGAAAATACTAATATAATTTTCATTATATTCCTTGGACACGTTTTTAATGAAATACATGAAAACATTTGAAAGAAAAGAAAAATTGATATTATTTATATAGATAGTATTAATATAATGCTAAAAGATTAATATTATTATTAATCTGATACACTAATATAAGGATAAATAAGATATTTATCCCAAGAACTATAATTTTCAGAAGAAAATCATTTAAAACAACAATTTCTTATCATATAATTTGTGATAAAAAGTTAATTTAATTAATTTTTCATTAAATGTAGGCTCATTTTATTGTATCCATGAAACCAGTAATTTACACAGTATAACTTAATTCATTCATCAATCGTTTCGTAATTTAATGGAGGGATGACAAGCCGTGAGGGATCATCACGTCATTTAGGATTCATTAAAATTTAATGAGGTTCCATTAATCTGTTTTTATCTTCTGCTATCAACCACATTTTGCACTTTTCTCCTTCAATTCCCATAGGGAATATGGGATAAGAGTAATTTTATATAGAATTGTATCTTATCAAGCAGAGTTTTTTTTCTTAAATTATTCGATTATTGCTATATTTGTATTTTCAAACATTATAAATTTGTTCTAATTTTATAAACGTCATGTAAAAACATTTAGATTATTAAAGTCATTCTCTTTTAGACGCAGATGTTAATATTATTTAAAAATATTGGAAGATTTACTTAATAAAAATTTATTTATATTTCACAGTTAACTTCGATCAAAAATATGTAATTTATAAGTGAGGAAAATATATGAATAGAGGGCTCTGTCGCTTATTTTTATGTATGATTTCAATTCACTTTAGATTTTGCTTGGACTGAGGGAGGAAGTTTTACCTACCTTTCAATGGAACTATAAGTTCCTTTAGATTTCATGAATATAATTGTTTTGAATTTAGTGTAATTATTATTTAAAGTGTGTACCTTTTGTGTTTATTAAAATTGTATTTGTTTATGATATTTGATCTGTTTGCTTTCCTCAGCCGTATTTTGAATTCAATCTTTCGATTTTAGATATTATTTAGATTATAGATTTTAAATTAATTTTTTAATGGTCCATCGGCCGGATAAGGATCAAATATTGTTTTTGGTATCTTCGATAAATTATTAGATTCAAACTTCGAATTTGTGAATTTCAGTGGATTACCTTGTTAATTAGGGTTATTGCATTTTGCACTACATCTGCAATTTGCGGAAACAGCCAAGGTAGGATTTATGCTTTTTATTCTTTGCATGCAAGATTAATAGAAATTGAAAATGGATATTGAAAAGATTAAGAAAAACATATCCTTTGTGAGGAGTACTGTTATTAAATTAGCAAATAAGATAAAAAACTTAATAAAAAGGGAAGAATTAGATTTGTTAGAAGAATATGTAAATAAACTTACTCATAAAAATGAATAATTAAAATAAATAGATAAGCAAAAATTGAAAATTTATCCAAAGTAGCAGAATTGGAAGAAGGTTATTTGCCTGTTATTCATGACTTTGCTGATTAAATATCGCTAAATATTTTCCTTGCTCAAAAACGATTAAAGCAAAATAACTTTGTAAATGTAAACTCCTCTGAAATACAGAACTTTAATTCAAATCAAAACTTCTTTTATTACGAAAATAAACATGTAAATTTTCCTAAGTTGAACATTCAAAAATTCTTCAATGATGTAGCACATTTTACTAGGTTTTGGAATATATCGAAAGATTCCAATGATGATAATAACGGCTTAACAAAAATTGACAAGTTCAATTATTTAAATTCATATTTAGGTGGACCAGTGTTGAATGAAATTGAAGGTTTCAAATTATCGGATGATAATTATGATTAATCTGTGAAGATTGTAAAAGAACGTAAAGACCTAATAATTAATTATCATGTGAAAAAATAGTTAAATCTCTCCCCCATCTACAAATAGCATGATATTTTGAGAGTAAAAGAATGCATGATGAAATCGAAATTAATGTGAGAAGTATGCAGTCTTTAGGATTTGAATAAATCTTATAGTTCAATACTCATTGCTGTTATGTTAAAAAATTTTACCAAGTGATTTAATGTTAGAATATAACAGGCAAAATTTGAAAGATTCTTCCGCTTACGACATTCATAAATTGTTAAATTTTATCTAACTCGAAATAAAAAGAAAAAAACACTCCCAAAAGCAAAACCGCTTGAAAAGCCGAAGGTCAGACGATCCCACTCTTGAAGGAGAAAAAACTGAATAATCTACTTAAGACTTTTTAGTACTTTCTCAAACTAATAAATCTTGCATATTTTGTAGAAAAGTCCTCCCAGAGGAAAACTGCAATTTGAGCATCGAAGAAAAAAAAAAAAAACTAAAAGCTTTCGGTATATGTTCTTCTATGCCTTGTTGTAGAGTATAGAATTAAAGATTGTAAATCCGGACTAATTTAAAACACGTGTGGAGAGAAACACCACCATTTGTTTCAAGTTGTCTTATAATAAAAAGATTATGAGTTTCGGTAATCAGAAGTTGAGCCATCAATAATTTCGGTGGTTTCGCATAATGAAATTAATAAAATATTATTACAAACATGTTGTGCAAAAGTAAAATCGAAAGATAGTGAACTAATTACTCATTTATTGTTATATAACAGCTTAATGCGCTCAATTATTTGTCAGAAACTAATTGACAAAACTTGAAAAAATAAGAGAAGGAAATTTATCAGTTTTTATTTTTGGTAGCAAAAAGGCTATAAGCAAACTTTATGATGTAGTTCGCGTGACATTAGAACACATATTTTTTCTAATTCATAAATAGAAAAAGAGCTTTAGTTACAGATGAAATAACAGGATCAGACATACTACCCCCTGAATCAAAAGTAGTAAATGAAAATATAAAATTAAGAAATTATACCCTTGCTAACTCCCCTAATTGTACTGATCCTGTCAATATTTTGATAAAGGCAGATTACTATTATAGCATTGTGACTGGTAAAATCAAACATTTGAATAAAAATCTCGTAGCTGATGAAAGTATTTTTGGTCGGTGCCTACAGAGACAAAAAACTAATAAGCCAACTTCTCTAAAATTTAATGTAGTGGTAGAAGCCAATTTAATTTCGAAAAAAATAGAAACATTTTGGGATTTGGATAATTTGTTTTAATTGACAAAAATAACAAAGATAACTCTTTCGAAAATAAGGATTTGTTCGTTTTTTAAGTCAAATATTAAGTCTGAAAATCAGATACATGATTCGATTATCCTGCATATTAAATTAACAAAGTTTAAATAATATTAATCAGAAATCGCTGAAGCAAGCATTGACAGATTAAGAAAAAGATTATTTAGTCCCAATCCAAATGAAATGGAAAACGTTATGTTTTATCTGCCATATAAAGAATTCACCAGGGATAATCGTGTGACCAGTAAACTACGTTTGGTCTTTGATGTTTCTGCTAAATCTTTGAATTTTCTTTCTATGAATAACTGTTTTCATGTTGGTCAAATCTAAGTCCGAAAATTTTTTGTATCATTTTGAGATTTAGAATTAAGCCCATAGCTTTTACGACTGACACGTGACAAGTCTTTCTGAATAGTTTAATCCACAAAGAAGATAGAAACGTTTCACGATTTCTTTTTACTGTGAGAGAGAGAGAGAGAAGACCCCCCCCCAAAAAAAAAAAAATCTTAAACTACCTATAGTATACTGATTTCCTATAGTTTTGTTCAGGATAAACAGTAGTTCTTTCTTATTGATAGCGACAATTGAATATCGCTTAGTAAAGTATTTGAGAGAGTATCCTGAAACTGTTTCATAAAAGATAATATATACGTGAAGAGATATAATTGTAATTCATGAGACTGTTAAACAAGCTGTATCCGCTTCATTAGAATCTAAAGCGATTTTCAGTGAAACAAATTTACAGTTGTGTAAATGGTAAAATAATTCTGAAGATTTTTTTTAAAATTATGGAAAGAGAATAATATAATTTCAATTGCTGATTCCGTAACGATTGGAGAAGGAAATCTTCCTTAAAAAGTTTTAGGTATAACGTGGAATAATTGTAAACACTTGTTTTATTTTGACATACATGGACTAATTGAGTCTGTGTCTCAGAGATTAGACACTAAGAGATTTAAACTGCAAGTCTTAGGACGAATATTTGACCTATTGCGTGTGTCTGAGGTAAGATGTTTGGTCTTCAGGTATAAATTGGGATGATGACTTGTGTATTGATTTAGTTTCAGTTTGGAAAAATTGGTGCAATGAAATACCACAACTGATATATTTTTCTGCGCTTCACTATTATTTTGCACAAATTCCAGTAGATAATTTCAAAAGCGTTCAGTAACATCTTTTTACAGACTCTAGTATATGAAAATATAAGGATCAGTAGTATACTTATGAGCAACAATACATGATAAACAAATCAAAATAAGTTTCATTGCTTCTAAAAACAGGTTAACTCCGTTGAAAACCCTGACTTTGCCAAGATTGAAACTTATAGCAGCCTTGTTATCGGCTAAACTCAACAGTAACATTTTTAACAATCTGAATTTCAACATCTTTTGTTATTATTGGACAGATTAGAAAATTGCTTACTTTTGGATTAAAGGAGATCCAGAAAGATTTAAACCTCTTATAAGAAATCGAGTTGAAGAGATTCGTAAGCTATCATCACCATCGAGTTGGTATCTCTGCTCAGGTGCAACGAATCGGGCTGATATTGTTTCTAGAGTGGTTGAAATTCCTCATCTGCTTCAAAACCCATCTTGGCTGCATGGACCTGAGTGACTACAACATCATGAAGAGTACTGGTCACAACTTAAAAACACGGAGATTAAAGAAACTCACGATCTCGAATTGAAGAAAAAAACTAATGAGGTCTTCCAAAACGAAAGCCTTTTAGAAGAAATGACAAATCCTATTGAAAACAGCAAACACAGTAGTCTTGAAAAACTAGTTCGAATTACTGCATGGGTAAATTGATTTATTATAAAGCTAAAGAAACGTGCTTTTATTCAAGGTCCATTAACAACAGAAGAACAGGTAGATGTTGATAACTCTTTAATCAGAACAGAGCAAGAGAAGTGGTTCAGTGAAGAGTACAAATCACTGAGAAAAGGGAATCCAGTTCAGAAAAGTCTCTTTTAGTGAATTACATGCCTTGTATTATCTCGCGTGATAATGTTGAATATTAATTCTAGAGAGTTCAGCGATTATTTCACATAATGTAATTTATAAATTTAAAGAAACCACAATTCCACTTCATTTAATTATTGACTTTTTATATTTTGAATTTCCTTACATAAAGAAACTTCTGTTTTAAATTTTATTTATGAAGAATTTTTTTAGAATTTGAGTTGGGTTTCAAGTACTGATATTTACTTTAATCTGCATTGCAGCCAATATTCTCAAGATTTAAGCAATAATATTTTATCAAACTTACAAAAGAAATTTTGTAATGTAAGGTGCATTAATTAAAAATCTTAATGGAATTACGAATCAAATCTAGTGGTACTGATAATAATTGACATAGAAATCTACAGAAATTTTATAACGAAATTTTTATCGTTTTCTTCAAATAAAAGACTCAAGCACCAAAATATTATTTAACTTTAAAAAATTTCAAATATTGTTTCTTAATTTCAAGTATCACAGATATCCATTTAAAACTGATCTTTTTGGCCAAAAGTTTAAAAATCTTTGAAATATTCTTTTTCATTTTGAAAGTAATGAAAGTTAGTAATGAGTCTTAATAACGAGTTTTATAAATTCTTCATAATTTGTCTATCTAGAATCATTTATTTAATTCGGGAGTTTTAGTTTTAGCCTAAATTTATGTTTTGGGAATTGGCTCCTTTTTCACGACTTATTCTTTTTATAGAATTCTTTCCCGTCACCAAATATTTTGTATTAAGATATTATTTTTAAATTTAAAGTTTAAATTTATTTTAAGAAATTTTCATTTTCAATACAACACGACATATATCAAAGAATTTTTTAAAATATAAAAATAATAGAAAAATAATAAAATATAAAAATAATAGAAAAATAATAAAATATAAAAATGATATAAGAATAAATAAAAAATAAGCAAGGTCAAATATTTATGCAAACATTTCTTTGGAAAGTTGGCACTCAAGGTGAAAAGAAGAAATATTTCGTACGAAGTTCCTTGGAGACTAAATGAAATTTATAGAAAAAGTAAATCTAGAAATAATATTTTTATTTGCTGAATGTTAAGACACTATATTCTATAAGTAAGAAGAGAATGGAAATTTTTTGCATTCAAAAATAAATAAAAATATATATTGACATATATTTATAATTTTATTTAATTATTAGTTAAATAAATTATATATTTATAATTTATTTAACTAATAATAAAAAATTTATGTAATATTTAGAAAGTTAATGATATAGCTTGAAGTCATTATTATAAATATATTAAATGTGAAAACATGTTAGTAGTTGATGAAATTGTAGTAAATTATATATGTAAAAGGATATTTTAAAATAGATGAAGAAACAGTTTGTATTTGTAATGTGAACATATAATATACTTATTTACCGAGACATCGTTATTTTAACCATTTGTTAAATACTTCTTATAACAAATATTCCAGCATTTTATTTTCTTTATACGTATTAAAAGAAAATTAAAGAGTTCATTGTACATATATTACAAGCATTTATTGTATGCTCTTCTCATTAAATAAAAGATATTTTGAAATAAATTATTTTCTCAAATGCTCCTTTTAATTAAATTTAAAACACTTTAATAATTGAAAATAGTCAAATGTTGACTAGATTTATTATAAACTAAATAATTTTAACAAGGCGAGAAAATTATGTATTAAGTTTATGCCTCACGTATTTTACAATATATGTATTTGAATAGATTGTGTTTGATAGAATTATGTGCATTAAAATATAAGATTTCCATTTAAAAATCATCAAAGCAATTATGAGGACATTTATAATCTTTAATGAATGAAGTAAAACATTTGTATTATTCTGAGTAAGCTACTCTTTCATTTAATTAATGTGAAGTATAAAAGTATCTCTTTTCTCCATCAAAGGACAATAATGTTTCTGTGAAAGAATAATCAAATAATAATCCTTTTATAAGGAAATCGTTAGTGTAATCGTTGATATATATATATCAATTGAATTAGGATTTTTCAAATGCAAATTTGCGAATATTGTCTGATTAATTATTTGCATGTTTACATTTGTCTCACAAAGTACTTAAAATATAAATGTAGGTACTAAAAATTATTTTTTTTATAATGATATGTCAACGTAATTAAAAATTTCACTTGAGAAACAGTAACTATTTCCTTAATATTGAACATGCTTCCAACATTTTTCCTTAAATGTGTCCTGAAAGTAAAACTTAATTATAATTATTCAAGATTGTTTAGGTGTTTTTTTCATTTTATTCTAATAATATTGTATTCATTAAAAAACTTCGTTTATAATAGTTAGTAATTCACAAAAATAAAATAAATAATTCCAATTTTATTTCAAGATTGATTGTAAACATAAACTTGCGCAATTCTTATGATTAGTAAAATAAATTAAAACTAAGCTGTATCATGCCTTCAATTTGATCTTTAAGTAAATTATAATTCCCAATAATACTGTATTTTTATTTATTTGATGGAAACAGTTTTCACTTGTAATTTCAAAGGTCTTTGTAATACTGTAACTTCATGTGTGGTAGTAGTGTAATTTATAAACATATAATGAACTTATTTAACTTAACTAATTATTGTGATTTATTAAAAATTATAATTTACCTGTTTTTTTTCATGTTTTCTTTCTTGTTTCTTTAAAGCAGATTTTTCCAGTTTTATACATTGCTTTCGAATTTGCAAGTTAAATATTGCAAAGCAATTTTTCTTAAATATTACTTTGCAATATTTAATTTGTATTAGTCTTAATATCTTTTAAATATTGTTTTTTAATATTTAAGAAGATATTATACAAAATCATAAACCTGTATTATAATAAATTATTGTTTTGCATTATTTATAATGAAAACTAATCACTTTAATTTTTAAAGTAAAATATATCAAATATTATTATGGAAATGATCATCGTTTCTATTCAAAATGTTATTATAGTTTTATGATATTTTATTAGATAGTATTAGAATAAATTAAATTTGCAAAAGTGCATCATTTAAAACTTGAATTGTAAAATTTAATTTACTTTTTACTTAAATTCATGTTAAGCTATGAAACTTTAAATTTCTTTAATATTTATTTCTAATTTTATTAAATTAAAATGTTTTATAGTTTTTTAATCAATTTCCTGATTAAAAATTAATTTTGTCATACTTAACTTTCCTAAAGCGAACTTATTTGAATGGACTAAATTACATTAAGACTTCAATAACAAACTTCATCTGCATTGCTTTGATATTCTACCTTGCGAAAATATCAAACTTATTTTATGTTACAGATCCCTCATTTGTATATTTAATTAATCTCAAATTAAAGCTTTTAAAAGTTCTGACTGTGAGAAAGTACAACAAAGCTAAATACGGCGAAATCATTGATTAATGTAAGTAAATATACGTAAAACAAGTTTTAAAATTTTATTTAAATGATTCATATTAGTTGATTTTTAAATTAGAAATATATCTTACATTAATCCTCTATTTTTGTGGCTATGCACTTTTAAAAAACAGCATGATAATAAATAAAATTATTTTTTAAAAAAATTTCCAAATTATTTTGCTAATATATATTAATTAATTAAATCTTCAATATAATGCAATTATTATTTTCAAACATAAAATTTAAATATTTAACTGGTGATTGCAAAATTAATCAAATTTTGTTTTAAATATAGAAACGTACGTATAGAATATTAGAAATATGTTTTAACTTACAAAATTTTCATTGTAAACAAGGATTAAAAAAGATATTTACGAAAAACATCTTAAAAAGTGATATTTAGAGATGGTTTCTGTACTGGATTGTATAAAATGTAACATAGGATAATGATGATGATCTCCTCTCCGGATGATTTCAGATTATAATAATAAAACAGCTAAGTAACAGATAACGAGCTTTGCAATGGTCTAGTGATTAGACACCACTCTTCAGAGCGAAATATTTCTGGTTCGGTTCCAGCCACTGTTTTACAGAGGGAGAAAGATGTTATGTTTCTGCCTATCGTATGCATTTCTTTTGAAGTGGGTGTGGATAGGTTTTCCGGTTTACCTCTGTTTTAACACGTGAATACAGCCATCCCAATATCTATAATAAGTAATTTTTGAAAAAAGAAATCGAGCAGTGGATATTAGAATGTCTTACAATAGTCAACATTTTCAAAGTTTTTTTTTCATGAAATTAAATATGTAGTAAATAAAAACTTTTCTTTAATATAAATGCAACAAGCTTTCAACCCTGATTTGCTTTAAATAATTTAAGTAAATTCCTGAAGGAAAATCTGTGGAGCTATTACGAGTTGGACATCGCTTTTTATATTATAGTTACTTAAATGCGAATAGTTCTCAGAAGTGATCTTGGAAATACTTAAAGACTTAGATCAAAATTTTATTATATTACATTCAATATTAATTCAAATATCTTTCGCTTAAGTGAGCTTTAATAACTTTAATACTCAGTCACACCACTAGTTTTATTTGAATTATGTCCTAAGTGACACAGAAAATAAACTAAAATTTTTTTATGTCTTCATCATATGAAGATATTATGATAACAATTCTTGTAAAATATGTCTATATAATGTACAAACGCTTAATGCATATTTCGCATATTATTTCTTAACTTCTTTAAATTGGTTTACATGAGAAGCTTAATACAATGATTAGGAACATCTTAAGCTGCTAGAATCCTGTTTTTGGAAAAAAGATTCTCGTAAGGTTTAAGTTTGGCATTCTCAGGTAGTCTCAATCTAATTAAATGCGTCGCCTATGTAATTATGCAATTAGACATGTCTCGTATCTTAGCTGGCATCAGCTCTTTTTCGCAAGATCAATAAATAATTTGATGTCTCGTTGAATAATTATCAGAGAAATTGATTAGAAACTCATAGGTAAACTTACGTATTTTTATATATATATGGGTTTCTTCTTTTTTTTTTCTTTTTTTTTTGCTATTACAGCAGTATTTTTGTAGAAATATAAGAAAATAGTTAAAATTTATTGACGTATTTTACTACATGAGTTAATATAGTATATTTATATAAATATATATACATACTTACTTACGCACATAAACATACAAAATTATTAAATAATTTTTAGCATAAAATAGAAGCAATCTGTAATTGAATAACTGTATGATGAACATTTTAGCAAAAATGTGATAAATTCAGTCTAAAACGTTTTGGAGTGATTAGTTTAAGATAAATGTTTCATATTTTTGTATATGTTTATATCTTATTTAGGAAGAAGTCGTCTTCTCAAAACTATTTCATTATCCCTTAAAGGATGTTGATGGGGTTGTTGCATGTGTTTATAATATATAAATAACTTATTTGTGCATTAGCGCTTTTAATTTGGCAACTCATTTTATTATATAGGCAATCGAGATATTATTACTAAAAAAATCATACTAGTTTACTTAAAAATATTTTTGATTTGTTTGATTCAGCTTGAGATTACTGTCATAATCAGATAAAGTGAATGTCTGTTTGATAAACTATTTTTAAGTTTTATATAACTCAACAACTCATATCAATCTTTTTTATATGCATAGATTTCAACAACTGCTTATCAAAGAATGTAAAAGAATTCGGCAAATAAATAGCTGATTAAAGCCTAAAGTTAGTCTTGGGAAATCATATTTGATACATTCTTTTAGGTTTTAAATAGCAATTCAAATAAAATTTGAAACGTATTTTTTATAATTTCAATAGATTGTTTGCTATTTATTCCGGAATATATGATTTATTCTTAAAGCTTGATAAACAAACGAGTTAAATAAAGATTACTCTTTTGCTATTATGTTCATTACGAAATATTCAGAATAAACTTGAATATTTAAATGATTCATGATTTTACGATCAAATTTCTTCCATGAATCATAATTCACAGTGGAATTACTGTTTTAAAATGCATCACAAACCATTCTAAATGATTATTTATGATGTGAAATATGAAACAACTAACTTTTATATTCATATCTAAATCGTCAGTTAGTTACCTATCAACTAAGTGAGTTTAGAAAAATGGTTTTTATTTTCTTATATTATTTCTATATGTTTAAATAATTTTAGATGAAAAAAGCCCCCCTTTTCCTACTTGTTTGAAATAAATATGTGTACATTTATAACAACGTGTACATTTATACATAACATAAACACGTGCACATTTCTTTCTTTACTCAAATAAAGATTGAAAAATATCGTACATTTTAAAAAAAACTTGTATTCACAACAATATTGTGAAGCATAACCAATAGAGTCCTTGTCCCTTTTCCTTACCGTTGAATGAAGGAACAATGCTTATCAAAGAATGTAAAAGATTAGTGTAACTATTGTGCAGATTAGTGTAACAAGTGATTTTAAAACATGTCTGTGTAGAGTCAGAATATCAGTTGTTATAAAAGCAGGCTTTAACCGCACATTTTTATAAATCGTAACTCATAGAATAGCGAAGACAAATGAATGTGGCACATCGTTCCATGTTTCTTCTCTCAAAACTTAAAAGAAGGCTTATCAGCAGCTTCAATAATTTGCCAAATATGTCAAGAGCTTGTAAATAGTTTTTTGAAGAAAATTGCTGCAATGCATTAATTTTCAAAATCAGCTTTTGAGATTTAGGACAATGAAATACTTGCGCTAAACATTCATGGATAGATTTGCAACACAAACTCTTGTATTATTCTGTCAGAAAATAGCTCATCTTAAGGCATACTTGTAAAAAGTGATGGATGCTGGTGGAGATTCGTTCGAAGACTAACAAGAGATAGTTTTTGTTCATTTCTTCATTATAAACGAAAAGAAATTTATCATTTTATAATATACATTTCCAGTTCTAAAGATCAGTGGCTTATTGGTAGCACTTTGCATGGTACAAGTCAGTAGTTCGATCGTTCAGCTGAGCAAAGTCACCTCAACCTTTCATCTCTTTTGTGGGTCGGTAAAATGAATAGCAAGCATGCTTGTGAACTAAATACTGGGGCTTTCACTTTAGGCTGACCACCGTACCGGGACATACGCTTCACACCCCAGTGCCCTTGCTCAGGAAAACAGATATGGACAATACAGACCTTGACTCACAAATGTACTGCCATGAAACAGGCTTAGTTAAATTTTTTATTCCTTGTTCTTTGATAGAATTGAAAAAATAGCATACTTTTCTTACTATACAGAAAGAGTGAAGCAGAGATTTAAAAAATATGCAAATTAAAATAATCAATAAGCATTAATGAATATAAACGAGTTTTGAAAATCTTATTTTAGCAGTATTTTATTAATTGGAAGCCTTTTTTTATAATAAATTGAAAAATATTGGTTAAATTTTGATAGAAAATCTATTTAGAATATTTAATTAAAAATTCAAACTCCAAAATTGAATTTGAAAACGAATTTCATTCAAAATATATCAGTATTGTGCATTGTCACTAATAAATATTTTCGCTTGTGATAGATAGAAAATATAGTACTTAGTAGTATATTTTGAAATCTATGTAATACTATTATTATAGTAGAAAAATTGTTGAATTATATGATTCCAAACACGTTAAATAATTTAAAAGGATTTCAAAGCACTTATTTTTTATTTCTGGAAAAGATCGCTTATGGAAAAATAAGCAGCTGACCTATCTAAATGGAGGTAAATTTATGGCTTCATTCTCATTTTGTAGGCATCATTCATTGAATTCTATTCCTTTTGATACTTTTAATGAAATTTAGATCCATATTCTTTATCATCTAAAAATATTAAGTTTATTAAATTTTAATCTTTTGAATTTCATAAATAAGACTGAGAGTGGTATATGCTGATACATTTAAAAGAAACTCTTGAACTCTTAAATCTTGATATTAGGAATAAAATTACTTAATATATATTCGCTATCAACGGCAGATTTTTTACTTTGATTTAAAAGGGGGTTTATATAAAAGGGAAGTAATTCCTGAAACTATATAGTGTGTATACTAAAATACACTTGAAATTTTGAAGTTTGTAATTCAACATATTACTCTAAGAATAAAAGAATTTTATAAAAATGGAAATATTTGAATCCTTTTTACCACATAAATTAGTTTTGACAATCTCCTCTAAAATACTGGAAACTCAGAGTTCCGATGGCTTTTCTTAATGGAGGATTTTATTCATAGGTTTAATTCTGCAAACACACACACAGGCACGCACGCACGTACAAGCACAGACACAGGCACGCACGCACGTACAAGCACAGACACAGGCACGCACGCACGTACAAGCACAGACACAGGCACGCACGCACGTACAAGCACAGACACAGGCACGCACGCACGTACAAGCACAGACACAGGCACGCACGCACGTACAAGCACAGACACAGGCACGCACGCACGTACAAGCACAGACACAGGCACGCACGCACGTACAAGCACAGACACAGGCACGCACGCACGTACAAGCACAGACACAGGCACAGGCACGCACGCACGTACAAGCACACACACATATATACACACTTCACGTGCATCATTATTTAATTTGGTATTTAGTTTATGACATTATTTTATAAAGATAACACTTTCATCAAGGTTCTACAGTATACTTTAATATTGTTTTGGAACAATAGGTTTGAATTATCAATTTTCACCATTCTAGAAGCAGTTATTAATTGATGGCCTACAAAAATAGTGTTAAATTACTAAGAATATATATATATATATATATATATATATATATATATATATATATATATATATATATATATATATATATATATATATATATATATATATATATATATATATATATATATATTAAAAGTGGTTTCATGTTGGGAAGATATTCATTTTTCATTTATAAGTTTACCATCATTTAGATGTATCCACGAATTGTTTCCTCAGTTTTTGCTCAATAATCTACGGAATTTATATATTCTACATATCATTTGAGATCATCATTTTAGGTAATATTTAGGTGCACTTATTTTGAAATGATAGTGTTAATAACTTAGAAATAAAAATCCAAGTTGTTTTTTCTGCCATCAACACACATAAAGTGTATAAAGCTTAAGTTTATTTTAACTAATTAGTTTTAAAAAGTAATTGAAGCTGAATGAAAATAATAAATTGATTTAATACTTTTAGTGTATTTATCATATGTTACAATTGCCATATTTTCTTAATAGTTTAATTTTTGAATCCGGAATATATATATAACTCTTGACTTTTAAACTAGTAAGAACGTTAGTAGATAATGTTAATGTTGATAATATGTTTCTGAAAAGTTACTGCTGTAATAGATCAATAAATGTCCAAGCTTCAAATTTAAAACTGGCGAGTATCGGGAAGTTGTTACTTACATTTAATCATGATCAAGAAAATTTTAATTTGGCCTTTTTTAAAATTGAAAAACTCTCCTTTTTAATTTTTTATAATTTTTAATCGTATTGTCTTATTAACTTTGATTTTTTATTGACATGAGGAAATGTTATGTTATCAGAGAAAATATCATTTTACACTAACGATTTGAAAGTAGTTTTCTGCATCTGTAGAAATAACAGGCAAAATGTTTTCCAAACAGAACAGACTTTATTTAGATAGTAAAAATTGTATTTAATATTTATTGTTTTCTCAAAAACTAGGTATACCTCTTTATTAATTTAATCCAAGAGCAAATAACAAGGTTTTTCTTTATAAAATAAAGCAAAATATCTTATAATAATGCTTAATAGTTTCATAAATTTATAAGAGAATTCTTCTTGAATTTCTTATAAGGCTATATAAATTGTTCTACTTTATTTATATGAGTAAATTAATTTTCAAAAATATTGCATTTTAACTACAATTTTACAAAATACTGTAAATATAAATTTTTATTACTCAAATGAAACTGTTTCAGTTTTCATTATTAAATAAAGTTGAAAGGAATACTTTTTAATATACTTGCATTATATTATTGGTTATTGTCACTAAGTTATGTACATCATTAAAGCAACATTTCTACCAATCAGTATTGTAGCAAATTCGTTACCAATAATAAATACGAAAATGTTTGTAACTATTATTAAAAATGAATATAAATATTTTGATTCTCTATTGATATTTTTTTATAAAATTATTCCAAATATTTTTTCTTCATTTATCCAATAATGACTCTCAATACGTAAACAAAAATTATGCATTGATTCACAGTTATTGATTACATATTCTAAGTGATTACTAAAATTTAAGTTTAAAATATGGTAATGATATGAATAAACTCATTGATCAACTGCATTTAATTTCAACCTTAACATTTTAGTAAAACTCTGTCTGCCAAAAAATTGTTTTCTTCTTTCAATAACTGTGTCTCCAAATCTTTGCTTAAAGTATCTTAAAGTACTGAAAGTGCAAAAAGAAGTTACGTTTTCCCAAATTAATAGTTTATGTCCTACAAAAATCTTTGCTGGCTTTCCTCCCCCGCGTTTTGTTAAATGATTCCCAGACTTCCAAGTGCGTTTATTATTAATGGAGTCTGAGAAGGAGCGTCTATTCAGGTCAAAGCATCATAATACTCCATATGACAGCAGCTAAATCTTCTCAAATCAGTGCGATTAGATTCTCCACTTTCATGACAATTTCGAAATAAATTTGAATGATTACCACTGCATCATCATCTATAAAATATGAGAATGCATTAAAATAGTATATTTTGCTATAAATATAAGGCATTTTTGAGGTTTTATTTTTTATAGAGATTGCAACAGTAAAACAAGAATTCCTGATTTGAATCTGAATGAAATGTAAGCTTGTATTGTGTCGTAATAAATTTATATTCGTAAAAAAGGGATACAACTATAAAATCAGAAAACATTTATCAAAAAAAAAATTCCTCATGAATTATTATGGACTTAACGTTGTAACCTCAATGAATAATTTAATTATTTTTATATTATATTTTTTTAAATTTATTATAAGGACAAGTCTTAACTTCCTTTAATTTTCCATTCTCCTTTGTTTTGTTTTATTCTTCGGAATTAAAGAATGCATTCTATGTAAAATGAGCACAAAGTCTACAACTGCATCATATTTGAAATTTTTGCAGAACGTGGCAAATAAAAGTAGGATATAAATTTCGCTATTTTTCATAGTACTCTTACAAAAAAAATTATAGGGTAGTTTTCATACCATTTCATCAGTCCATTCTAAAATTAAATACATTTAAATGATATTTTAACATTATGTGTAAGTGATTTAAAACAGATAATAATTCCATTACTTAAAAAAATTAAATACAAATTGATTATAAAAGTGCTTAATGATTGCATTAAAATTAGAAAAGAGAAATGATGCTACAAAAATATCTCTTACATAAATAATTAATGGATTATTCACATTTGAAAGTACAGCAAATAATTGTCGTTACATAATTTAAAATTAAGAATAATTTTTAAATTATATGATATCGTTATATTAAATTGTCGAAAAGTGACAATTGTAAAATAAAATTTTACAGTGTCCTATTTAAGAGAAATATATACAAAATCAATTATATTTAGGTAGGAATAAAATTGGGAAATCAAATGTATGCATTTAATAGCTGAGAAAGTGATCTGTTTGTAAATACTGGATAGATAGACAGTTGTTCTTATATTCATTTATAAATATCATATATTGTGATATTACCCAATAACATCCGTGAAAAAATTGATTGACATCCGTAAAAAAATTTCGTCATCCTTCATTAACCTGCTGTTTCCAAATTCAAAATTTACATTACATTTGAAAATGAAATATCTCATTTACTTTCGAAGTAAATTTTGTAAAATAAAGTTAATATCTTTTTATAGCTCGATAAATGAAACTTCCGAGAAGCTGATGAAAGATTGCCAATTAAATTGATAACATATTTATGAACATAAGTGTTTTTTTACTGTGTCGTTTATATTCTTCCTTTTTATATTAATTTTTAACATACGATAACATCTAAAATAATTTTTCATTTTTCAATGCCAATTCATGATGCCTTGGCGGTAATGACATTTTTCTCGTTACTTCTAGGTATAAGAAATAAAGAGAAAAGTGTCATTACTATCAGTCTAGTAAAAGATCTATCAGGATCATTAATGCTACATGGGATTGTAAAATATAATTTATGGTAGTAATCACTTCCAAGACAAATTATACCTCTGGTATGGTATTCAGAATCTGAGAACCTTTTTCTCGGACATTGATTTTATAATACGAGGTCCTATTCACTCGGGATTACAAAGGCACATTCACTAACTGGCCCACTATACTAGATGCCATTAATTACCCTAATTTGTAGTTTCAAAGGTTTAATAAGTAAAACATGGCTGGGTATTAGAAAAAAAGCAAGGTAACTTTTGTACAATAGGTTTGTTTTTATACTGATTGTCCTACAAACTAAAACACATTGAAACTATTTTTTACAAGTAAAATTAAATGACTGAATACAACTTTTTTCAAATTTATACGATAGATTACATCTTATATACATATCAGTATAATAGAAGTAAAAATGAATATATATCTATGAAATTCAAAATATCAAACTTGACTTAATTGGTCACTGAAGTTTTGATTTTAATATAAAGACATAATGAAGAATTTTAAATTTTTTATATATCCATATATAAACACACACATCCACACAAAAGTCAATAAAATATCTGTGTATAATATTTTCTTTGCGTAAATTCCACCCACATACGTAGTCAATATTTTATAAAGGAAATCTGAATTTCTCTCTAACCTGATTAAGAATTAACAATGCTCATCAAAGTCGTCAATATTTTAATTACTTAGCAACACCATTCAAGAGGATACTTTTACATTAATTATAAATCAAGGAATAAAAACTTCAGAGTTGAGATGAAAATTTCTTGTCAGTCGTAATTAAAATATATTGCCAATTAACTCAATCATACTCCAACTTAATTGTAGAAAATATATATTTAAGTGAATTCAGTCAATGGAATTTTTGATGAGAAAATTTGTGATTAGTATATTTAGATAAACTGCATTAAAAAAGAGAATCTATGGAATGCTGAACATTATGAATGAGTATCAGAAAGGATAATGTTTGATGATAGTCAAACTATTTCAATAATAGGCAATAATTTGCTTTGAAAAAAAATTCATTTAAATCCAAACTTTGCTTTTGAAAACATATATTTTTAGTTTAATATATTGTAATGAAAATATTTTCAATATATTATTCAACATTTATATATATATATTCTTCCACTTTCATATTAATTGAATTTTTTTCCCTTAGAATCAGATAAGTTTATTGATTTGACGTTGAGATTATAAATTAAAATAAAATTTTGCATGCATATGTTTGAACCTTAATTTATATTGCTCACGTATAGTAGTTTTAATTATTTTCTCTTCATCACTAAGTATTAATTGTGAAAAGCCAATAAAGTAACTGCAACTTTCGCTCTTCTTTTACTGATAAGAGAAGGCCAAAAATATTTAATTTACCTTAGACAAAAAAAAAAAAAAAAAAAAAAAAAAGACATAACTAAAAGATAAACTTTTATATTGGATTTACATATTAAAGACTACATTTAATATGCCAATTTTAATAACTGAAAACTTATTTTACATGACAAAGTATTGTTAGAAAGCAATATATTTAAAAGATTTTAGAATTTACTACATTGTCTATCGTTTAATATGTTAAGTACAATGTACTGTAAGTTTTGACCTATTATTTTAATTTTTAAATTAATGCCAGATGTGAAAGAATTGCGAAATGTAATACACATGTTTTTAATTCAACAGCACATGAATGATAAAAATAAGTAAATATTCATAAATTAGTTCCCATAATTTATAACAAGTTTTAAATTATTGCCCAAATGGAAACATATTAAGACTGTTCCTCAACAAAATAGTGGTATTAGAGTAAAAGAAACTATATATAAAATGACATATTAAAATTTAAGCTGAACTGGCATGATTAAACTGACATTTATTTCACAAAACTTATTACTTTTTTTTACCTTACAATTATTTTTCAATTATGATCCCGTGAGTTAGCTTAAAAATCATATTTAAAACTATTGTTCTTTATACTTTATTAACTTTATAAGCTTTTGAGAATACCATTTACAATTTTTAATTATAAAAGCGTGAGATAATAGTTTAATTATTAGTCAATGTATTGCTTTTACTTTAGACAATCATCAAAACTATTTACACATCGTTTATTTCTCTGAGTTATAAAAATTCATTTATAGCTTTCCAAAATCTCTTCAAAACTTTCAGAATTTTTTCTTGATTTATATAACTGTTAATGTATTGTAATTTATATCATGTAATTTCAAAATCACAAATTATTGCGGCATAAACACTTGTTGGAACTTGTTTGATCCAAGTGTCTGCGATTCCACACAAATCGAGATATTAAAAAAATGCGTTTAACAAATTTTTCTTATTAATACTTTCATACATAATTTTATGAATTTCTATGTTTCAAACCAAAAAAAAAATTTATAATTAAAATATTTATTTAAAACTTTAAGCACTCTACATTATGAGAAGAATTGAATTTGTAGATTAAATTCCTTTACTTTTTAAATTTAGAATTTGCAATTTTATTTGAAAAAAATATGAACAAAATTATAAGTGTGAATACATTTTTATGATTTTTTAACACTATGACTACAACTCTAAACTACCATTTAAGATATTTTAAGGCATTCTAAATTTTAATTATATACATTTTAAATTAACTTTTTAAAAACAAAAATATCAAACTTATTTTATTCTTGTTATAAAATTTTATGAATTTTTCTTTCATTGGGTAAGTAGGATAGTTGGAAAAAGCACTTTGCGTTTTATTATTAAGTTTTGTTTAGCAGTAAAACATAAATATTAAAATTTGATTTTTATTAGCTTTTAAAAAACTGACTCCTAATCCATACTCTTATAAGGTAAATATATTTTGCACATTATGTTTCTAATGCATTTCACAAAACTACATGCATAATTATATTTTCAATTCAAATACTTCTGTGAAATTCGCTTATTCTGATTAAACTATATTTATTTAAAACAGATTAAAACACTTTCTATACTAGAACTATATGAAAATAACTGATTTTTATTTGTGCTTACAAACATTGTTTCTAGAAAGCAAGATATCAATTGAATAAAAAAATATGACATAAGTTTTATAATTTTATGACGTAATCAACGAGTAACTAACGTTTCAAGTCTAACTTACTCTGCATTAAAATTGTGGCAATGTATTAAGATACCCAATTAAACAGTTAATAATTTAACAATTTTAGTAAATATTCATCAAAAGAAAAAAAAGAACACTTTATTCCATAAATAAATTTAAAACAAAGAAAATAACATCTAGAATTAATTTAACAAAATAACTAGTATGTAAAATTGAAATAAAATCATCTTACTATTTTTTAAAGCTGCAAAGAATTTTCTTCAGAAAATGCTTCTTCAAATCAAACGGAATATAAAACAGCTGCGAGCGCTAAAAAGCGTGTTTCACAAGTGAACAGCACCTTCAAAGACGGCTTACTGGCTTTGCACGAGAATTTGGCGCATGCGTAGACACATTTTTACCCACAATGACTCCAGCTATCTCTGGCCCAATAAACGAGACGGACATGCCTTTGCTAGATTACGGCAACTTTGAGAAACTGCGTTATTCTTTGTTCGAGTAATCTCTTAGAGCAATCTGAAAGGTAGCAACGGTAAAAGACATGAAGAAACACTCGGAAGAGATTATTTTCGAGCAAGAAGCACATGACGAATGATGTGCTGTTATTTATATACGACGAAAGTGAATTAATGCTTGAGAATGTAGTATCTTATGATTAATTAATATCTTTTCCTAGCGTCAATAAAACAAGCAAACGAATGTTCTAATTATGACCATTTATTCCTTTTTACATGTATTCCTATTAACAAATATAATTCATATAATAATAAAATATGAAACTTCATTATAAGCATGACAAACTATTGCTATTCAAACAATTTGTACATGCATGATTGGATCATACTACAAGAAAATAATCTTTGGCAGATATACATAAACATGCTATTTCCTCTTCATTTACATAAAAATAATTCTTAAATATATATTCAACTTTTGAAAAAAATTATATCCTTATCAAATACATAAGTCTAATATGAACAAAAGACTAAATACGTTCTCTGCTAATATATAAAATGAATAAAATATATTATTTAAATGGTTGGTTTATATAAATAATATTGTATTTCATTTTTTTAAATTAATTTTTCCCAAAGAAGATGGTATACATGCTTTGTATAAAAAAAATTGAGTCGTAAAATATCTTTAATTACTCTTCGATAGCAATTTTCTTCATTTTTGGTGTATTTTTAAGAGGTTATTTTGAAACAAAAATTCTATAAAATAGAGAAAATGTCCTTAAATAGCTAAAAATTACTCTTTTACTTCCATCCTGTGTATTCTAACTTGCATTTTTTAAAAAAAATCTAAATATTTCTCTGCCAAGCTGGCAGCAGAAGAGATCAAGATCTTCTGGTAGATTAAATAACATTCTTGGTCTCCAAGATGCTTATAGTGAAAAGAAAGCTAATAAAAAATAAAATTTTTTTCTTCGCATTTACAAAATTGGGCGAAAAGAAAAGATAAAAAAAATTACTATACGTGAATATAAGTCTTGTGTTTGATGAAAAATATCAAAATAATTTAAAGTATTTAAATTTTTTTAAAAATACTCTCTTTCCAGAATTTTTCAGCATTGAACTTATTTCTAAGAAAGATATTTATCCTAAATAAACATGGTTACAGAAAGGTGAAATTGAAGGCTTTATCTTTGACAAGTTTATGATTAATTTGAAATTGTATTCAAAGAAAATACATATAAAATAATAAAGGTCCTGAATTAAAATGCATTTGAATCACTTTAACCAATTATTTTCTCACTCTTGCACAAATGACTCCCTCTTTTCTCTTTTCATCTCCTGAAAGATTACCACATTGTTGTCAGAGTGAAAAATTATTCAGTGCACTTATGAGTTCCTGAGAATTTCATTAGTGAACTAGAAGAAATACTCAGTTAACGACAGCTTAAGTGAGACCTAATTAAAGTTTTCCAGAAAATTAGGTTCACACAAGTAATATAATTAATTCATATCATTTTTTAAAAAAACATTTTCTAGTTGATTAGTTTTCTATATTTATTGCTTTGTGTATTTGTAATACACTTAGAAATTTTACTGCAGAATCAACTAACTAGAAATGTCCTGTTTTTGTTGAAAGAGTTTTATTAATTATACCTATTGGAGAATTTTATTTTTATCATGAAATTTCTTATCATTTTAACAAATTTTATATATCATTTTAACAAATTTTATATATCATTTTAACAAATTTTATATTTCTTTAAGGAAATTTCTAAGTTCAGAGAAAGATTTTTCGTACTAAAAATGTATGATTACGAGAATGATAATCTCAAAAATTAATTATAAATTTATGTAACATTAATATATATTTTTGCTTAGTGGTAAATTTATCCCTTTTAAAATGTATTCAATATTCGATAAGCATTAAATTAAAAGATAAATAAATTAAGAGAAAATATTTATTTGATTTGTGAAGAAAAATATAAAATTAACATATTTATGAAAATTTTTTAAGTTTACTAACACACGCAGGAAAAATTACATGGATTTTCTTACACGATTATTACAGTGCACATTAAATGAGTAATATTTTAGCGTTACATACAAAACATTTTTATGTAATACGAAGCATGGTTGAATTACTTTTGAAATGTTCTTACTTCGAGATTTCACACACACACATCTGAGTAACATAATAATTTTAATAGAATTATATTTCCTATTTTATTGAAGTACTTTTAAAACCTTTATTAATCCATCTATCTTCCTCTTTTAGTAAGAAATAAATGGAAAGAAACAAAATGTTTAATGATTTCGAAATGATATTTGTATAAACCTTTACAAGCGTTAATTATTTATTTTAAAAGATTTGTATTAATTTCCAAATTTATATAAATTAATGATGTAATAATTCATATTGGTACATAATTTAACAGAAAAGTACTCTGAATTCCGTTTTAATGATGGGATTATATTCATTTTATTTTTTGCTTTAAGTTATTTTTAATTCCAATTACATTTATTCAGAAAGAAAGGTACTGTGATTAATTTAGAATTCGAGTGAATTGATTAAGTTAAGAGATTCATTAAAGAAAAGGACAATTGCTTCATCATAAGTTTGTTATCTAAAAAAACTTTTAATTTACCTCATTCTCTATTTTCGCAATTATCTTTAACGAGAAATGGAATGGAAGATAAATCTCGAAATAAATTTATACATTTGGGGCAATCAAGTCATTTTTCTGTCAGAATACTTTCAGTGATTTAAACTTCCATTGTTTAAAATATTTGCAATTAATGTTTCGATTGCAGGTGGATTTTCAAGGATTTGTCTTGTAATTATTTACTTCATTAGTATATCACTAACAACTGAATTGTGTTCAAAAAACATAACAATATTATACTTTGCATTTATGCTTGATAAAAATCTTAAAACGGAAATAGATTTCCTTAAAAACATAATCACTTTTAGTATATCGATTAACAGCTGTTTATTTTACGTGAATATATTTGATAAAACACAAAATCACTTAATAATTTAAAAATTTTATTCATTTTAAAAAATGCAATTGATAAATAATTAATTTATATAGAATATTACATGAAAAATTCATGTTACTATACATGAGGGAAATGTGAAGGACAAAATTATAAATATAAGCATCACTATAACATTAAGTGTATAAATAGGAATCGAAATTTTTGAATTTCAATGTTTTTATAAAAACATAGGGTCTAATCATTAATACAAACATTACATTAAATTCTTTAAATTATATTATACTCTTTGTCTATGTTAAAAATTAAATAAATGTTTTGGATTACTTTTATTTCGGGTTGAAAAATCTATCTAAAGAAAAAACATTTTATTTGAGTTCAAATGCTTTATTTTAAATCTCCAGAAGTTAAATGTCTTGAAATATTTTACTTCTATTGAGTTGCTAAACTTCCTATTTTCCACTACATTTTCCTTTCGTTGAATCGTTAGGTTCTTCCTCGAGATTCAGGTATGTACCTCACGACTTTGCCATTTCTACCTGATACTCAAGTTGGTAATTTATATCAATGACACTAGAAGTAAACGCTTTCAATTTTTTTTCTTTTCATAGAGCATTCTCAGCAGAAATAACTATAAAAAGGTAAACATACACACACACATATGTATATATATATGTGTGTGTGTGTGTGTAAACGAGTTTTTTAATCTCAAGTTACAAAAATCGGTCATTGCATCATTTTGGCAAACATGAGTTTGAGTGTTATATTGCATTTTTTTCACAGTTAAATTTATTTCCTATAACAAAATGCATTTTATAAAAGTAAAGATTCTTTTACCCTTTCTTATAATATAAGTATTATATTATAATTCTTTATTTATAAATTGTAATATTCCAGAGAGATTCGGTTAATCATTTTTATTTATAGTATATGCTTAATTGAAACTCCAAAGTGATAAAATCAATACATGTTTAATGATAATAACTAGAAAGATACTCAAAGTGCGGTACTAGACTACAACGCAATACTAAGTTTATTGAAGTCTTGATTTCCATAAAAAAAAGAAGTGATAGAAAGTGGATAATGATAATTAATGTGAATAATTTTTATATCATTATGTTTATTTTTGTGCTATATCGTTCTTTAATGTATGAGTAACTTTCCCAGTAATTTTACTTACATCTTTAAAAATATGGATAATTCTGACACTGGATATAAATAACAATGTGATAAGGGATTTTTAAATATTTTAGGGTTCATTTCAGGAAATTATTTAAAAGGTGCCTATTTCAGAAATAAATAATTAATTATCACGAGTATATGAATTTATTATAAAATGGTAGCACGTTCTTTTGATATATAAAATATTTTTTTTTAACATTTTAGCACCTAATTTTTAAACATGAAAGGAAATTTCCACTGAAAAGGAAATTTTAATTTAAAATTTACATTTATCGTTACAACTTTATGCTATTTATTACCTTATTGCAGCAAATAATTAAGCAAAAACAAATAACTGTCATTTGGACATTGCATTCCATTGACAGCATTTTATACCAATAAAAGCAACTATCTGGTGAGTAAGAAAAATTCCATTTCGTAACACATATTATAAGTCATTAAAATCGCTATTAATAATTAAAATATTAAGATGTCTTTTTTTTAAAGAAATTAAAAGAATGAAAGAAATTTCTATTTTAATATGAATGTGTGAGTAATGAATTTGTTTTTCTTAAAACTGTTTTTAACATTTTCCTCTCTTATTTGATATTTTTCATAATTTTAAAAAGCAGTTAATGTGTAATATATTTTTTTCTTAAATATATAATGGTTATAGCTTAAATGCAGTAGTTATAGTTACGTAATTACTTTGGCTAAATTAGAAATAATTGTTGAATAAATGTAATGCTGGAAGGAAATCAGTAGATTTTTAGATGAAATCTTTGACAGATTGATGATAGATCGCATGATCAACTTCTGATATCATGATTCTATGCCTTGATAAATCATATATATTATGTTATGTACAGTTGCCAGCCAACTTGTCTAGTGCTCAGCGTGCCTGACTACGGATAGGAAGGTCATGGGTTCGAATCCCGGTTCAGGCACGAATGTACTTTCTCTCTCTCTTTCTATCCTGTCTTTGTCCTTTCCTTGTGTGTGTGAATGACGTATGAATGACGCCTACCCTATCGACGGGTCCCTATGGCATGCATGAGGGTGCGATGGTGGCTCACCTCCTGTGGTGCACCCGGGGCACCGCCTCGGTGGCTAAGATGTCGCTGTTTCTGGCTGGTTTCTTGGGTATCAGGAAACAATAGACTATGTTGCAGTTGTAAATGTCTACAATCTGCCATTGGAAAAATGTTATGTACAAAATATACATTACGCAAGACGGCATCATTTTTATATACTTCTAAATAAAATGCTGCATTTAATGTATCTATTTTTATGTAGTTGAAAGGAATGATGATTTTACCAGGATCCATGTGATGATATGGAGGTGAAAGGTTGTTTGTTGCGCCGTAATTTGTGACACTTTGTTAGCGAGATAGTATTGTTCAAACGATCACTGTGCACCCAGTGTACATTGAATTCTGTCCTATTACTTGTTTTTCAAAGTATTTCATGTACAAAGAAATCACATTGATTTTCTAGGTAAAGTTTATGATATGTATGAGGTGCTTTGAAAAAATGTAATAATGGTATATGGGTTTCATGATTAAAAAATGTGAATTGTATTTTATCTGCAAATTATAGGATCTAGAAACAAACTGGTATCGTCATATCAGGAGTTTATCATCTCAGAAGCTCCTGATTGATTGTTGTTTTTTTTTGCTTGTTCGTCGGTTGGATCGTATCATTAAATCTGGTGTATTCATAATGTGCCATGAACGATTGGACTATCAGAATCTCACTATTGGCTCATTTACTGGACTGCTTTTGCATTACAGATATTAAATTCATGTTCAAGGTTATTGTAATCAAATGAAGTCAGTACCTCAAGAGGGAGATCTTTCAACCATTCCTAATATATGAAGATTCTTTTAAAAATATTGGTCTGTAATATAATTAACCAAAAAAACCTATTTTTGAAATCAATACAACTTTTTCCACGCCCCATACCTATACCTTATATTAAGGGGAATTAAATGACATTGTTAGTCAGGCGGATTGTTGTGTTCTATATTGAAAGGTTGGTTATTATAATCGAAGGAAATTAAAGTTCTTTTGTGTTAAAAAGACTAAAATGCCTCCTCGTAACCTCAGGAAACATCTCAAAAGCTCTATTCGATGTAAAGGGACTTTACATCGAATATTATATTTCAACAACTTTATGTTTTGATGGATGCACTTTATCCTAAACATAAATTAGGAATGCTGGATCATTGATTTTTCAAAAACCAGTTTCAGGATTGTCCTATTCTATAATGAGAACAAATGATTCAGCACTTTTAGCTTTACCAATCAACGTGATGGACAAATATAGAAACTTCGATCAGAAAAATGTAATGAAGCAAGTTTGATTGGACAATATGGGGTTTTAAAAACTATTCCATTGTTGATATTTATTTGTTTATATTAACTGTTTATTAAATTGTTTGATTTTTGTGTGTGAGAGTATATATATATATATATATATATATATATATATATATATATATATATATATATACACTAAGATATAAAGCTATTTTAAATTTTTAATTTTAATGAATTTAATGATTCCTTAATCTCCATATTTAAATCTGGAATTTGTTTTTAAATTGTGTTAGAAGAAGATTGACTTCCATTTTTTGAAGGAATTATTTTCTACTATTTATAACAATTTTAAGATAAATAATGGACATTTTATGAAATTCCAACTAATAACTTAAGTTAATGATATTAATGTTTTAAAATTCTGGTGCAAAATATATTAGGATATGATAAAATGTCAATCATCCATAAAAATGTAAGTTACTTGCGGTGATCATGTCACGACATATGATGTAATTTCCTAGTGAAATTGTATTCTTCTCTTCCAGTCGCAGCACATACAAAATTTTAATCATCACTTATATAAGCGTACGAAGTGCCTATGATGATGGAGAAAATTACATACTCGAATTAAGCATAAAACGTTTTGTTGGTATCATACATTTTTCCTCTTGAAATACAAAAGTTTAATTTTGTTGACTAGCGTGATTATACTAGTGATATCGGAAGCTTAATATGTTTAAATGCTTATCAGTTAATTAATATGTGCTTATTGTTTGGAAACACAAATGTATAAAAAATTTTATATATTGTGATAATATTTTCTGTGTTGGAAACTCATAAAGTGTTAAGTGAGTACATTAGTCATCAGTAATATATTATCAAAATGTATACTTCTGAGGTTATGTTACTAATTTTATTTACAATTTTATTAACACAGGAATAAAATGTGATGAATGTTGAATGTTGCCAGACAATCTCAACACATTCTATTAATATTTATACAAATACTATAACTTCCAATTATCATTTCATTTATTTAAATTCATATAATAATTTTAAAAAATATATTTTTTAAGATTCATATACCATAGCTTAGTATGTGATTAAAAAGATCTTTGGAGAATGAAAGAATGAGATATTTCTTCTGCTTAAATAATTGTGATAAAATACAGACTCGTGCTAAAAGAAATAATTGTAATTTATTCATTTTAAATAGTTAGTATAGATTCTACATGAATTAATTATAGGTTGAATCCTCCCAGAAGGATACCTTTAAGTGGTTGCATGATGGACAGTGGTATTTCAATCCATGTTGTTTAGAGAAGACATGCAAGTTCTTTCACCGATTTTTGATTTTGGGTGGAATATTTCATTCAGCGATTTCACACCTTCAAGAAATGTTCTATAGGACTGAAGTCTGAACTTTTGACAGGATAACCCAATCGATCACTCTATTATCAAAATATCAATCCATGGTAGACATCGCAACATGACAAGTGGCTTTTTAAACCTGAAAGTAACAATGATACAACCTGTAAAATTGTCTTAGCATAAAGAGCATACCTTGAATAGTGGAACAGGAATCGGTGTTGAACGTGCCATGAACTGGAATCTAGGATCTCGGTTCGCGTATCACTGAAAACGTCACCAGACCATAATTCTACCTTTGCCAAACTTTATAGTGTGGGCAATACATTCTGACAAAAGCTGTTCTCCAGTCATGTGTCATATTGGTAGTGTATTAAACTAGATTAATCAATACAGAGAATTCGTTTCCACTTATTTACTGTCCAATCGACAGTTATAAAAAGGATATTTGCGTTGTTTAACCGAGGACCTTTGTTAGGGTTTGTTGAAGGTGGATTATGGATGGCAGCGCAACCATGGAGACCAAAGAAATGTGTTCCTTGCGGGTGATATTCATCGAAATGATAAATCCGGATACTTAATGATAATGTTGGAGAATGTGGACAGTTGGATTTGTATGCTGTGTTCAAATTTCCTTAAACAGCACTAGTTTCTCAATTCATGGGTCTGGATGGCAAAAATCCATTTTAACAATCTCTATTCACCTTTTACTTCTTAATCACAAAAGCAACTGTCGATTTCAAAATGTATAATTTACAAAAGATATTCCTTAATGATCTGATATTTTCATAATGTTTAACATTTGTGCTTTTCTGGAAGTGAAACAGTTCTAAATTTCGTGCCATCTTTCATGCAACTAATACCAATTTTGTTTCCCATACAATATTTAAATACAAAGAGCGTGATGTACCTAACAATTGGGGAAATATTTTAATTTTCACAGGTGCTCAAATACTAATTAATAGACAATGTATTATGTACACTGAAAAAAATAACATGAGAGCAACTTTTACATGGAATCAATTCACGACTATTTCCATTTACTTATTGTTTAAAAGTAAATTATCATACAATTTTAATCCTCACAATTTTTATCACATGAGAGGAAAATGATATGGAATATCAGATATGAAAGGAAAAAGCAAATATTGCATTGCCTGTATTTCATATTCAGGGGTAATCTGTGGAAAATATTAAAATCTAATTTAATCAATTTTTACTCTAATTATGAGGTTCTATTATTATCAAACTAGGATAAAACATGCTTAACTAATCATATTATAATGCATAAAACTAATTTAAACAAAATATAGAAAAGCATAAATGGTATTTATTAAATCAACAGTGTCTCATTATTCAGAATTAAATTTAAGTAATTTGATTAAGAAATGTTAATATATATTTTAGCATTGCAACAACATATGAAAATACTGTGATTGAAGATTTTCTGTTTTGAACTGTTTGGTCTTAAGTATTCAAATGTCTAATTGCTCCCTTATTTATCTTCACATAATATTTAGTTGAAGCCCCTTTATTGACTCTGTTTGTTGTATACATTGGTAATGAAATTTTGTATTTTGATTATACAAAAGATATTAATGATTATTTAATTCAATTAACAAATTCATGTTTAAATTTTCTGACTAATTTATTTTGCAATAAAATAAGACATAAATTCATATCTAATATTAATTGATAATTTGAAACTCAATATACATATTTAACAGTTCTTATCAATTTCTCAGAAAGCTTGTATCTTATCTGAATTTATAATTATTAATGATTGAAACTTATATGCATAATTACCACTAACTATTAACAATTTAGTTATCAAATAATAAGAATTTTTAAAAAATAACTAAGCATTTATGCATTATATCACAGTCACTTTTTAAAAATACATTTTGTACATTAATTGCCAGTAAGTATTATTTCTTATAGTTTTTCATAATACCATATAAAATTTGGCATTTTTATTATCATTTATGTTTGTCAACAAGTACCGTTTCACTGAATTCTCACTGAACACTCAGGAATTTGAAAATGCATAAAGATAAATTATTTTTATAATTACTGAAACACAGTTCTGAATATTATAAATAACTATTCATTTTTCACAAGTAAATCTATGTAAATAAAGAACATAAATGATTATTTTAGTTCAGTATTACTCAAAACTACAAATGTAATTCCCAGTACTGTTTTCACATTATTTTGATCTTTTGAAAACTCAAATTATAATAATTTTTAATGTAAAAATATTTTATGTTGTAAAATAGTTTTTTTCTGTCATTCAAGAGTAATTTATTTGAAATGAAGTGAAAACATGAGCTCTGTCTGGGCTACTTTCCCATCTTTGGCGCCTAGTTTCTGGGGAAAAGTAATGGGAAGGAATTGTATTTATTTCAACTTAATGTGCCATTTCTGTTCACTCAAGTAGAAGGTGTTGTATCGCTCAGTTTTTCTGGAAACTTCTAATAACTGCTCTTATAAAAATACTATTTATTCATTTATTAATAAAAATAAGAGCGTGTTTAATCTTTTACTTTGTTCCAGTATGAATGGTTGAAAAGTAAAAATATCCTCTATGTTGTATTGAAAAATAAGATGTTTTGAGAATGATATGAAAAAAAAATGTGTTTTCGTATTATTTTTCAAAATTATGGAGAAATCATATTATTACCCATAGTTATACAAGTAAAAATAAATCTTTTATTTTATTCCCCCACAAATTATAAAAAAAAAGCTTTAAAAATTCAATCGACATCTAATAAGTTTTTAAATCAAAATCAATTTCATTAATTTTCATGTTATTGATTATTTTTAACTGTTATTAAACTAGTCTTTCAAATTAACATTGAAATAGGAAAAGCACATAAATCTCAATATTATTTCTTAAATTAAAAATATCTTTAAAAATTGTTATAAGTTTTTCATTAAATTTTAGAAATAAGAGTGTAAAAATAGTAGTTAAGGTTCGAATAGCGTATAATTGTTTAAAATGCAAATTCAATTGAACAATTGAAATGAAATAATTTCTAATAATAAATCCGTCACACAATTAATAATAATTTTATCATTAATAAGAAAAATTAATAATAAGTTTATCATGAACTTTATAAGTACCACTTTAAGCATCTTTAAGGTGATAATTTATTTGATTTTTTATTTATATTTTAATATAATTTTTTAAATAATTTTATAGCGCCTTCTTAATAATGAAAAATTTATCCTAACTTTAAGAAAATAGAAATCAAAAATTATATTGCTAATGATTTTTGTTATTTCAAATTTAATAACATATTATTCATACAGTCACATAGGATTATTAAAACACAGTTATTAAATAACTAACTTTTAATTATGTAAAAATTTAAAGTTTTTGCTTCAAGAATAAATAATTCAGAAAATGTTTCCAAAGTATGGATATCTATATGATTCCTTTCTGTTTTTTAAGCAAAAATATTTATCCATGCAAATATTCATTCATTATTTAAACAGTATCCTTCATACAGAACATTATTAATACAGTCACATATAATTATTAAAATATAATTATTACTGAATAATTAATTATTAATGAAGTCAAGTTAAAAAGGAAGTTTTTGCTTGAAAAGTAGATAATTTAGAAAATGCAAAGTATAAATATCTATGGTTTCTTTATGTTTTTTAAACAGAGATATTTATCCATGAAAATATCCACGCGTTCATCAAAGAAAAATATATTTTCGATATACATCTTGATCATCTACGTTTTCAATTTTAAGAATCTAAAGTATGCTTGAATAGACATTCTACTTTGGAAATGAGTTTTCTTTTGAAATCGAAAGTTCTTTTTTCCCTTTTTAAACACAAATAAAAGATGAAACTCAACATCTTGAATATCTCATTTCTATTGAAAAGTTTAATCTTTCATTTTCTAAAATAACATTTTTTCCAATCGCATGAATTTTTAGTATCTATTTATTACTCATTTCAAACTCCTTTTATTATAATTTAATAGGAAAGTTTGTAACGACATTTTAAAAATATTTTTATATAAAATAAATCTCTCGTTTGTAGTGATAAATACAAATAATTAAATAGAATTGTTACGACAGATGACTTAGATAAAAAATGGAACCAAATTATGAAGCCAAACGTTTATTTAGTATACAAAGCAATTAAAACTAAAAGCAAAATAAGATAAAAGTAAATACTTCAACAAACAACAAGGATAAAAATAAATACTCTTATTTACAGGCTTTACAAATACAATACTCCTTTTACAATACTCCTTTTTACAGGTTTTATTACTCCAATAATTCAGAGTTTACTCTGAATTATTGGAATAATAAAACCTGTAAAATTTACACCAAAGAGATGTTAATAATGATACTCAACACATTATTACAATACTTAAATTTTCAAATAGTTTAAAACTATTTGATATATATATATATATATATATATATATATATATATATATATATATATATATATATATATATATATATATATATATATATATATATATATATATATATATATATATATATATATATATATATATATATATATATATATATATATATATATATATATACATATATATATATATATATATATATATATATATATATATATATATATATATATATATATATATATATATATATATATATATATATATATATATATATATATATATATATATATATATATATATATATATATATATATATATATATATATATATATATATATATATATATATATATATATATATATATATATATATATATATATATATATATATATATATATATATATATATATATATATATATATATATTACTTATTTATGGAAATAGATCATATAATTATCACACCTCTATAACTTTTTTTCAAATTCACTATTTCTATATCTAACTAGAAATTATTTCAAGCAATGCTGGTGAATATATGTGTGAACAGATTATATCACATCAAAATAGCATAACTGATTGAAGTGAAAAGATAAAAGTGTCTTTTCATGAAGGAAAAAAACTTTTAATAAAGAATGTTACAACTAAAAAATTGCAAACTTAATAAATTCATCATTAAAATTTTATATTTAAGACAGATTTAATAATAGTTAAAAGCCATAATTTTCTTTATTTAGCTCAGAATATTAAGTGTATATGCCTATCATGTACGCATGTATAAATGCGTATAAATACACACGTATAATTTCGTATCACCTGTTGTAATATGCATTTATTTGTACGAATAGTGATATACGTATATTTATACTCGACAAATAAAATAAGAAAATAAAAGAGCAATACACACAAACTAGGATCCCAAACAGAAATAAACATGTTTAGGGCTGGAACTGGTTCCCTTATATAGACTGACGAACTCAGTTATCTCACACTACTACACTTGGTAATTAGTTTATTTATTTGGCGCTGTACGATCTTTATTAGGCAGAAGAGCTAGTTAGAAGCGGTGGAAGATAGAATAAAATCTTCAGCACTCAATGAAAGTGTCACTTGTTTTCCTTTAATGATTAATATTGAAGGGAAAAAATGCAAAACAACATTAATGAATTGCAATAAAGAAATGTGTGATTTTATTAAAAACAAAGAAAAGTTTACTACTATATTGACCACAATTCAAAATACATTTTTAAACTTACGAAGCCAAAAAAAAGTGAAATAAATTGAAATTATGAACTGAATACAGATTTAATATTGAATTCAATTTCTTGAATATAATTTGATAGTATTTATTTATATTCCTTCATGAGAAAGTATTAAATAAACAAGAAGATAATTCTGGAACTACTTTCTAGACATTTTTGTACCTATTACCTTTGTATACGCGAGTAATGGATAATAGAAGAAATAAATGACATCACATGTGGTACTGACAGACTTCTAATAACATTTTATGATAAGAAAGAAAACCAATTGTTGAATAGAAGAGAAAATAAACGTTTACAGCTCATTCAATGGTATCATTTTGTGCTGTAATACATTTCTGAAAGTATTTTGGGAGAACTGAAATAAGTAAATAAATAAAAACGAAGCATTCTTAATAGTATACACTTCATCAATTATTTAATTTCTTTAAGAGATTTTTAAAAAATGTTTTTTCACACATTATTAATTTACAACTTTTTGAGTACTTTGCAACCTCATTTAAACTTATTACAAAATAATATAATATTTTCATATAAAATAATTAACTCTTAGGAGTCATATCACATATATATATATATATATATATATATATATATATATATATATATATATATATATATATATATATATATATATATATATATATATATATATATAAAGAACACACATTTAAATATGATTCCATATTTAAAAAAATGCAAGTAACCTCTAAAGTGTGTAAGGCAAATATTTTATCTTAAAGTAGTTTTTGTAAGTTCAATCTTACTTTAGTGTAAATTCCATTATCAACTGTTACAAAATTATGTTAAAGATAAATTTGAATATTAACCTTCTTATTACACAAATTTTAAAAATATATTTAAAATATTTTAACCACATAAATTTCACCGCTTTGCAAAATTACATTTAAAATATAGCATAAATTTTTATTGATTCTAATATTTTAAAATCTGTTTATAATGTAAAGACTTTAGCTTCCTTCGAAAGAAAAATGAATTTGATTTCCTAAATTAAATTTATACGTTAAATTATGTTATTGACAATAGGAAACTGAGTTTTAACTCTTAATTTGTTGCTTGAAAAAAATAAATAGCAGAAAATCTTTTTATAGTAAATAAAAACCTACATATTAAGTAGACGATTTTCCTGGATTAAGTATATATCTTAACTCAGGATTTAAAGAGTAAAGTCATAATTTCACCTTCGTGGTACTCTTCTTAAACAAAAACTCTTCTTAAACTACTGTCTTAAATTCGCATAACCTGGGAGTAACGAGCTTGGCTTGTCCAAGTGTCATAAGTAACATCATCAGAAAAACAACTACAATATATGAAATCATAAATGTGGAATATTTAATAAGAAAACTTAATAATGATTTACATTTTATAATTTTTAAATATTGCAAGAAGTGTAAGTAATTAGTGGATTGATTTTACTTTTTTCCTAAAGAAAGTTATCAAATGATTTCTAATATTTCAGTTGTTTTTCCAGAAAGAAATGTAGCCCCAATTATGATGCAAAAGATTTGGAAATTTATTCAAATAACTTTTATAATTTTTTTTATTTACACCCTTATATATAATATAGAAAAGGAGCAATATTCAATCAATGCCTCTTTCAATTTTATTCAAAATTAAATATTCTTTGGCTAATCGATAAGAATTCAAACTTTCTATCTTTAAAAAATATTAAGAAATGTAATTTATTTGCTTTTAGTTTCCTTAGTTGTCTTTCTGTTTTTATTAAATATTGAGAAATACAATTTCTTTGTTTTTGTGTTTCTCATCACTCGCTTGAAGTATCATACAATAATGAGGATAAAAAGTAAACTTGCTTAAACTTGAAGTAGATATTTGCTATCTTTTTTTCATAAATAATTTGTATTCAGAATATACTGATTTCTATGCATTTTTATCTCTTCTGCTATTAAATTAAATATTTTCCTTTCACTCAGTTTAAAATACTCGAAATCGAAGGAGTTATGGATTATTTTACAAAAAGAAAAAAAAAAAAAAAGAATTTCCTTAATTTTCTTCATGGCACTAACATGTGATATTTATCTTTTAGCATGTGACCTCACTGAATATTTACATGCTTCATTTTACTTACTCTTGTTCACAAGTTGAAAAGATTTAAAGTAAAGGTAGTATGTATACACTTATATTTGCGTTCTATACAGAAATGGAGATGAAATATATAATTCAAAATTAAAGTATAAAAAAAGAAGATTTTACTGAATGTTTCAAATAATGCTTATCATGATCCATTCTTTTTTTTTATATAGTAATATATACAGCTGTGCAACTACATTTGCTATTCACTGGCAAATGACATGAATTTGAGAGAAAACATAGTTAGGTCAAAGTTCAATTTTTCAAATCTTTCATTTTTAAAATAACTATTTCTTAAAAAAATAAGAAAATTTATTAATATTTTTACACAAAAATATTTTTTGAATTATACCACATAGACAATTCAAAGTGATTGAAATAAAAATAATGTGTTCAATTTTATTTCATTTGAAATTTTCAGTTCATTTAATTTAGAACTAAATTAAAAAGAAAATATATTATGTTTTTTGACATTCTAAAAATATTCTCAAACATTTATATGTTTTTAAAACTTCAAAAGTTATATGTTTGCTTACAAAACAGTGTAATGTAATTCGTTATAAAAAGTATATTTGATAATTGAAATTTAATCCCATGAAAGTATACTCATGAATTTTCATTACTGTTTTCAATATAATAATTTTTTCATTTTTTGTATTTAATTTTATCATAAAATATTCAGTAATGTGTGTAAATAAAAATAATTAGAATATAGCTCATAAGAAGTACAGAAATTTAATTAAACTTTTGAATCTCTCATATTATATTTTATTGTTACTAATAATAATTATAATTATTACTAAAAGTTTATGTGATATCATCAACCTGAACATTTGAAAATAAATTATTTGAAATACTTTTATTCTAAATATTTCGCTGGAATAAAGAGCAATAGATTAATAATTCCCTCAAACAGATTTGTCGAATTTCGAAGGCTAAATGCAATTTTCAAATGTCAGTTAATTTTTCTCCAAATATTTAACTGATATATGATAAAATAAAATAAGCAATGGATAATTAATTTTGCACTTTTTCAATTATAAATTGAGGTTTTTCATACTCTTAATCCATAGTTTTATGCAAGATTTTATTAAAAAAGTCAATCTAAATTTTCACTACAAAATGTTATTATAATGGTAACAAATATGAATTATATTTTATTAAGCGGATATAAATGTATTTAGAATCATGTAAAGGAAAATATCATATTAAATACAGTTAAGGAAATGCTTTTTAATTTGTTCCAATTATGAGCATTTTTTATGAAAAATTAAATTCTTGAATTTGATATTCATGATTTATGAGAAAATTTTTAAAAGACAAAATAAATTAAATGCTTAGTTATAATTTTGTACTTAAATGTTTATAATCTATAATAGAGTACATGTCTTTTCCGTAAATCTATTCTTTACAATTAATTCGGAGAAATATTATTTATAAAAACAACATAAATTAAATAGACTTATACTCAATGCAAGCATTTAATTTATTTGAATTTATTTAATACATAAAAATTATTTTTAAAATAAATATCAAGTACTTTTTAATAAATATTTTTTAAATTATAAGACTGCAGTTAATAATTTTTAAAAATTTCTATAGGAGAACTCTTACTCTAAATCATTGAATTTTTTAACAAATGCCGAACATTAGCGCCTAAGCCATTAGTTCACGGGCTCTCCAATAATTTTCAACAATGCCCTCATATTGAGAAAGAACCACACAATGAATTAATATATTTAAAAGTCATTGGTTGACCAGAGTCACACAAAACACAGTCCGGGGAATCCACCACTCCAATCCTATAGAGATGGTCCCGCAAACAATCATGTCCAGTTAGACCTCTAAAACGGGCCACCGCAGTCTTTCTTGGATAAACGGGAACAGCTCTTTCCTCCCCCAAAATCTTCCATCTCTTGTACGTCGCACGTTAAACTATATCTTGTTTAAGAGTCTTCTTGAGAGTCAGGTTAACAAGCAATTTAGTTGAATGAAATGAAAGAGGTCGATTCATGCGTTGATCTATCAAGGCTCCCTTTTTAGCCAGTGAATCAGCCTTTTCATAGCCCAAAATACCACAATGGGCACGGATCCACTGGAAAGAAATTCTTTGTGCCAGAGCCTTAACCAAAGGTCTACATTCTAAAATTCTTTGGGAACTATTGTGATTATTCAAAAGAGTTTGAAGCGCACTCTTAGAATCTGACAAAATGACCGCTCTTTTAAAAAAAGTGACTGCGAATCGATAGCTGTTGGACAGCCACTGTAATAGTTTCAATTTCACCATTAAAGGCTGTGGAAAGAGGACCCATTGGTAAATAAAAAGTAAAAAGCTCACAATGGATACCTGCTCCTGCACCATGTGTTCTTTCTAACATAGAACCATCAGTGAAAACATGCAACCACTCATTTTCAGGATAGAGAACCTCAGTAGCCTCTATTGCGAAAGATCTTAGTTGTAAATCACCCATTTCATTTTTCAACAACTTTTTGAATAAGATAAAGATTTATATTCAAATTCAGATAATCTATAGGACAAGTAGGAGGAAGTAAAATCAAATAGTCTCTATTCAAATTTAAAGTATCGGATTCTCTCTGGGCAGCTTGGATGAAGCCAATTGGAGATTTAAGATTTCTAGGAATCTCATTGTTATAGTTCCTCCAGAAAGAGTTGCCAGATAAACGCACAAGTTTTTGGTACAGCAGGATCGCCTTTCTTTTAATAAAATGTTTAACAGGTTACAAGTCGGTTAAGAGTTGCATTGCAAGAACAGGGGTAGTTTTCACTGCTCCAGTAACAATTCGCAATGCTTGTGTGTGTGTGTGGTTCTGGAAAACCTCAAGAATATTAACTACTCTCTCTGGGGCTGTGATGAGAATCTCACACCAACAGCAAATAATTGGATGGTAAATAATTTATATATAATTTGTAAATAGTTAACAATGTCTCTCTGTTGCAGCCCCACCTCGAGCCAGCCAAACGTTTCGAGACAGAAAGTCTTCTAACGGCTTCATTTTTCAGATTTTTAGCAAGATTTCTCCAATTTAAACGAGGATCGAGAGTGCAACCTAAGTATTTAGTAGAATAATGATATTGAATATCTACACCTTTGCATGTGAAACTCGGAGTAAACAAAATCATTGTATAAAAAGGAATAAAACTACTTTAATTATTTAAGGAATCTAGCCTGTAATCCTTTTTATTTTTATAAATTAATGAAAGCATGCATTAAAATTTAATCTTTTTAGAGCATAGATAAAATATTAACAAAAATTTAAATTCTGGCTTAGTTATGCTGCAAAATATGTATGTCAGTTCTTATAACGTGTTCTACAAGCTTAATTATGTATTATATATGGACAATAAAGTTTTAATTTTTCTATTAAATAAATCTATAAAAAATGCATTGACAAAGATTTAAAAACTACTGATTTCCACGGATAAAATAAATTTAAAGAGGGAATTTCTGAATTAGTAACATCAATTTATAAATAAATTTTAAGAAATGTTAGACTAATAATATATTTTTTCTTAATATTCACCTCTATAGCATAAAACATTTGATCTTATAGAGATATTAGCATCTTTTCCTTGTTTAGCAAACCGTATAAGCCAAAGCAGTTTTAAATTGTTTATTATCAAGTAAGACTAATATAAGACATAAAGGGAATTTTTAAAATATTTACACTTATATTGTTTCCTTATATTTTTCCTTACAAATACTCATTGATATACATAGTTTATGAAAAAGCAGTAAAAATATTTGTATATAAATATCTAAATTTTTAATTAAAAATGTAATATTTCTTAACAAGATTTTAATATAAATCTTGAAATTACTAAAGAGGAAATCAGTGGGAAGTTTAAAATTTATATAGACATCAATTTGTAAAATTTCTCATTTAACATTTAGGTATTATGCACTTCATGCGGGTCTAAATTAGCTTCTGCATTTAAGTATATTTAATCTAAAACTTTTCTGAATGTATTTCAGTTGAAACTTATAGAATAGTTATATAATTATATATTTGTTGCAATGCACCAGAAAAAGAGGACAACAGATTGTTGAATATATTTCATTTCAGTATTTCTATGTTCAAAGAGTGATGAAGAGTTTGTGTTTACCATTGAATAATTAAATACAAATTAAATTAAGTAATTTTAGAATTGAAGCTGTAAAAATCATCAAAGGAAGATTAAAGAATGTTGAATATATATCATTTGCGTATTCCTCTATTCAAGTAGTAAGGAACAATTTACTTTAAATTGTAGTAATTTTTATTTAAATAAATGTTAATTAAGTTTTAAAAACAGTATTAATTTCTATAACAAGGTATTTCCCATATAACGGGTAAATGTGACACTATGTTTAATATATAAAGGCATTTTTTGAAACTAAATCTATTACAATAAGCTTGAACTTACATAAAAAATTTCACAAGAGTATTCTTTACAAGATAGAGTATGGTTCCAGACATTTCTAGCCCCCTAAAACGCCCTAAACACCCCCCCTTTAAAGAAGTCAATTTTTGTACCTTTTTGAGCGGATTTTAGAAAAATGAGGATTGTTGTGTTTCTACCAAAGAAATTTTAAATATTCTCAACAGTCTTCTCTACAAGATACAGTTTGGTTCCAAACATTTCTAGCCGCTTAAAAAGTCGTAATCAACCCCCCCCCTTTAAAGAAATGTCCTATCAGTCCTAAATTGTCCTATCATCCCTCTTTAAAGAAGTCAAATTTTTGTGTTATGATTCTAACCAAGGGATAATAAATATTAATACATCAAAATGTTCACAAGAGTCTACTTTAGCACATATAGTTTGATTCCAGACATTTGTATGAGAAAAGTAAGTATTTGTATAATGCGCCCATATTGTATGTGTAACTTCAAATTCCCGCTAAGATTGACTCCAAAATTCGCGTATATCTTAATATATGCTCAATACATATATAAAAAAAGGATTAGTTTAGTAATATATGATATTTTTAGGCAAACTGTGATATAAGATTTATTATAAAAAATATATTTTATGAAAAAGATGAGTCTTTGTATACTGTGCTGAAGTAACACAAGTGATCACCTTTTCCTGCTTACGCAAATTTAAAATTTTCCTGAAAATCTGAATATATTTCATGTATATGTATAAAGTAATGATTTCATTTAGTAGTAAATCATATTCTTAAACTAACTGTGGTAGGCATTTTATTATCAAAAAAATATTTTATGAGAAATGTGAGATGTTGTACGAAGCGCCCATACTCTACGTGTGACTTCAGATTCCCGCTAACATTGACTTCAAAATTCCCGTATATCTTAATAAAAGCCAAATACATACATAAATAAATGGATCAATTTAGTAATATATGATATTGTGAGACTAACAGCGGTATAAGATTTATTATAAAAAATGTATTCTTAGAGAATAATTAGATTTTATATGATGAGCCCACATGGTACGTGTGACTTCAGATTCACTCTAAAATTGGTTTGGAAATTCCCGTATATCTTAAGGAATAACCTTAACGTATACAAATAAATGGAACAGTATTGTAGAAAATAACATTTCAAGACTAACTGTTGTATTCGTTTCATTATAAAAAGTATATTTTCAAGATAAATGAGAGTATGTAAATTCGACAAAAATAACACAAGTGATCCCCAGTTCCCGATTACATAAATCCCAAATTTACTCAAAATTGGCATAAATTACCGCTTATCTACAAGAAAATGTTTTAAATTAGAAGTAAATAACATTCTAAGACTAACTGTGGTATTCATTTTTTTTATAAAGAATATATTTTATGAGAAAGGTATGATTTGGTACGGTGCGCCCACATGGCACATTTGTGTTAAGTATCCGTGTAAGATTGATTTCAAAATTCCCGTATATCATAAGAAATGCGCACAACATATATAAATAAATGGATCAGTTTTGTAATACATAAAATTTCTACACTAATTGTGGCATTCATTTTTCTATAAAAAAATATATTTTATTAGAAAAGTGAGAGTTTGTATGTTGCGCCTATATAGTAAGTGTGTCTTCAGATGCCTGCTAAGATAGACTTTTATATTCCTGTATATCTTCTGAATTTCCTGATTTCTATACAAATAAATGGTACAGTTCAGTAGTAAATCGTATTTCTAGACTATCTGTAGGATTTGTTTCATTATTAAAAATTTATTTTGTGAGAAAAGTGAGTTTACAAATTTTGTGCCCTTATGGTACGTGTGATTTCAGATTCAATCTAAGATTAACAGAAAAATTACCATATATCTTAATAAATACACACATATACAAATAAATGGAACAATTAAGTAACATATAACATTTATAGACTAACTGTGATACAAGATTTATTATAAAATGTTTCTACGAGGAAAATGAGTTTTTTTATACTGTTCTTAAGTAACACAAGTAATCCCCTTTTCCCGCTTACGCAAATTTAAAATTTTCCTAAAAATCTGAATAAATTTCATGTATATGTATTTATTTCACTTATTAGTAAATCACATTCTTAAACTGTGGTAGTCATTTTATTATATAAATATATTTTATGAGAAAAGTGAGATATTGTATGAAGCACCCGTATTGAACTTGTGACTTCGGAACCCCACAAAGATTGACTTTAAAATTCCCTGAAATCTTATAAAATGCCCAATATATAAAAAAATAAATAAAACACTTTAGTTGGTAGTAATGTATCAGAATAATCTGTGGTATTTCTTTCATTATCATAAATACATTTTATGAGAAAAGTGAGTTTAAGTATTGTGCGCCCATTTTGTACGTGTGACTTCAGCTTCCCGCAAAAGTTGACTTCAAAATTCCCGTATATGTTAATAAAAGTCCAATACTATATGATATATGATATTCTAAGACTAAAAGATTTATTATAAAAAATATAATCTTTGAGAATACTAAGATTTAATATGGTGAGCCCATATTGTACATGTGACATCAGATTCACGCTGAAAGTGGTTTGGATATTCCCGTATATCTAAAGGAACGTCCATTACGTACACAAATAAATCGATCAGTATTGTAGTAAATCACATTTCGAAACTAACTGTGGTATTCGTTTCCTTATAAAAAGTATATTTTCAAGATAAGTTAGAGTATGTATTGTGCACAAAAGTAACACAAGTGATTCCCAGATCCCGATTACACAAATTGCATATTTACACAACATTTGCATAAATTACAGTTTATGCACAAGAAAATGGATTAATTTAGTAGAAATAACATTCTAAGTCTAACTGCGGTACTCATTTTATTATAAAAATATATTTAATGAGAAAGTTGAGATTAGTTTTGGTGCGCCCACATGGTACATGTGTGTTAAGTTTCAGTGTAAGATTGATTTCAAAATTCCCGAATATCTTAAGAGAAATGCGCACAGTGTATATAAATAAATGAATCAATTCTGTAATATATAAAATTTCTAGACTAACTGTGGTATTCAGTTTATTATAAAAAATAAATTTTATGAGAAAAGTGAGAGTTTGTATGTTGCGTCTATATAGTATGTGTGTCTTCTTATGCCTGCTAAGATAGACTTTTATATTGCTATATATCTTAGGAAATTCCCAATGCATAAACAAATAAATAGTACAGTTTCGTAGAAGATCTTATTTCTAGACTATAAGTGGTATTTGTTTCATTATTAAAATATGTTATATTAGAAAATTGAGTTTATGTATTGTGTGCCCATATGGTACGTGTGACTTCATATTCCCGCTACTATTGACTTGAAAATTCCCGTATATCTTAATAAAAGCCCAATGCAAAAATATGATCAGTTTATGATATTTTTAGGCTAACTGTGGTATAAAATATTGTATAAAAATTTTTTTTCGAGGAAAACGAGTTTTATTATATAGTTCTTAAGTAACACAAGTAATCCCCTTTTCCCGTTTACGCAAATTTAAAGTTTTCCTCAAAATCTGAATAAATTTCATGTATATGTGTAAGGTAATGATTTCATTTAGTAGTAAATCACATTAAACTAACTTTGGTAGTCATTTTATTAACAAAAATATATTTTATGAGAAAAGTGAGTTTAAGTATTGTGCGCCCATTTTGTACGTGTGACTTCAGATTCCCGCTAAGATGGACTTCATGATTCCCGTATATCTTAAAAAAAGCCATTACATATATAAATAAATGGATCAGTTTAGTATTATATGATATTGTTAGACTAACTGTCGTAAAAGATTTATTATAAAAAATATGATAATTGAGAATAATGAGATTTAATATGGTGAGCCCATATGGTACATGTGACATCAGATTCACGCTAAAATTGGTTTGGAAATTCCCGTATATCTTAAGGAATGTCCAATACGTATACAAATAAATGGATCAATATTGTAGTTAATCACATTTCGAGACTAACTGTGTGTGTGTGTGGTATTGGTTTCATTATAAAAAGTGTATTTTTGAGATAAATGAGAGTATGTGTAGGACACAAAAGTAACACTAGTGATCCCTATTTCCCGACTACACAAGTAACAAATTTACTCAAAATTTGCATATATTACCGTTTATGGACAAGAAAATGGTTTAATTTAGTAGAAATAACATTCTAAGTTTAACTGCTGTATTCATTTTGCTATAAAGAATATATTTTATGGGAAAGGTGAGATTTTTTACGGTGCGCCCACATCGTACATGTGTGTTAAGTTTCCGTGTAAGATTGATTTCAAAATTCCCGAATATCTTAAGAAATGCGCACAACATATATAAATAAATTAATCAATTTTGTAATATATAAAATTTCTAGTCTAACTGTGGTATTCACTTTATTATAAAAAATATATTTTATGAGAAAAGTGAGAGTTTGTATTTTGCGCCTATACAGTATGTGTGTCGGCAGATGCCTGCTAAGATAGACTTTAATATTCCTGCATATCTTATAAAATTCCCATTGCATATGCAAATAAATGGTATAGTTTACTAGTAAATCCTATTTCTAGACTATCTGTGGTATTTGTTTCATTATTAAAATAGGTTTTATTACAAAATTGAGTTTATTTTTTGTGTGCCAATATGGTACGTGTGACTTCAGATTCCCGCTAATATTGATTTGAAAATTTCCGTACATCTTATTCAAAGCCATATGCATATCTAAAAAAAAGGATCAGTTTAGAAATATATGATATTTTTAGGCTAACAGTGGTATAAGATTTAGTATAAAAATTTTTTACGAGTAAAAGGAATTTTTTTATACTGTTCTTAAGTAACACAAGTAATCCCCTTTTCCCGCTTACGAAAATTTAAAATTTTCCTCAAAATCTGAATAAATTTCATGTATATGTATAAGGTAATGATTTCATTTAGTAGTAAATCATTTTCTTAATCTAACTGTGGTAGGCATTTTATTATCAAAAATATATTTTATGAGAAAAGTGAGTTTAAGTATTGTGCGCCCATATTGTACGTGTGACTTCAGATTCTAGGTAAGATAGACTTCAATATTCCCGTATATCTTAAAAATGCCCAATACATATATAAATAAATGGATCAGTTTAGTATTATATGATATTGTTAGACTAACTGTCTTAAAAGATTTATTATAAAAAATATAATCTTTGAGAATAATGAGATTTAATATGGTGAGCCCATATGGTACATGTGACATCAGATTCACGCTAAAAGTGCTTTTGAAATTCCCGTATATCTTGAGGAATGTCCAATACGTGTACAAATAAACGGATCAGTATTGCAGTTAATCACATTTCAAGACTAACTGAGGTATTCGTTTCATTATAAAAAGTATATTTTCAAGATAAATGAGAGTATGTATTGTGCACAAAAGTAACACAAGTGATCCCCAGGTCCAGATTACACAAATTACATATTTACTCAAAATTTGCATAAATTACCGTTTATGCACAAGAAATTGGATTACATTAGTTCAAATAACATTCTAAGACTAACTGTGGTATTCATTTTATTATAAAAAATATATTTAACTAGAAAGTTGAGATTAGTTACGGTGCGCCCACATGGTACATGTGTGTTAAGTTTCAGTGTAAGATTGATTTCAAAATTCCCGTATATCTTAAGAAATGCGCAAAACATATATAAATAAATGGTAAATTTTGTAATATATAATATTACTAAACTATCTGTGGTATTCATTTTATTATAATAAATATATTTTATGAGAAAAGTGAGAGTTTGTATGTTGCGTCTATATAGTATGTCTGTCTTCTGATGCCTGCTAAGATAGACTTTTATATTGCTGTATATCTTATGAAATTCCCAATGCATATGCAAATAAATGGTACAGTTTAGTAGAAAATCCTACTTCTATAATACATGTGGTATTTGTTTCATTATTAAAATATGTTTTGTTAGAAAATTGACTTTACGTATTGTGTGCCCATATGGTATGTGTGAATTCATATTCCCGCTAAGATTGACTTGAAAATTCCCCTATATCTTAATAAAAGCCAAATGCATATGTATAAAAAGTATTAGTTAAGTAATATATGATATTTTTAGACTAACTGTGGTATAAGATTTAGTATAAAATTTTTTTACGAGGAAAAGTATTTTTTTTTCCTGTTCTTAAGTAACACAAGTAATCCCCTTTTCCCGCTTACGCAAATTTAAAATTTTCCTCAAAATCTGAATAAATTTCATGCATATGTATAAGGTAATGATTTCATTTAGTAAAAAACCATATTCTTAATCTAACTGTGATAGACATTTTATTATCAAAAATATAATTTATAAGAAAAGTGACATATTGTATGAAGCGCCCGTATGGTATGTGTGACTTCAGATTCCCGCAAAGAATGACTTAAAAATTCCCGTATATCTTAATAAAAGTCCAATACATATATAAATAAAAGGATCCATTTAGTAATATGTGATAAATCTAGACTAACTGTAATATAAGAGGTATTATATAAAATACATTCTTTGTGAATAATGTGATTTAATATGGTGAGCCCATACGGTACATGTGACATCAGATTCACGGTAAAAGTGGTTTTGAAATTCCTGTATATCTTAAGGAATTTCCGATACGTACACAAATAAATCGATCAGTATTGTAGGAAATCACATTACGAGACTAACTGTGGTATTCGTTTCATTATAAAAAGTATATTTTCAAGATAAATGAGAGTATGTATTGTGCACAAAAGTAACACACGTGATCCTTAGTTCCCGATTACGCAAATTGCATATTTACTCGAAATTTGCATAAATTACCGTTTATGCACAAGAAATGGATTAATTTAGTAGAAATAACATTCTTAGACTAACTGCGGTATTCATTTTATTATAAAAAATGTATTTAATGAGAAAGTTGAGATTAGTTACGGTGCGCCCACATGGTACATGTGTGTTAAGTTTCAGTGTAAGATTGATTTCAAAATTCCCGTATATTTTAAGAAATGCGCAAAACATATATAAATAAATGGTAAATTTTGTAATACATAATATTTCCAGACTAACTGTGGTATTCACTTTATTATAATAAATATATTTTATGAGAAAAGTGAGAGTTTGTATGTTGTGTCTATACAGTATCTGTGTCTTCTGATGCCTGCTAAGATAGACTTTATATTGCTGTATATCTTAGGAAATTCCCAATGCATATGCAAATAAATAACTCAGTTTCGTAGAAGATCTTATTTCTAGCCTATAAGTGGTATTTGTTTCATTATTAAAACATGTTTTATTAGAAAGTTAACTTTATGTATTGTGTGCTCATATGGTACGTGTGACTTCATATTCCCGCTAAGATGGACTTGAAAATTCCCGTATATCTTAATAAAAGCCCATTGCATATGTTAAAAAAAGGATCAATTTAGTAATATATGATGTTTTTAGGCTGACAGTGGTATAAGATTTTGTATAAAATTTTTTTACGAGGAAAAGGAATTTTTTATACTGTTCTTAAGTAACACAAGTAATCCCCTTTTCTTGTTTACGCAAATTTAAAATTTTCCTCAAAATCTGAATAAATTTCATGTATATGTATAAGGTAATGATTTCATTTAGTAGTACATCATATTCTTAATCTAACTGTGGTATTCATTTTATTATCAAAAATATATTTTATGAGAAAAGTGAGTTTAAGTATTGTGCGCATATATTGTACGTGCGACTTCAGATTCTAGCTAAGATAGACTTCAATATTCCCGTATATCTTAAAAAAGCCCAGTACATATATAAATAAATGGATCAGTTTAGTATTATATGATATTGTTAGACTAACTGTCTTAAAAGATTTTATATAAAAAGAATAATCTTTGAGAATAATCAGATTTAATATGGTGAGCCCATATGGTACATGTGACATTAGATTCACGCTAAAAGTGGTTTTGAAATTACCGTGTATCTTGAGGAATGTCAAATACATGTACAAATAAATCGATCAGTATTGTAGTTAATCACATTTCAAGAATAACTCTGGTATTCGTTTCATTATAAAAAGTATATTTTCAAGATAAATGAGAGTATGTATTGTGCACAAAAGTAACACAAGTGATCCCCAGTTCCCGATTACAAAAATTACATATTTACTCAAAATTTGCATAAATTACCGTTTATGCAGAAGAAAATGGATTAATTTAGTAGAAATAACATTCTAAGACTAACTGCGGTATTCATTTTATTATAAAAAATATATTTAACTAGAAAATTGTGATTAGTTACGGTGCGCCCACATGGTACATGTGTGTTAAGTTTCAGTGTAAGATTGATTTCAAAATTCCCGTATATCTGAAGAAATGCGCAGAGTGTATACAAATAAATGAATCAATTCTGTAATATATAAAATTTCTAGACTGTGGTATACTCTTTATTATAATAAATATATTTTATGAGAAAAGTGAGAGTTTTTATGTTGCGTCTATATAGTATGTGTGTCTTCTAATGCCTTCTAAGATAGACTTTTATATTGCTTTATATCTTATGAAATTTCCAATGCATATGCAAATAAATGGTACAGTTTACTAGAAATTTCTATTTCTAGACTATATGTGGTATTTGTTTCATTATTAAAACATGTTTTATTAGAAAATTGACTCTATGTATTGTGTGCCCATATGGTACGTGTGACTTCATATTCCCGCTAAGATTCACTTGAAAATTCCCCTATATCTTAATAAAAGCCCAATGCATATGTAAAAAAAGGATCAGTTTAGTAATGTATAATATTTTTAGGCTAACTGTGGTATAAGATTTAGGATAAAAAAATTTTACGAGGAAAAGGAATTTTTTTATCCTGTTCTTAACTAACACAAGTAATCCCCCTTTTCCCGCTTACGCAAATTTAAAATTTTCTTCAAAATCTGAATATATTTCATGTATATGTATAAGGTAATGATTTCATTTAGTAGTAAATCATATTCTTAATCTAACTGTGGTAGGCATATTATTATCAAAAATATATTTTATGAGAAGAGTTCGATATTTTATGAAGCATCCGTATGGTATGTGTGACTTCATATTCCATCAAAGTTTGACTTCAAAATTCCCATATATGTTAATAAAAATCCATTACATATATAAATAAAAGGATCCATTTAGTAATAGGTGATATTTCTAGACTAACTGTGGTATAAGTGGTATTATAAAAAATAAATTCTTTGTGAATAATGAGATTTTAAATGGTGAGCCTATATGGTACTTGTGACATCAGATTCACGCTAAAAGTGGTTTTGAAATTCCCGTATATCTTGAGGAATGTCCAATACGTGTACAAATAAACGGATCAGTATTGCAGTTAATCACATTTCAAGACTAACTGAGGTATTCGTTTCCTTATAAAAAGTATATTTTCAAGATAAATGAGAGTATGTATTGTGCACAAAAGTAGCACAAGTGATCCCCAGGTCCAGATTGCACAAATTACATATTTACTCAAAATTTGAATAAATTACTGTTTATGCACCAGAAAATGGATTAATTTAGTAAAAATTACATTCTAAGATTTACTGCGGTATTCATTTTATTATAAAAAATATATTTAATGAGAAAGTTGAGATTAGTTACGGTGCGCCCACATGGTACTTATGTGTAAAATTTCAGTGTAAGATTGATTTCATAATTCCCGTATATCTTAAGAAATGCACAAAACATATATAAATAAATGGTAAATTTTGTAATATATAATATTACTAAACTATCTGTGGTATTCATTTTATTACAAAAAATAAATTTTATGAGAAATGTGAGAGTATGTATTTTGCGCCTATACACTATGTGTGTCGTCAGATGCCTGCTAAGATAGACTTTAATGTTCCTGTATAACTTATAAAATTCCCACTTCTTATGCAAATAAATGGTATAGTTTAGTAGTAAATCCTATTTCTAGACTATCTGTGGTATTTGTTTCATTATTAAAGTAAGTTTTATTAGAAAATTGAGATTATGTATTGTGCGCCAATATGTTACGTTTGACTTCAGATTCCCGCTAAGATTGACTTGAAAATTCCCGTATATCTTAATAAAAGCCCAATGCATATTTTAAAAAAAGGATCAGTATAGAAATATATGATGTTTTTAGTCTAACAGTGGTATAAGATTTGGTATAAAATTTTTTTCGAGGAAAAGGAATTTTTTATACTGTTCTTAAGTAACACAAGTAATCCCCTTTTCCCGCTTAAGCAAATTTAAAATTTTCCTCAAAATCTGAATAAATTTCATGTATATGTATAAGGTAATGATTTCATTTACTAGGAAATCATATTCTTAAACTAACTTTGGTAGTCATTTTATCAACAAAAATATATTTTATGAGAAAAGTGAGTTTAAGTATTGTGCGCCCATTTTGTACGTGTGACTTCAGATTCCCGCTAAGATGGACTTCAATATTCCCGTATATCTTAAAAAAGCCCAATAAATATATAAATAAATGGATCAGTTTAGTATTATATGATATATTGTTAGACTAACTGTCGTAAAATATTTTATATAAAATATATAATCTTTGAGAATAATCAGATTTAATATGGTGAGCCCATATTGTACATGTGACATCAGATTCACGCTAAAAGTGGTTTTGAAATTCCCGTGTATCTTGAGGAATGTCCAATACGTGTACAAATAAACGGATCAGTATTGCAGTTAATTACATTTCAAGACTAACTGTGGTATTCGTTTCATTATAAAAAGTGTATTTTCAAGATAAAAATGAGAGTATGTATTGTGCACAAAAGTAGCACAAGTGATCCCCAGTTCCCGATTACACAAATTATATATTTAAAAAAAATTTGCATAAATTACAGTTGATGCACAAGAAACTGGATTAATTTAGTAGAAATAACATTCTTAGACTAACTGCGGTATTCATTTTATTATAAAAAATATATTTAATGAGAAAGTTGAGATTAGTTACGGTGCGCCCACATGGTACTTATGTGTGTTAAGTTTCCGTGTAAGATTGATTTCAGAATTCCCGTATATCTTAAGAAATGCGCCATACATATATAAATAAATGAATCAATTTTGTAATATATAAAATTTCTAGTCTAACTGTGGTATTCACTTTATTATAAAAAATATATTTTATGAGAAAGTGAGAGTTTGTATTTTGCGCCTATACAGTATGTGTGTCGTGTGATGCCTGCTAAGATAGACTTAAATATTCCTGTATATCTTATAAAATTCCCGCTGCATATGCAAATAAATACTACAGTTTACTAGAAATTCCTATTTTTAGACTATATATGGTATTTGTTTCGTTATCATAACAGGTTTTTATTAGAAAATTGACTTTATGTATTGTGTGCCCATATGGTACGTGTGACTTCATATTCCAGCTAAGATTGACTTGAAAATACCCGTATATCTTATTCAAAGTCATATGCATATGTAAAAAAAGGATCAGTTTAGAAATATATGATATTTTTAGGCTAACACACAATGGCATAAGATTTAGTACAAACTATTTTTACGAGGAAAAGGAATTTTTTTATACTGTTCTTATATAACACAAGTAATCCCCTTTTCCCGCTTACGCAAATTTAAAATTTTCCTCAAAATCTGAATAAATTTCATGTATATATATAAGGTAATGATTTCATTTAGTAGTAAATAATATTCTTAATCTAACTGTGGTAGGCATTTTATTATCAAAAATATATTTTACGAGAAAAGCGAGTTTAAGTATTGTGCTCCAATTTTGTACGTGTGACTTCAGATTCCCGCTAAGATGGACTTCAATATTCCCGTGTATCTTAATAAAAGCGCAAGACATATATAAATAAATGGATCAGTTTAGTACTATATGATATTGTTAGACTAACTGTCGTAAAAGATTTATTATAAATAATAATTTTTGAGAGTAATGACATTTAATTTGCTGAGCCAAAAGGTACATGTGACATCAGATTCACGCTAAAAGTGCTTTTGAAATTCCCGTATATCTTAAGGAATGCCTAATACGTACACAAATAAATCGATCAGTATCGTAGATAATCACATTTCAAGACTAACTGTGGTATTCGTTTCATTATGAAAAGTATATTTTAAAGATAAATGAGAGTAAGTATTGTGCACAAAAGTAACACACGTGATCCCCAGTTCCCGATTACAAGAATTACATATTTACTCAAAATTTGTATAAATTACCGTTTATGCACAAGAAAATGGATTAACTTAGTAGAAATAACATTCTAAGACTAACTGCGGCATACATTTTATTATAAAAAATATATTTAATGAGAAAGTTGTGATTAGTTACGGTGCGCCCACATGGTACATGTGTGTTAAGTTTCAGTGTAAGATTGATTTCAAAATTCCCGTATATCTTAAGAAATGCGCAAACCTATATAAATAAATGGTAAATTGTGTAATATATAATATTTCTAAATTATCTGTGGTATTCATTTTATTATAAAAAATATATTTTATGAGAAAAAGTGAGAGTATGTATTTTGCGCCTATACAGTATGTGTGTCGTCAGATGCATGGTAAGATAGACTTTAATATTCCTGTATATCTTATAAAATTCCCTATGCTTATGCAAATACATGGTATAGTCTAGTAATAAATCCTATTTCTAGAATATCTGTGGTATTTATTTCATTATTAAAATAAGTTTTATTGGAAAATTGTGTTTATGTATTTTTCGCCAATATGTTACGTGTGACTTCAGATTCCCGTTAAGATTGACTTGAAAATTCCCCAATATCTTAATAAAAGCCCAATGCATATGTAAAAAAACGGATTATTTTACTAATATATGATATATTTAGGCTAACTGTGCTAAAAGATTTTGTATAAAATTTTTTTACGAGGAAAACGAGTTTTATTATACTGTTCTTAAGTAACACAAGTAATCTCCTTTCCCGCTTACGCAAATTTAAAATTTTCCTCAAAATCTGAATAAATATTATGTATATGTATAAGGTAATGATTTCATTTACTAGTAAATTATATTCTTAATCTAACTGTGGTATGCATTTTATTATCAAACATATATTTTACGAAAAAAGTGTATATAAGTATTGTGCGCCCATTTTGTACGTGTGAGTTTATATTCCTGCTAAGATGGACTTCAAAATTCCCGTATATCTTAATAAAAGCCCAGGACATAAATAAATAAATGGATCAGTTTAGTATTATATGATATTGTTAGACTAACTGTCGTAAAAGATTTATTATAAAAAATATTATCTTTGAGAATAATGAGATTTAATATGGTGAGCCCATATGGTACATGTGACATCAGATTAACGCTGAAAGTGGTTTTGATATTCCCGTATATCTGAAGGAAAGTCCATTACGTACACAAAAAAATCGATCAGTATTGTAGTAAATCACATTTCGAGACTAACTGTGGTATTCGTTTCATTATGAAAAGTATGTTTTCAAGATAAATGAGAGTAAGTATTGTGCACAAAAGTAACACACGTGATCCCCAGTTCCCGATTACACAAATTGCATATTTACTAAAAATTTGAATAAGTTACCGTTAATGTACAAGGAAATGGATTAATTTATTAAAAATAACATTTTAAGACTAACTGCGGTATACATTTTATTATAAAATATATATTTAATGAGAAAGTTGAGATTAGTTACGGTGCGCCCACATGGTACATGTTTGTTAAGACTCAGTGTAAGATTGATTTCAAAATTCCCGTATATCTGAAGAGAGAAATGCGCAGAGTGTATATAAATAAATGAATCAATTCTGTAATATATAAAATTTCTAGACTAACTGTGGTATTCACTTTATTATAATAAATATATTTTATGAGAAAAGTGAGAGTTTGTATGTTGCGTCTATATAGTATGTGTGTCTTCTGATGCCTGCTAAGATAGACTTTTATATTGCTGTATATCTTATGAAATTTCCGATTCATATGCAAATAAATGGTACAGTTTACTAGAAATTCCTATTTCTAGACTCTATGTGGTATTTGTTTCATTATTAAAACATGTTTTATTAGAAAATTGACTTTATGCATTGTGTGCCCATATGGTACGTGTGACTTCATATTCCAGCTAAGATTGACTTGAAAATTCCCGTATATCTTAATAAAAGCCAAATGTATATGTAAAAAAAAGGATCATTTTACTAATATATGATATTTTTAGGCTAACTGTGCTAAAAGATTTTGTATAAAATTTTTTTACCAGAAAAACGAGTTTTATTATAGTGTTCTTAAGTAACACAAGTAATCTCCTTTTCCCGCTTACGCAAATTTAAAATTTTCCTCAAAATGTGAATAAATTTCATGTATATGTATAAGGTAATGATTTCATTTAGTAGTAAATCATATTCTTAATCTAACTGTGGTAGGCATTTTATTATCAAAAATATATTTTATGAGAAAAGTGAGTTTAAGTATTGTGCGTGCATATTTTACGTGTGACTTCAGATTCTAGCTAAGATGGACTTCAATATTACCGTATAGCTTAAAAAAGCCCAGTACATATATAAATAAATGGATCAGTTTAGTATTATATGATATTGTTAGACTAACTGTCTTAAAAGATTTATTATAAAAAATATAATCTTTGAGAATAATGAGATTTAATATGGTGAGCCCATATGGTACATGTGACATCAGATTCACGCTAAAAGTGGTTTTGAAATTCCCGTATATCTTGAGCAATGTCCAATACGTGTACAAATAAATATATCTGTATTGTAGTTAATCACATTTCAAAACTAACTGAGGTATTCGTTTCATTATAAAAAGTATATTTTCAAGATAAATGAGAGTATGTATTGTGCACAAAAGTAACACAAGTGATCCCCAGGTCCCGATTACACAAATTACATATTTACTCAAAATTTGCATAAATTACCGTTTATGCACCAGAAAATGGATAAATTTAGTAGAAATAACATTCTAAGGCTAACTGCGGTATTCATTTTATTATAAAAAATATATTTAGCTAGAAAGTTGTGATTAGTTACGGTGCGCCCACATGGTACATGTGTGTTAAGTTTCAGTGTAAGATTGATTTCAAAATTCCCGTATATCTTAAGAAATGCGCACAACATATTTACATAAATAGTAAATTTTGTAATATATAATATTACTAAATTATCTGTGGTATTCATTTTATTATAAAAAATATATTTTATGAGAAAAAGTGAGAGTATGTATTTTGCGCCTATGCAGTATGTGTGTCGTCAGATGCCTGCTAAGATAGACTTAAATATTCCTGAATATCTTATAAAATTCCCATAGCATATGCAAATAAATGGTATAGTTTTGTAGTAAATCCTATTTCTAGACCATATGTGGTATTTGTTTCATTATTAAAATATGTTTTATTAGAAAATTGAGTTTATGTATTGTGTTGATCATATGGTACGTGTGACTTCACATTCCCGCTAAGATTGACTTGAAAATTCCCGTATATCTTAATAAAAGCCCATTGGATATGTAAAAAAAAGGTTCAGTTTAGAAATATATGATATTTTTAGGCTAACAGTGGTATAAGATTTGGTATAAAATTTTTTTACGAGGAAAAGGAATTTTTTATACTGTTCTTAAGAAACACAAGTAATCCCCTTTTCCCGCTTACGCAAATTTAAAATTTTCTTCAAAATCTGAATATATTTCATGTATATGTATAAGGTAATGATTCCATTTAGTAGAAAATCATATTCTTAATCTAACTGTGGTAGACATTTTATTATCAAAAATATATTTTATGAGAAAAGTTCGATAATTTATGAAGCACCCTTATGGTATGTGTGACTTCATATTCCCGCAAAGTTTGACTTCAAAATTCCCGTATATGTTAATAAAAGTCCAATACATACAAAAATAAAAGGATCCATTTAGTAATATGTGATATTTCTTGACTAACTGTGGTATAAGTGGTATTATAAAAAATATATTCTTTGTGAATAATGAGATTTTATGTGGTAAGCCTATATGTTATATGTGACATCAGATTCACGCTAAAAGTGGTTTTGAAATTCCCGTATATCTTGAGGAATGTCCAATACGTGTACAAATAAACGGATCAGTATTGCAGTTAATCACATTTCAAGACTAACTGAGGTATTCGTTTCATTATAAAAAGTATATTTTCAAGATAAATGAGAGTATGTATTGTGCACAAAAGTAGCACAAGTGATCCCCAGGTCCCGATTACACATATTACGTATTTACTCAAAATTTGAATAAATTACCGTTTATGCACCAGAAAATGGATTAATTTAGTAAAAATAACATTAAGATTTATACTGTGGTACTCATTTTATTATAAAAAATATATTTAATGAGAAAGTTGAGATTAGTTACGGTGCGCCCACATGGTACATGTGTGTTAAGTTTCAGCGTAAGATTAATTTCAAAATTCCCGTATATTTTAAGAAATGCGCAAACCTATATAAATAAATGGTAAATTGTGTAATACATAATATTACTAAACTATCTGTGGTATTCATTTTATTATAAAAAATAAATTTTATGAGAAAGTGAGAGTATGTATTTTGCGCCTATACAGTATGTGTGTCGTCAGATGCATGCTAAGATAGATTTTAATATTCCTGTATATCTTATAAAATTCCCTTTGCTTATGCAAATAAATGGTATAGTCTAGTAATAAATCCTATTTCTAGAATATCTGTGGTATTTATTTCATTATTAAAATAAGTTTTGTTGGAAAATTGTGTTTATGTATTTTTCGCCAATATGTTACGTGTGACTTCAGATTCCCGCTAAGATTGACTTGAAAATTCCCCTATATCTTAATAAAAGCCCAATGCATATGTAAAAAAAGGATCATTTTACTAATATATTATATTTTTAGGCTAACTGTGGTAAAAGTTTTTGTACAAAATTGTTTACGAGGAAAACGAGTTTTATTATACTGTTCTTAAGTAACACAAGTAATCTCATTTTCCCGCTTACCCAAATTTAAAATTTTCCTCAAAATCTGAATAAATTTCATGTATATGTATAAGGTAATGATTTCATTTACTAGTAAATCATATACTTAATCTAACTGTGGTAGTAATTTTATTATCAAAAATATATTTTACGAGAAAAGTGAGTTTAAGTATTGTGCGCCCATTTTGTACGTGTGAGTTTAGATTCCCTCTAAGATGGACTTCAAGATTCCCGTATATCTTAATAAAAGCCCAGTACATATATAAATAAATGGATCAGTTTAGTATTATATGATATTGTTAGACTAACTGTCGTAAAAGATTTATTATAAAAATGTAATCTTTGAGAATAATGAGATTTAATAAGGTGAGCCCATATGGTACATGTGACATCAGATTTACGCTGAAAGTGGTTTTGATATTCCCGTATATCTGAAGGAACGTCCATTACGTACACAAATAAATCGATCAGTATTGTAGTAAATCACATTTCGAGACTAACTGGGGTATTCGTTTCATTATGAAAAGTATATTTTCAAGATAAATGAGAGTAAGTATTGTGCACTAAAGTAACACACGTGATCCCCAGTTCCCGATTACACAAATTGCATATTTATTCAAAATTTGAATAAGTTACCGTTAATGCACAAGGAAATGGATTAATTTATTAAAAATAACATTTTAAGACTAACTGTGGTATACATTTTATTTTAAAATATATATTTAATGAGAAAGTTAAAATTAGTTACGGTGCGCCCACATGGTACATGTGTGTTAAGTTTCAGTGTAAGATTGATTTCAAAATTCCCGTATATCTTAAGATATGCGCAGAGTGTATATAAATAAATGAATCAATTTTGTAATATATAAAATTTTTAGACTAACTGTGGTATTCACTTTATTATAATAAATATATTTTATGAGAAAAGTGAGAGTTTGTATGTTGCGTCTATATAGTATATGTGTCTTCTGATGCCTGCTAAGATAGACTTTTATATTGCTGTATATCTTATGAAATTTCCAATTCATATACAAATAAATGGTACAGTTTACTAGAAATTCCTATTTCTAGACTCTATGTGGTATTTGTTTCATTATTAAAACATGTTTTATTAGAAAATTGACTTTATGTATTGTGTGCCCATATGGTACGTGTGACTTCATATTCCAGCTAAGATTGACTTGAAAATTCCCGTATATCTTAATAAAATCCAAATGTATATGTAAAAAAAAAAGGATCATTTTACTAATATATGATATTTTTAGGTTAACTGTGCTAAAACATTTTGTATAAAATTTTTTTTACCAGAAAAACGAGTTTTATTATAGTGTTCTTAAGTAACACAAGTAATCTCCTTTTCCCGCTTACGCAAATTTAAAATTTTTCTAAAAATCTGAATAAATTTCATGTATATGTATAAGGTAATTATTTTATTTAGTAGTAAATCACATTCTTTAACTAACTTTGGTAGTCATTTTATTAACAAAAATGTATTTTATGAGAAAAGTGAGTTTAAGTATTGTGTGCCCATTTGGTACGTGTGACTTTAGATTCCCGCTAAGATGGACTTCAAGATTCCCGTATATCTTAATAAAAGCCCAATACATATATAAATAAATGGATCAATTTTGAAATATATGGACTCTTTAGACTAAAAGTGATATAATATTTATTATAAAAAATATATTTTACGAGAAAAATGAGTCTTTTTATTCTGCGCTGAAGTAATACAAGTGATCACCTTTGCCTGCTTACGCAAATTTAAAATTTTCTTCAAAATCTGAATATATTTCATGCATATGTGTAAGGTAATGATTTTATTTAGTAGTAAATTATATTCTTTATCTAACTGTGGTAAGCATTTTATTATCAAAAATATATTTTATGAGAAAAGTGAGTTTATGTATGGTGCGCACACATGGTACTGATGACTTCAGATTCACGCAAAGATTCATTTCGAAATTCCCGTATATCTTAAGAAGTGTCCATGAGGTATACAAATAAATGAATCAGTTTATTAGTGCATCACAATTCTAGACTAAGTGTTGCATTATTTTCAATATTAAAAAATGTATTTTATGAGAAAAATGAGTTTTTGTGTACTGTGCTTAAGTAACACTAGTGATCCCTTTTTCCACTTACGCAAATTTAAATATTTCCTCAAAATCTGAATAAATTTTATTTTAATGTACAAGCAAATACTTTAATTTGGTAGTAAATCACATTCTTAATCTAACCGTGGTATTCATTTTATTATCAAAAATAAATATAATGAGAAAAGTGAGTTTTTGTATTGGGCGCCCATATGGTACGTGTGACTTCAGATTCCCGCTAAGTTTGACTTCAAAATTCCCATATATCTTAATAAATGCCAAAGCATATACAAATAAATGGATCAATTTAGTAACACATACCCTTTTTAGACTAACCGTGGTATTGATTTTACTACAAAAAATATATTTTAAGAGAAAAATGAGTTTTTGTATAGTGCGCCCAACTAACGCAAGTAATCCTCTTTTCCCAATTTGTCAATTTCAAAATTTTCTCAAAATCTGCAGAAATTTCCTGTCTGTTGACAAGGTAAGGATTTAATTCGGAAGTAAATGTTATTCTAAGACTATTTTAGTTTGAAAGATTTTCACACTTTAAACTTTATAATATCTGTACATTCTATTCATAATTTTATTTGGAATTAAATTATTAAGTTTGCATCTGTTGTTGAAATTAGTGACAAATATTCATTATTTCGTTTTAAATCTCATTTATTAGATTACATATTTGTATACGCAAAGTATTATAAGGCCAGATAAAATTATTTAAATTCATAATTTATTAGAATTAAATATAATTCACACATATAATAATAGGATTGAATGGAATACATAGGTTTGTGATACAAATATTTAGTAAGATTTGTCTCTACTTAAAAAACTAGAAAAATGATTGATTTTCATTTTCTTCAAATATATTAGTAATATAACCTATATTTTTTCATTAAAGTCTTTGATCACTTATGCAGATGTAACATAGGGATAAAAGAAAATTATTTCTAAGAATGCGTTTTTCAAGTTTGTTTCCTTTCATAATTTAAGATTTCATTAGTTTGAAGATTCATTTTTGATAATGCAAGATTTGCGACATTAATATAAAACATAAAATATTAATTATAAATAATTATTAATCCTATGATTCACTATTAAAGTATATTAAATTCTGAATGATTAGTACTAAAATGTTGAATTTATTCTTTAATTGTCACGTTTGAAACTTTTTCAAATTTCTAAAAAAAATTTCATGTGCTTCTACGTGATAGAAACATCTATTGAACATGTTTTCTGTTGAGATTATATAAGGCTATTCTTATAACCTTGAAAATATTAGTCTTTAAAATATTAATCCTTTTCAAACTAATCTTATGATGGTGTAATAAATTAATTATCATATTATAATAAAAGTCTTATCATATATTAATAAAAATGGTATTAATGATGAAAAATTAAAAAGCAATACCAATCAATCAAGAAATGGAAAAGCTTTTCACATAAATAGTATTATTTACTTGGTTTATTAGATAAAAATATATTATCAATTTAAATGTTTTCTTAATTTAAGGTATTGCAAATTCTTTAAAACTATTATTATCAGGAAACTTTACATAATTAAACTTTATTTGCTTTTAAACATTATACAGAAGTCGTTTAATTAAAAAAAATAATTAATAATAATTTCTTAACTGTCATAATTTATCTATTATTTATGCACATTTAAAACATTTTATTTACAGCGTTATATATATATATATATCTATATCTATCTATGTATATATAATATATATATATATATATATATATATATATATATATATACATATATATATATATATATACATATATATATATATATATATATATATATATATATATATATATATATATATATATATATATATATATATATATATATATATATATATATATATATACATATATATATATATATATATATATATATATATATATATAATATATAATATATATATATATATATATAATATATATATATATATATATATATATATATATATATATATATATATATATATATATATATATATATATGTTTCATTAAAAACGTATATTGATATGATAACACATTGATATGATACAATTTCTGAAATACTTCATCTTTAGAAATGCAATTTTTGAAACTCTTAAAAGCAAAATGAGGAAAGGAATAAAGAAACTGAATCACTAAATGTAATTTTTTATATATTTATAGTTTACTAATTTATTATAGCATATGTAAGGCTATGGCATGTAGTTTTTTAAATATAAAATTGCTTCAAATTCGTAATTATCATTTGAAATGATCTTCTAGTACTTTTCTCTGATCATTAAACTTCCGGAAATGTTTAAATAATATACTGCGTTGTTTCTTCTCTTTGTGAGTGTTATTCTCTTTTTATTGATTTATTTTATTTTTCATTTCTAGCATTTAACTCATCACATTAAAATAGCATAATTTTATAAGATACAAATTTGTATATTATAAATAAAATGCTTGTTGCTGTCGCAACTGAACATCCGAAATTCTCGCATTAAAATTATTTTATAAGTTTTACTATTTTTATAGGTAGATATTTGCGTTTATCTGAATGAAATTCAAGTTGGTAATTGATTAATATAAATTAAACGTAGAGTTGAAAATTGAAGGAAGAGAATATATTTATCATTTACAAAAACTTAAAATGAGAGAAACAAAATCCCAAAACTCTTATTTCGTATGAGAAATAATTTTCCTCTCAATGATCATTTTACAGATTCTCGTATTCTCAAATGGAATGTTAATATATAATTTAACAACTTCAAAATGTTGAAATTTATGAAAACTGCATGCTATGAATTTACATTTGCAATTTTAGGCTAATGCATTATATTCTATAATTTTTCGTATGAAGTTTAAGATTTTCCTTTTAAATAAGGCAATCAAATTTAACTGAAATTTTATGAGAAAATTTCTGATGAATAAATCCTTTCACTTTGACTTTAAAATAAAATAATTAAAAAAAATAGTTTCATAAGCAAATTCTATTCAATATCTATTTTGTAAAATATTTATATTCAATACATATATCAAATAATTTCCATGTTTCAATTAATTAAAAGTGATAAATAACAATGAAAACTTACTTCTTACTTAAAAGTGTTTATTTCAAGATTAAAATTTTACAAATGTTTCATTTCCAATTATTTCACATATTTCTAATTCGTTACTTAAAATTATATTTCATATAGAAATTTATTTTGATTATATAAATTTGGAAAAAAATTATATTAATGAATGTACAATATATAAAATATTCCTATTATTTTATATTTCTTTATTTGATTTAAAATAACAAAATATTTAATTACAAAAGTTTTGAATTTTTTAACAAAAAACGTAAATTCTTCGGTTGAATCATGTATTTTGTAAGCCAGAATTATCTTTAATATTAATTCATAAAAGTATTATTTTAAAATTGCAAAAAAGTTTATAATAATTTATTGGTTATTATTATTGGTCCAAAATACAGATTCGCAGTAAAGTGTAATTAGATTAATAAAATTACAGTATGAATATGAACTTTAATAATTGCATTGCGTATAACAATTTATTTCCAATTGATTATCTTTTTGACAATAATTAATACGTCTTTGAATTATTTTCACAACAGTGAAGTTAATATTTTATGTAAATACAGTAATATCCACTTTTAGGTCGAGTAACATTAATAAAGTAAATGCAGCTTGTTTAGCTCTACAACTAAAAAACTTTTAAAAATACACATTATCTTACAGTTACGTATCCTTTTAAATAAATTTATTGCAAATAATTTTAAATTCTAATTTCTTACTGAACATATTGGTACACTGAAAAGTTATTTGTTAAATTTAAATTACTGATGAATATAATAACCCTAAATTAATCCTCAGAATTACAATGGATATCGTTTTCTTATTATTGAACAGTATTTATTCGAATTCATTTAAAGAAATTATAAAAATAAATTATTGAATTTTTAGAAGAAAGATTCTTATAATAAAAGAAAACTTATACAGGTATTCAAAACAATTAAAAGAATCCTTTGCTCTAATTTTGCATAGAAATTTGGTATATAAATGTGGTGAAAGCATTTAAAATATATTTTGAAAAATAAACAAAATACTTTTTTAGATTAATTCAAGTAGAAGTAATTGAGATAAATTCACTTTCTTTATAAAATTACAAAAACATATGTTGAAAGAAAACCAACATGGTTTCAAATAAATTGTTTCATACTTAAAATTTAGTAAGAAAAAATGTTATCCTTGTAATAAAAAATAAACGCATAAAACTTTGTTCAACAATGCCCATTAATTTTCATTAGGAATAAAAGGAGATTGCTGCATTCTTTATATTCCATGACATTTCATTAGTAAATCGTACTGATTTAACAATTAAATATTTCTAGTACAGATTGAAAAATCTTCTATAACAGAAAGAAAATAAAACATGCATGAAATAACAAGAAAGAATTCAAGTAAGAATGCAAATCAATCAGATAATATTATACAATATATCTATATCTATTTCTCTCTCTCTCTCTCTCTCTCTCTCTCTCTCTCTATATATATATATATATATATATATATATATATATATATATATATATGTATATATGTATATATATATATATTGAGAGACTATCGGTGGTATTTGTAGAATATATTTAAAAATTGGCCTGAAAGAAAACTGAAGCTATATTTGAAAGTAATATATTACAAAAAGTTCAGCTTTTATCGGGAAAAGGTTTACTGTAAAAATTCCTTAACTTTTTCGTTAACCACCATTTTTTAGCAATGAATATTTTATTAAATGAATCTGTTTTAAAAACTTTTTGCATCTCTTAAAAATATATTTTCCTTAATAATACTTTTTTTAAACAAATTTGACCACATCTTTTATAAATGAAGTTAAAATTAGAACAATATTTCTTGCAATTTCGTAGAAAAAATTTATTTGTTAAATTGATTTCCAGCAAAAAAGATTTTAAATTATTTTGAAATATATTTTTTAAAATTTACAGTTTATTTATGCAAAATTAAATAAAAGCATTAGGTGTATTTTCAAAACTTAAAAATAAAATTGTAATTATTACTATTTTTTTAAAATTTAATTATTATAATTGCTCAATTAAAGAATAACGAAATGATTTATTGATAGATCAATCTAAATAACTCACTAAAGTAATATTACATAAAATGATAAAAAGGTCATAACTTTAGGTATCATATTAGTAAATAAAATTTTTCAACAGAATTACATATTTTAAAAATTGTACTAATTTAAAAAAATAATCATCAGCGATATTTTATTTTATATTGTGTAAACAGAATTTAACTATAAAATATTTTTTATGCAACAAAATTTTAGTCCAATACATTTTAAATATTTACTCAATCTCAATTTTATAACCTTAAATCAATACAATTAAAAATAATAACTTTCTTCTGAAACTTGAAAGATTTTTACAACTTTGAAACTATTATATGCGTAAAACAATCTGAAATCTGTTTGCATATTTTTCATGTGTATATCATTTTAAGTACTGATAAATAAAGGAATAAATATTAATCACTTTTAAATTTTAAATAAAAGTAGATTTTTACTAACATTTTGAGACAGGTATAAGAAAAATAATTAGAAAACTATGATGAATATATAGTTTAAAGTAAAACACTTAAAACATTTTTCACCACTTTCTTAGAAATATATAATTGTCTGTACTTATATAATTTTTCAGAAAAGGACTAACATTGCAAATATTTCTTGTAATGAATTTCAAAATAAAAATTGATTAAATAGATGCTTTACATAGATATAGCAAAACTGAGGTTTATGAAAGAAGCTTTCTTTCTCTGTCTTTCTTTCTCTCACTCTTCACTTACACACACAGTGTGTTTATGTATGCGCTTTATATATTTTTATAAAATTCATATATTTTATATTAATAAAATCACTTATCATTTTCATAATTTAATATTTCATAAATATATCTCTAAATGTTACAGATAATGACACGAAAAACTCTTATAGATATAGCTAAATAATTTTTAATAAGTTTCCATTCTGATACTTTTGATAAAATGGACTCTACATTTTCTAAACTAAAATTGAAACCTTAATAGGCTTTAAGAGATCCATTTGGAAAAATGATCTGTTCATATTTACTTACCCCCATAATTTTAATAATACCCAAAATGTAATTGGTTACAAAGACTGAGACTTAAAATGTTTTCTTATCCTATATTGTTAAAACATAGCTTAAGGTAAAAAAATAAACAAAATACATTCACAAACACATATATGTATATATATACACATATATTCTGAACTTCATTGAAAAGAAATATTTTTTAAGTATTAAAAACTTTTTATGCTTTTTATGTATTTCACGCTTTCTTGGAATGTGACGTTTGTAATTTAATAAACTAATAGTACAATAATGCAATAATAACTATCCTGATACAGAAACGCTATTTCTGTTTTATTTCTTTTTTTATTTTTAACATTTTTTAGCAATTATTTTAATACATCTTGAATGGTAATTTGCATTTTATCACAGATAAGAAAAATTTTGCAGGTAATACACTTTTAATATGTCATAACTTTGTATTTTAGGTATCATTACCTGAAGTTATCATTTTACATTTTAATCATTATTAATACATTTTAATCACTTCAGGTAAATAAAATTTTACCTGAAGTGATTAAAATGCATTTTTACATTTATTAACCTGTTAATGGAAGAATAAAATATTCTACTCATTTACAATGCAAAATGTTAAGCATGTTAAAATTATTTAACTGGTTTTGTGCTGAATTTTTTTATAAAACTCTATATAATTTTCGCATGTTTTATACTAAATTATAAAATAAAGTGTAGTCAAATTGTTTTTAGCTACTTTCATCTCTTTTAAGTTTCATTACGTTTAATTTACGTGAGAAAAATTTTGTACTTTATTGGAATAGATTACAAAACAAAAAAGAAAAAAAAAAAGAATCTTACTTCTATCTCATTTTACCTACTATCGTTAATATCAAAAATTAACATTTAATTAATTAAGAGACATTTAAGTGTTAAATGATAAAACACTGGTACAATTATATTTGTTTTCTATTTTAAAATGCATTCAATTTTATTTATCGCAATCATATTCAGAAGAAAAATTAGCACGATGGTTTAAGATTGCGTGTATTACACTTGTAAAATGTGTTCAGGTATAAAAATTTGATAGTGTTTTTCCTAAAATTTTCCTTCCTTTGTGGCAGGTAACTAAATAATTATTTAAAGAAAAATTAAAAAATTTCGTATTTATATACATCTTGTATTAAATTAGTAACTTTTATTGCTCTTACGAAAAAGTATAAACATAAAACTTGGATAAATTTATTTAAAACATCTTATTCAAATTTTATTTTGAAATTATATCGAAATATTACTTACCAATTATCACTTTGTTACTTGGTTTGTTGAATTTTGACAACAGCACACATTGCTAGTGCTTAGTGATGAATGAATCAATTATTTTTGAAGTCATTACCAGATTTTTCGACTGAGAGATGGGAAGCATGAAAGGTGCCTTTCATCTGACAATTAAATTTATTTTCAACTAATTGACGTTAATGGAAATGGCGCTTCATGGATTCACTTTAGCCAAAAGTTAAAAATTGTAAGTGCGTGGAAAATACGAGAAAGTGAGCATAAAATTTATGTGAACTGAGAAGTAACATGAGAGTGTCAAATGTTACATCTCAGTTCAGAAATGATAGATAATGGCAAACTAATTACTGTCAGATTTTGTTTAAATAAATGCATTCATTTTTTAAATTTATGTCGAGGATTTTTGGCTGCACCAAATAAAAATCATAGTGAATTTTAAATTTAATTTTATTAAAGTCAATGTAAATATGATTTGGTTTATTTTATAATAAATTCTGACATTTATGCTAGCAGAAAGGAAACATTTAATCATCATAATTCATAGCGAGTTTCCACTATGTTTTCTGAAGATAAAAACTTACAATATAAAATAATTTATATCTCAAAGTTGTATAATCTTCAAATATGTAAATAAATCGGTTAGTTTTACTACATCTAAAAAGGAAGTTAATGAAGTTGAGCTATGTATATCTAAATAAATTTAATTGCTTGGAAATATATTGGAGCATTATCTAATCTTATAAAATAAGTTTTTTAAATTTAGATTTACTATATTAACATTGGTGTAACAGAATTTTGATATATGAACTACGTTCGACGAACTGAGTAAATAAAAATTATTGTAATTTTAACTTATTAAGTTGGAATTATTACAAATATGTTAGATTACAATGCTAATTTCCTAAGAATGGAAATACAACCATGCATTTTGTCATAGATATGAGCAATTTTCATATTAAAAATTTTGCCCTAGGAAAATTGTAAATTTAATAATTTTTCAGATGCAGAAAGAAGTATTTACTATGTTGTGACATAAATGAGATTCAATTGATACTTTGAAACAAATTTTTGAAGAAGTGAACTTCAAACTACCTAATAGTCTTAAAATATCAAGTGATCAAATTAATAAAAGTAATAATGTATTTGTATATCGAAATCTAGTAAATATCAATACAGATAGTTATTAAATCCATATTTCTTTCTCTAATAAATATTTTACATCAGAACTTATTTTGAGCGAGAAAACACTTTTTCTCATATATTTTCTTAATCACTTGCTTAAATATAATTATAAATCACTTGATTAAATGATTTAATTAATGTTAAAATAAGATTTGTTTGTATAAAAGTAAAATTATTTAGCTATTTTTACGATTTGTGGAATATTGTTCTTTTCTTATATTTGAATACATACATGGCAAAAACTATCAAAGTTATTAGATAAAATTGTTAAAAATTAATCTAATATCTTATTTTATAATAGTTAAAATATATTTTACTGAAGCTTTTTAACAGATATCTTTAAATGGTAAAAAGTTTCGCCTTCTAAATCGAAAGCTGTGATTTTGTTTATTGTTGTTAGATATCAACTGTAATTATTGGGAAAGAATAATATTAATCACTGGGCTAAAAAAGACCGTAGTATAAAAGTAACGAAGAGCTGAAAAAACTGCTGATGCATCAAAATTTTCATTTAAATAAAATAAGCTCTTTTTAATTACTTCTACAAAATATAGTACCTTTAAACTTAAAGTGTCATACAGACAAGGATATTTTTAATAAATTTAAATCTTTCAGAATTATAAAAATAATAAATTACTGGTATAATTTTTACACAATTTTATTTTTTGCAAATTTTTCAAATAAATATACTTTTATAGAATATTACAAACCTGTATTACTTTATATTTGGGATCTTCTTCGCATTAATATAATCATTTCTTTTTCTCAAACTTTGAATTGTCCTAAATATTCAAATATTGAAAGCACTTATCAATAAAAAAATACAGAGAATTCCAAATGAATTATTTAACAGTCATCTTTATATGAACGTAACTATTTTTACAAAGCTGCCATCATATGTTGCTAAAAATAGATTATCTTTGAAATATGTAAAAAAGTGCAGATAAATGACCATTTGGAAAGGCTTTAAAGATCCGGGTAGATTTTTATGTGTTTGTTCGGAGTTTCTTAGATATAGTAAGATATAAACAATATATATATATATATATATATATATATATATATATATATATATATATATAAACATAATAATGAAAAAGCAAAGTATAGGAAATATTTATTTGCTTACAATATGCTCGATGTCATAAAAAATTTTACTAAATACAAGAAAAAACATCATGAAAACCATCAAATTGTTCTCTAAGTATTAAATAATTCATATTCTTTTTTTTATACGCATAGCAGTGAAAATAAACAAATTTACATTTTGATATCAGTTACAATGTAAGGCGCAACATATTTTGTAAACAACTTTCATCTAGAGATCAGAACAAATATGAATTTGATGTTAGTCATTAGAGTTCATTTTTTCTCGTTAAGCACATTTAGCTCACTTTTCTCCTATTGTAATATGGCTTCTCCCTGATATCTTCATTTTTTTCGTATAGCGAGTAAATGCTTATTTTATAGTACCTCATTTACAGACGAGAAATTCAGATAGTCTTTAGAACAGATGCAAAAGATATTTCGAAAATAAAGAATATATTATAAATTTAACTCAAATTAACTTTAAAAAATGGCAGTATCATTTTAACAGGACAAAATATTACATCAAAGTTATCAATATGAAGTAAAAGAGAATATTATCTTTATGATGGCACACATATGATACATGCGTGAATGTTGCCTATACACTGATTTTTAGTGCAAATGCCCTAATAAAGTTTTTTAAATAACATTAGAACCTAAGTTTAAGAGTTTAAATTTATTTAGTATAAATAATGTATTTATGTATTCCTTGTAATGTATTTATATGTATTCCTATTGATTCCTTAAAAGTTTGAGAGAAACGAGTATAATATAAGATATATTTGGAAATAATTATCGCTACCCATATTAACAAAATCTCATTTTAAATATTCCATGAAAAAATATAATATGATTACTCTTAGTAGTTGAGAGCTTCGGTTTAACAGATAATTTTATAGATGATGTGATAGTATTTTAACTTCTCAATATTATTTTGGTAAATAAAAAAGAACTTGTTCTGGTGGGTACCTTTTTTGAGGGTTGAAAAGTGCATAAAATCTCTTGGCTCTTCACAAAGAAAAGCACCGTGTATAAGTTAAATCACTTTTAGTATATCGAAGTCATAGATACGGCCTTTTGGATGTCTGCAGTTATCCTGGAGCCAATATTGATTCCTTGTTAGAAATCAACTTTATGATTCCTTTTTAATCTTTCAAACTGATTTTGAAGGAAAGAAGAAGAAAGAATAATTTCCCTAAGAACAACGGAAATGAACTTATCATGTGGTCTCATTGCTCAAATCTGTTGCGATGAAAGACTATAAAAACAAACAATAATAAAGCTTAACGAAATGTGATAGTGTGCAGAATGTTGAAATCTCTAATGAACAGATTGAAAAAGCAATCCAAAATGCAACAAAAAGTTACATCAAAACAGAAAAGGATTAAATGATATCGGTTGTAGGAATGTGAAGAAACTACGAAAGAAACAAGCAAAGATTGAAAATTATATTACAAAACCTCTGTACTAAATAAAAGGGGAGAAAATTGAAAATATCAGGAATAAAGTCCATTTCATAATACAAAAAATCAGGTACAAGGAACAGTTTAGCGAAATCAAAATCTTAAGACTAAAAGTTTAGAAAATGTTTTCTCAAATTTAGCGTCCTTTCTTTCTTGCTGTGATTATATCTGGCAATAGAGAGGTCCAAAGTAATTTAATTAAAGTGTTAAAAACTAAAGAAAATGTATTTTGTGGAAATGATCCTTCCAATAAGAAGTCTATTCTAACTGCAATCCTGAATATTTCTGAAAATGTTCAAAACTTAAAATTTGATACGTCATACTTTTTATGAAACGTAAAAAAATTAATTTAATTATAATCTGAATAATAAAAGGACTGCAAGAGACCAAATGGTATTGAGGTAGTCGTTATTAAAATTGATACACTTTGACTGATTGCTGCTATATATGCTAATTCTTAATGTTTACTTTTAAAGCAAGTAGTCTATGTAGTCTATTTTGCTCAATCATAAAACCTGTCGAAGATTGAAACAAACTAATGTTATCTGAGTCATTACATTTATCGGATATATTTTTATGTGTGGCAACATATATCTCATTAGATAGATGGCTATGCAACCAAAAAAGATAACATGAACAGATATGATGGATAAATACTTACAGACGGATCTCAGGAGATTAAAAATTAATCTGGGATAGAAATTAGAGAGTGACTTAAGTTGAGACTATCTGCTTTTAGTAGGTAGTTAAGCAGTTAACTGTAACTGCTGAAGAATTATAAGCACCTTTTATGTAATATATGCGCTATTTATTTAATAATTAAAATATATAACGCATTCAACATATATGTTGTGCCTAGTGGTTTATTGAAATCTGATAAAAAAAAATAAAAAAAAAAAAAAAAAACACGCGCCCACACACATACACATTATAATAATTTTACATAAATTTACAAACCTATATGATAAATTCATATACATTTTTTTACGTTGCCTTTCACAAATGAAAGCCTACTTCTAGAATTAATGCAAAATTTTATGTCTCCAAATTTGATTTATAAGCATATTTGATTTCGTTTAAATGAGACTATTAAAAAAATTTCAGGTGTTATTATTTCTTAAGCCGCTTGTTGCCAAACTTTGCAATTAAATTTTTTATATCATTTGTTAAGTACTAAAGACGATGATAAATTCTATGTTAAAATTGAAAAATGTAGTTCCCCAATATGATTAAGAGACTTATCAAATTAAGCTGTTAATAGAATTGAAGTCACTTGACTTAGTGAATAAATTATATATTTGACTGATTAATCGTCTTGAATCTGATATTATGCATGAGATATTTTTGTAACAAAAATGAAAATTATTTCTAAGCACAAGTCTTTGCGGAAAATAAATTTCAAGCGTAATAATCATAAAATTAAAATATTATTATTAAATTTTTTAAGGTTTTTTATTAACAAAAATATTCTTTCTGATATTTCGAAATTTTTATAGTAATGAATTAACTTTATAGCCTCTTTAACGTGTTTGTGCGATGTATTTAGATTGCTTTATTGATGCTTTCATAAATGAAGATAAATGCTTAAAGTGTATATAAGCTCTGTATAGTGAACTATGGATAATTTAACTATTCTAGTTGCGTGTAAATGTTTTTAAAATTAAAATCAGAAATAAATTATTCTTGCAAAATGTATAGTTGAATGAAACTAATAAAATAAATTTTTTGACATAAAAAATTGAAAGTAATTTACTTAGAAATCATGCTTCAAAAACTACTTCATGTATAAAATTTACAATTTGATTGTGTCTGTTAAGTAGAAGAAAATGCCATCTAAATAGAATAAAAACTTATTTGAAAGCAACTTAAAAGATAAAGAGATGTGTAATAGTGGATTTTATGTGACTTTGCAGTCAGGAAGGAAGTTAGAGCCTCTGATTTTGTAAAGCAGTTGTTCTCTTGAAAATAGCGTAATAAAAGACACGCGCCTTCTTAACAATGCTATGTATAGCATAAAATGTTTCATTTTTATGCTAAAACTTGTCCTTTCCTGCTTTTTATATTCTTTAGTGGGATCATTGAAGTTTGACTCGAAATTGTAAGTAGAAAGGAATATTGTTATTTTAGCTTGAGTTAAAACATGGGTAAATAAGTTTTCAATACATTAATCAAAAGCTATTTAAATATATTTTAATTCGAAAATATCTTTTTATAGCAATATGTTCAAAAAATTACAAAGATTAATTAAGCATCAATGATGTTTTACTTAATTTTATTATTTGATATCAATAATACAATCGAATTCAGTTTAATTGACGAATTAATAATGGTAATAAATCTATTTATATAAAAATATCACACACACAGGGAGATATATAAATAAAAATATGCAGAATTATTTAGCTGGTTAAATGCTAGAATTATCTTTTCAAATATTTAGGTCATTATCTTCAGAGAAAGATGACATTAAAACAGGCTACAAAAAGAAATGCATTCATTAATTAATCCTTATTTTAACTACTTTTCTGTAATTATTTTCTTATGACGATGAAACCTTCTGCAAGAAAGGTTTTTTCTTACCTCGTGCAATTTAATTTATTTATGACTTAAAATTTTACGACATAGCTGCTTATATTTTTTTTTCATATAAAAATAATTTATAATAATAGAAATATTTATTCAGTAAAAAAAAAAAGGAAAAAAAATTTCATTTAACATATATTGAGGTAAAATGTTATTTTAAAAGCGTTCCTGATGAGCCTTTTGAAAAATTTTCCTTTTATGTTAAGTAGATTATATATATATATATATATATATATATATATATATAATTATTTATCCTCAATTAATTTAAATATATTTTAGATATTTTATTTAAATAATTATTCCATAAAATATTCTATAATATAATAATATTCCGTAAAATATTCCAAGTAAATAAAATAAAGCTTTGGAAAATTAATTTGAGGGAATATTTTTATTCTTATTTCATAAAATCTGAAATTTTTAAAATCATTGAATAATTTACGAACACATAATCAATATTTTATGAATAATCATTTCAAAGTAAAGATTTTAAGTACACTTTTGTGAAACATTATTTATTTCTATGATATTTTAACATTTTTATTATTTTTTATACATAGGATGTTATTTTTATTCTAGGGTATTTACTATAAAAAGTCATTAAAGTACATTTTCTTAGGTTCAATTGATTGGTAACATTTCTTATAGCATTAAATGTATGTTGATTTTAAATTTGTAGATCAAAATTTTTTTAGAAATAATTTTTCACTTCAATTCATTTACATTAAAATTAATTTCTCTCTCATTCGAATTTCAAATACTTTTTAAGCATTTTCCTATTAGTTGTAGAAAATAATTTAATATTATTTAAAAAAATCTGTAATATTCTCTGTATATATTCCTTATAATTCAACAACAAATATAAATTAAAATTAACAATATAGTTTTTATAAATGACTGGCAATCATGCAGCACACTGATTTTTATAATAGTAATATATAAATATATGATATACCAGTGACAAACATGTGTATCAAGTGATACGTAACTTTTTAGAATTCATCTAACTAACTTTTTCGATAGTTATTTTTTTGTCAAGTCTTGTCTCCATTAACTTATTTTGTAACTCTTGATTAATATTTACGTAGAAATTTTAATTTATTTACTATTTTTCTTTCATTGAAATATTTTTTGATCAGAATGCTTAGTCAATAAACTATAAATATTCTGCAATTAATTCATTAACAATTCTCATTCATATGAGTTACACTTTCTTATGCGACATAAAATATAAAAGATGTTATGGAAATGTGATCAAAATTTAATTGAATGTATATCTTTTTGGTTCCTTTTACATTTAACATTTACTTACTTGTAAGTTAAGGTAGACCTTCTGCATAGTTTCTTCATATAATTTTGAGATTATTTAACTTATATATTTTACTCTAAAAAACGTTATACACTTTTGTGATTCATTTTATGTAATATGCAAAAGTGAATTTAAAACATATGATATCTATATTTCTTATCAATATTGGTTATTAAACAAATAAAGAACAATATGAAACATCAGAATACCCTTTTCTTCATTCATTTGCCATATCTATGTAAATTAACGAACTGATAAATGATGAAAAATAATATAATAAAAAAATCCTTCTAAAAATTTAAGATCAAAATTTGTACTTTTTTTCTGTATTTAATAAAAAATATAAATTAAAAATTATTTTTGGACACGTTCCTTAAATTTTATGAAGAGATGACAATTTCGACTAATGTAGTTGAATTTAAAATTTGAATGAACGAATGACATAGTAGGGAAGTATAACTAAAACATAGTTTGATATAAATTCTAATGAAAATTTCTTATCAAATTACTGTAATGGAGTGTGTAACGTAGCAGACCTCCTCGTAGTGCACACTGGTTAACACTAAATCTGCTACAGCTTTCGCCGAGTTCTGGTAAATAGCTGCACGTTTACACGGATGGTTCACTATCTGATTTTTCTCAAGGCGCTCAAGGCCTGGCATCTTTAGGGAACTTTTTTGCTTTCGTCTTCCGGTTGGTACTTTCTCGACTCACTTTGATGGTGAGATGTAAGCTATTCTCATAGCACTAGAACAACTCTCCATACAACAAAACTCCTTTGAAAGAGCCGTAATCTTTTCGGATTTTATTTCTGTGCTTCAAGCTTTTTCTATTAATAAAGAGCTTAAGATCCAACGAGTCCTAAATTGCAGGACTTTGCTTGAGAGATTGATTAATAAAGTGTCCTTCCAGTGGATATCCTCCCACTGTGGAATTGAGGGAAACGAGAGAACTGATCTCCTTGCCAAGAAGGCGACCTTAATTCTGCAGAAACCCCTTGTGAAACTGAGATTCCATTCATCTGATTTTGAAATTTCTAGTATCTCTAGCCGCTTTCACCGTGACACTGCCTTACATCTTTCAAATGGCAAGTCTCGGACTGTACTCTTCTCTGTCCACACACTATTCCTGACTTCCCTCGAGTGACTACAGTTACTTAATTTAGAATGCTGACTGATCACGACTGTCTTCGTGCCCATCTCATTCGTTTGAACATTGTGGACTCGCCTGAATGTTCTCTTTGTTTGCTTAGACATGTTATGACTGCTTCACTTTTATACGAGTGCTATGTGCTATTTTTTCTTGCCGTGTTGCAAGATATTGGAGAGCGCGTTGTCTAATGGACTAGCGGCCAAAAGACAAGCATTTTTAAATAAATAAATAAATAATTGTAAGGGTAATTTAGAATTATAGTAATATCCAGATATTGATGACACCAGTTAAAACTTCATTTATACTTATTTAAAGAAATAATCCCCACTGTACATTCTTAGAACTTTACATATTAATTTTTGGTGAACTAAGTATGGATTCAATATTTTAGAAATTTTCAATAATTCCAGAGAAATAACCTGGTGTCTTTTCTTTTAGTACTTAAATGCACAAAATTTAAGATAAATATTTGTATTAGTTTCTGCTAATAAATATTCATCACGTGTTTAATAAATTCCAAAAAATATTCTTTTGACAGCAATCATATAATTACAAATAATAACTTATAGGGTTGTTAATGATTATAAATTACTCTTGCAGTATAACTGGGACATTCAAACTTCTAATTTACATAATTAAAAATCGTATATGATTCAGAAATTTAAGTGACTATTATATATGTAGTCTGCTGATATTATCTTTTACCTGATTCATATATATTAATATTAAATATTTAAATAGGAATGAAATGTTCTTTTGATTTAAAATTCCGATTTATGGGAAAGACAGATTTTAAGAAACAATATTTTAAATTTCATTATGTACCGAAATTTTCATCAGGGTCAGATATTTATGATCAGTACGAATAAATTTTGTTTCATGTCCCATTTATAGTTTCTTTATATTTATTTTATATTATTAAGTAGTTTTATATATAAATGTAGAGTTGAGAGTAAAATTTAAAATATAAGGAAAAATATTTTTTTTAGATCATAACGTTTTAACCTTCCCAGTCATAAAATCTGATAAAAAGTGTAGTAATCAAGTACAAAATTGTCAGCATTATCATATGAATTAATGACCATACAGGATTTTTCAGTGTTTCCAGTGTTATACTTTATTTGTGAACAATAAAATTTATTCTTAATTATATATGATAGTTGAATTTATACTATTTGTTTTCAATATTTGAATAATAATTATTTGTATTCATTTTCGCGTTTTTTCATTCCAACGTTATTTTAATATTTCTCATAAAAAGTGTTATTTTAAAATAAATAATTATAGTTTTATGTTTATAAAGAAGACTTTTTTTATAATAATGGACATTTCTTTAATACTTCCTGTTTTTATAAAGAAGGAAACAGTTTTTCAACATTTATTTTTGACATATGGCTCTTATCTTCTATTTACTACAATGAAATACTAAATACCTAAATAAGATATGTTTATAATCTATTAATTAAAAATCCAGTATTAAAATTAGAAAAATCGAATTTATATCAAAGGAATAAATTAAATAAATTATAAAAACAATGCAAAATATTACCATTTTGAATTCTAAGAATTAAAATTGAAATATATGAAACTTAAAAAATAAAAAAAATATTACATGTATTTTTGGAAATTCTAAATATGTAATAACTTAAATAATATCAATGTCTTATAAACAGGAATGTTTTGAAATACATTCTGATATATTATTTTGGGATTTAAGTACTATAATAATTACATATTTGTTATGACCCAAAAAAGGCATAAATCTTATACAAGTTTGCTTTAGAATACACCTATAGGCAAAATGTTTCCATTTATTTACATTAGATCATACAATTATCTTTAATTAGGAAAACCGCATATTTTAAAACAAATGAATAGATTTGAACATTTAATGTGCCAAAGTGAAAAAAGAATAAATATAAATCATATAAAGCACATTAAACTTCCAAAATATTCACTAGTTCTGAATTTTAATTCAAATAAATTTTATTTGAATGGGATAGTTGAAAAATTTTAACTTATGCATTAATATTATATCATTACATAATATTCTCTGAAATAATAATATTTTTTAACTTAAGTCCATTCAAATATTGCGACAGCAGATAAAATGTGTTCATAATTTAAGAATTCTAATTCATATTTAATATAGTTTATGTATCTCCAAACGGCAAAAAAAAAAAAAAAAAAATATTTAATAACATTTTCATTTAGAACTAAGCAAATAACAGTAATCCAAGTGACTTGCAATACAGATATCTACATCATCTTACATTTTAAACATGATTATCAATTTTTAATAGCATTTTGAAATACTTTAAGGGACATTTGGATGAGAATTGCTTATTATTCTTTTTCCCTCTCTGAATTACATAAGTAAATTACATAAATTTTCTTTTGTTTAATTTTAACATTATATTGTAGAAATTGTTTTCCCAACAATTTTTCTCATTTTTATTTGAATAGTATTTAATAATATTTTCCGCATTTTAATTAAAAATTTAAGCTGCAGATTTCATTTTCAAATTCATAAGTATATATATATATATATATATATATATATATATATATATATATATATATATATATATATATATATATATATATATATATATATATATATATATATATATATATATATAGGAAATATGCTTCGCATCCCAGAACCCATGGTCATGAAAGCAGTTATGGGGCACTGTGGATCTGGTCCACAAAGGATTGTCTACCATTGAGTTTATATATATATATATATATATATATATATATATATATATATATATATATATATATATTATATATATATATTATATGTATACATACATACATATATATAATCCATCAAAGAGAATTTTAAACCTTATTTGATATTAATGTCTCATAGTTATATAGGAATAATTTTGTGCTACAACTTCTGTAGTATAGCGAAGAATTGCTGAATTATAATTCAGCTTGTGTCACGAACATTAAATTTATTTGTTTTCTGATTAGAATTTGGCACAGTAATTTTAAGAATAATGTTAAAATGTGAATCCACATACTGATTTATGTGTGAGAATTTATGTAATAGAACTGATTTATGTAAGAGTGTTTAATTATCATTTCTGTTTGATTTATGCTACATAAGGTGAAACTATCATTTCTGTTTAGCATATGCTACATTAGGTGAAACTATCATTTCTTTCAAATAATAATTTTTACTCTACATTAAAGAATTAATAGTGAAAGAAAGTAAAAGGACAATTTAGCATTTACCATACTCTTAAATTTAAATGGATTTCAATCAATTTTAGGAATATGAAATGTAATATATCTTATTATTGTCGACTTTTTAAAAAAATTAAAAATGTGAAGCATATTATTGATTAATGTATGAAAGAACATGCAAGATTAATACATATACATAATATAATTATGAATAATGAATAATTTGTTTTGTAAATATCATGTCTCAATTATGGAAAGAGGAGTATGGACTTCTTAAATGTGTAATATTAAAAGGCAATTTTATAATAAATGAATATGCGTAATTTTTATAACTGTCATTATCATTATATAATTAAGATAAAATACAATATGATAGAAATGATATTATTATAAAATTTTGATTAAAGAATTTTTTGTAAGGATTTGATATTTATTTTTAACATTTTTAAGTTTCTGAAGCTCAAAAATCATTCTATTCTAAGAAATAACTTCACATTTCACTTGGAACTTTTATTTAATTTGTAATTTTAGTGTAGTTTCATTTGTATTTTTTTCTAATTCATTTTGATTTCAACTTATTGTATTTTCATTTATTTATTTTGATGAAAAATTATTGCATTATTTGATAATAACCATCCCCCATTTTTATTCATTTTTTAACCTTATGTTTTAAATAATTATTAAATAAGTGAAATCTTAAAGAATGGGTAATAGATCAAAATCTAAGTTGGAGATTGATTACTGCATATAACATATAATGATTAATTTTTTAATTACATCGTTCAAAGAGACTGCTTATGATTGCATAAATATAAACGTATTTTTTCATTAAGATTAGATAAGTAATTATTGATAATTTTAGACATTTTCTAAAACACATTCCGTTAATAACAGGCAAGCAAATAATTCAAGGTAATTTTAACTTAGAATTCCTCTGAATGCTGTATTTGTCTCGCAGAGAAGATTGAGAAAGATGAAAAGAAAAAAACAATACATTTATTAACATTTTTTACTTGAATATACTATTAATATCTGGTACTGATAAGCTTCAACTTCGATTTTATTAATCTTATTCAGTGTTAAATATGACTGCAATGAATATAATGTTAAAATAAATAAATTAACATATCAATTCTTAGAAAACTATTAGAATATATATATACGATATTCTTTCCATTTTTAATTATTAAAAATAATTTACTGATAAAGGTTTCATTTAAATTAACAAGATATAGCTATTTATGCTATATTTTATCAACATATAAAAATTATAAAAATATTAATTAAAATATTCTGTGAAACAGTATATTTTACTAATAAAATTTATTACTCTTTATTCACACAATAAACTTAAGCCGCTTCATAATCCTTATACGTTTTTTAATTAAACTGAATCTGAAGTAAATTCTTTAATTATATGAAAATAATATTTTTTTGCTTATTTTCATTTAAGAAGGTTCTTGTAATTGTATTACTGACTCATTTATGTGATTAGTTTTCTTATAATACAGAAAGTAGTTAATACTGCTATACTTTAAGTGTAAATTTGAAATTCGATTATTTGCTTAGCTTTTAAGCACAATAAATATGAAGAGCAATTTTAGTTATTAACTAATATATTTTAATTTTATGAAACCAACACCTATTCTCAGTCAAATTTTGAAAGGATTCCTTTTTCAATCAATATTTTTCATAAGTGTTTGGAGATTTATTAATTCATATACATAATGTAATCACGCAACTGAATCTATGTCCTTTGTAAAAATGTTTTAGAACTGAGGAAAGTGACATATTTTAAACTTTGATTTATATATTAAATTGAATCCTTATATGCGTAGAGATAATGCAAGTATACACTTTCTATTTTTATATTTAGATGTATTTATTAAGCTCTGCATAATTTTTTATGGATGAATTACATATTAATACATAATAAGATTAATACTCCAAACAAGTTATTTGGTATGGGTATCTTCTTTGCTGCTTTAGTTATCTATTAATTTTCCCAAACTTTACTCCCTGAAGGAATTCATATAGTTACTACTTTAATATAACGCGTATATAATAAATTATTTTACTGAGAAATACATGCTGTGTCTGTGAATACTTTTAATAGATATACATGCACTTAACAAAATTAAATATTAAGTTGAAAAATAAAAAAATACGGAAATGTTAAAAGTATAACACTTCTACGTTAAATATTTATACTACGCTCATTTCTTTTTATTCCTTTTTATAAATTCGTAACCCATGTTTCTATTTTTTATTTTTTTAATTTCTTGATTTCTATTTCCTTTCTAATTTTTTTTATTCTCCTTTCTTTTTAGTTTACTTTTTATACTAAACTATGCTTTTCACTGCATGCAAATTCATGGAAGCGATTAAATTATGTTACCGTAAAAATGTGCTCATGATTAATTAATATAATATAGAACACATAATATTATAATAATTAGAGAAATAGAAACAAATTGATATAGAAGAGACAAAAAGCAAAATTATAGAGCATTAGACATGGATGAGAATAAAATGAGAAAAATAAACATGCAACAAAATTGAAATTTTAGAAATCGTTGTTGTAAATTAGAAATGATGGTCAAAATGCCAGAATGCGCATCAGGATGACAATATTAATGCATGCAAATTGAAAATATTTTTGCCAACTTTAATATTTGTCTAATGCTACTTGTTTAAAAAATACAGCTTTTGCACAACTGTTTTCTTTGGATGTAATAATATGATCCTTAAAACATTATGGAATACTATTCGGTAAAGTCTACAAACAAGTATTTTTTGGCAATTTTATGAAGTGAAAATAAGTGCCAAATTGGGAATAATGAAATAGCATGCTTAAAATTATGTTAATAAAAACGTAGAAAATACCAATGTTAACGGAAGTAAAATTTTATTACTAATTTTTATCAACAAATACTTTACTAAACCAAAGCGTATTTGCTTCTAATCCGAACCCCAATATTCTACCCTTGAAAACATTTTCTAACCTCAGTTCAAAAAGAAAGCTTTCTTTTTCGAATGATATGTTATCTAAAGGTGGATGAAGGAGAATTAATCCTACTTAGCATATTTGTGCATCAATCTGCTCAATTTCATGTATTGTATTTCAAGCATTTTTCTCTCGAGCTGTAAAAGTTTTAATATTACCATATATTAAAATAAAATAAAGAACAAACTACATTAGCATAATATGCGACATGAGATTCATCATATGTGCTTAATTTCACTAAAATAATGCGTTTCTCTAATTCTCTAGCATTATAAAAAATATATATCTGTTAACATATATATATAAAAGGCTAAAGAAAAAGTAATGTTAATAATTTCTGATTGAGTACATTTAGAATCCTTCCCTTGGAAACATATAATTTAAAATTCAAGCCTTAAAATTATAATTTTATATTTAGCGTATTACTAATAAACTTTACAAGAAATGAAACTATCATATTGTTTTTTGTGAATAAAAAAATCATGTGTTTAATGCATAATACATATTCATAACTAATTTAACTAATAAATTAGTTTTGAATATCATAATAATAAATTAGTTTTGAATATCATTTTAACTAAAAAAATGTTTTTTATAATAAATAAAAAATATATAAATGTTATTAATGAAAAAATCTACTTAAGGGTGTTATTTGTAACCATCATTTATAAGAAAAAATTTTAACTGAAAAGATACCAGTACACTTTAAGGTACTGTCCACAGATGTTTTTCACTTTATAGAAAAATGTCCTTAGATGATGTTTTCCATAGATGATATTTAATTAAGACAATTACTTTTTTGTTACTCAGATTGAAAGTTTAAGATTGTTCTAAATATTTAACTGCAAGAAAATCAAACCTTCATTTATTGCATACATAGATACATTAGAAAATTCATTTATCCACAAATATTAGTTTAATATTACAATTTCAAATCCAATTCATGTTAATATCTACAATGCTGGAGTCAGAAATAAAAAAAAATTAATTATTTTTGAAATAAAATGATGAAAAATGTCAATAATTTTCAACTATATTTTCTTTAAATACACATATTTTTGCATGCGTATAAGGACAAATTTACAAAGCATATCATTCTACAAATCATCAAACAGTTTTCTTAGCATTTATCCATTATTTTGTAATTAATATGTTACGGAATACGAACGAATATTATTATGTTTTGATCCTTTATTTCTGTAAGAGCAAATTAAATTAACTAGCCTTTTATTATATACATATTTACAGAAATAAGTAAAATTAATTATTTTCTGTAAATCATATATTTATACACAAATTATTTTACTTGTTATAATATGTTTATAAAAAAATTTAAATATAACAAATGCGTAGTACAATTAAACTATATCTCAATTGTTTCCGTATTAGAATCATTCGAAAAATTTAGTTTAGTTTTTGATATTAAAATATTTTTTTACCGTATTAAACCAAAGCATGACAAACTTACATCATTACTCAAGTGTTATTTATATGGAATACACTAGAAATAATTTTGACATGCTTTACCAATTTTAATCCAATATCCAATTGAGAGGAAATTATTTCAATTTCAATTTTATAGTGCATTTGTTCAATCGAGTGTAAAGTTTCATTTCGACTGTCGGACAATTTTCAATCATTGACTTGCATAATAATGTCATGTTTTGCTGATTTACAGTGAAAATAACAGAAAAAGTATGCTTTCGTCTTTTGTTTCACTTCTAACTACTTTTATCAAGAATGCAATCTCTAATTTTTTAGTAAAAATGGAAGAATGTTCATTCTGAATTAGAAAACAAATATAATAATTATTCATGTTAAAAATGAAAGAAAAGAAAGATATTAAATACTGCGAGAAAGCAAAATTTAAATGTATTATAATTTTATGCATTTTCATTTTACTTGTTGAATAAAATGTCCTGTTTAATTTACAGTTTGGACAATGTGCAACTCATTTAACAATAAACACAATAAGAAAACTCTTACAAAAATAATATCTTAAAATGCTTATTAGTTTATGCATTTGAAACAAAATTTATGTAAATATAAAAATAAAATTTAAGTAGTTAAAAATTAAAATTAAATTAAGTGAAATATAAGCAGTCTAAAATTAAAACTTAAGAGTAGTGCGAAACTAAGTTATAAATTATTATATTTGATTCCCCTTAATGTATTGCAATGGATTTATTTTTATTTGCTTAGAAATAATAAAAAAGCATCACTTTCTTTAATGTTTGCTATTTTCCTGTACAACTGTCTTCTCTTTTATTAAACATTTCTTGTACCTTCTGATAGCCTATCGTAAATAAGTTTAGTTGAAGCGCTGGAAAAAATATCTTCACATGATTTATTGTTATTGTAATTTAAAATGACGAAATATTCTCTCATGTATTACGTAAGAAAATACGATGCAATGTATTCATCGAATGCATCCAGAATGTTTGACAAATAAATTTAATCCCAAAATATTCTAAAACTGTTTTAAAGTGGATTAACAAGATACTGGACTATTTTTCATCGTAGCAATTAAAAATTGTCTGTTTTTAACATTACATATTATAGTATCTTAACCAAACATTTGTGCTATGCATCGGCTATGATGATCGTTTGGGATTCCCATAATAAATACCTGATAACACTGAGCTTCGTATCGGAATACTTCAAAAAATGGGTACATGTACTGATTCCTTGAAGCTTTTCAGACAAAGATTTCGATCTACGTTGCTATTTAGCAGATGATCGTGGTAATCTTTTACGTGGCATGTTGTGAAAATTGTACATCAAGTGATTATCTTCAATTTTGATAGGTATTGAGGCTAAAGGTGTGTATATTAAGTGACACATTAAAATTGCCTTGTGAATCCTAGTTATTCTTTTATGATATAAGTATATTGGAACCCATTTATTAAAAACCAATGTGAGTTTCATTTTTCTTTGTATTTATGAGAGTTAATTTTAATATTAAAGTCCTAGTGCTTGATAAATCTGTATTGAAGTTAAGAACGTTCTTAAATTTTCCTCAAATATAAAATGTAAATATTTCATTGATTCAAAAATATTTCTTTAAGCCTTTAACAGTTGGATATACTAAAACATTGATATATATATCACTCGATCTTAAAACACTGAAAAGCTTATAGAGCTACCGTAAAGAATAAGTAAATGTAATCATTCTATAGAAAAAAAAAATCAGACAATGCTTTGGATCATCGATGATTCATCTATATAACAGATTGCCTGTAGTTTTTCACTCAAAATGAAGACAACTTTTTGAAAACAATGATCTTTTCTTGCCATTTGAAAGAGAAAAGTGAAGTTTCAGTATTGGACTTTTGTTTCTTAACAACTTGAAGCATAAATTTTTTTTTAAATTTCTTCAGATGCAAAAATAAATATATTAACTCTGGACTACGACTTAAAAACTGAGAGACACATACACACTCATAAGATTTGCTAAAAGACTATTCTAAAAACTGAAATAGAAATCTTTATTTATGAATTAAAGAAACAGTTTGAACAAATTTCAATTTATGTATTTGCAGAAAAAGCAAGCTTCTTTTCAAAATTTATATTTTGCAGTAAAATAAATTTATTAAAACAATTTAAGAATTAATCAGTTAAATTTATACTAATATATTAATAATTCCTTTTATGATTTATTTTATCCCAATAATTGAGTTTTATTATTTAAAAAACTTTTTTTGGAGATATTACTTGAAATTAAGCATTGGATTAATTTCAATTATTAATCAAACTCATATTTTATTGCATAAACGAACAAAATAAATGCAAAAATTAATGTAAATGAAATTAATTATAAATTGTAAAGTTTATAATATTGTCAATATATAATTGTCAAAGCATCTTAAGTACAAAATTGTGCCAGAAAACTGAGTCATGTAATACAAATGATATATATTAAATAAATTTTTATATTAATAATTAAGTTTAATTTGAAACTCTCAAATGTGTGTTAAATTTAAGTTTCTTGAATAAAAAGTTAAAGTCAATACAAAATAGTAAAAATTCTATTAATGCCTATAATGCAGTTTAATGCAAGTCTTTCATAGTCAATAATATTTAATTTTATATATTTCAAATACAAAGGTTTTATATTCATTAACTTATTTCGATGTTTCATTTAAATCTCTTATTTAAATAGAGAATTTCCAAAAAAATTACGATTATTTCTACTTAGTAATTGCAGCTTTACTAAAAATTAGTGTTGAATATGACAATATAAAATTAATTGAATATGTAAGAATATATTTAAGAAGTCTTTTAGAAAGCCTTGAATTTAGAAAAGGAGCAATCATTTCTTAAGACAAAGAAAATTGAAGCAAATTATTTGGGCTTAAATTATATTTTGATAATAAATAAAGCTTATATTTTTATAATTTATTACATACATTTAATCGGTGAATAGCATTTTGATATATTAATCAAATTATGAATGCTTGATTTCTGTTTTGATTTTTTTCACCTCAGAGCATTTGCTCGTTTAATTTACTCTTTATTCTAATAACAGATAACATTATTTATTTATATTTTTATCTATCTTTATTACCTTACTTGATTGAATATGCAAGTCATTTTAGGTAAACAAACATTCATTATTATTTGAAAATTATTAGGATGTAAAAAAATCCCTTTTTATTTTATTGAAATTGAATTGAAGCTGATGACAAAAACATTGTGAATTGTTCTTTCATTTTCTGTACACATTTATTAATGACAAAATTAAAATAATCACCTTTTTGCATCTATTTTTCGATTATTTTTCTATAGTTAGCCTAGAGGTGAATGAGAGAGAAAATTAAATTCTTTCGAATGCATCTCTAAAATTATTTTTTTCCATTGGTAATTGAGTTTTAAAACTGACATATTTACTGAAAAAGCATTTCAAAACTTCTACTGTGTATAAGTGATTTCCACCCTTTCTACATTCTTAAAAATTATCGATATATCGATATTTTTGCTGTCTTTCTCACTTAACTACGTTTTCAATTCTAGAAAAATGTCAAGCATGTTTGCATAGGAGTTCAACTTTTGAAATAAGTTTCCTTTGTAAACCAAATATTTTTTCTTCATTTAAGTCACATGCAGGTTTAAAACTCAGCGACTTGTAATCTTTTACCTATATTGGAATGTTAAATTTTCCATTTTCTAAAATGCATCTCTGTTGTAGTTTGCCTGCATGACATTTCAGTCACTATCCTATTCCTTCTTTATTAACGGAAACAGTTTGCTTCGATTCTTCAAATTGAAAATAAAAGTGCTGTTTTACCTTCTTTTGAATTTAATGGAATAAACAATATATATATATATATATATATATATATATATATATATATATATATATATATATATATATATATATATATATATATATATATATATATATATATATATATATATATATGTGTATATATATATATATATATGTATATATATATATGTGTATATATATATATATATATGTATATATATATATATATATATATATATATATATATATATATATATATATATATATATATGTATATACATATATATATATATATATATATATATACATATATATATATATATATACATAATAATAAAGTGAGCTCATCTTTTCTTTATGAAATGTTTAAATTTCAAATGTATTTATTACTTCGGAAAGTCCACAATTACTAGAATATTGGTAAATTATATATATATGTATATATATATATATATATATATATATATATATATATATATATATATATATATATATATATATATATATATATATATATATATATATATATATATATATATATATATATATATATATATATATATATATATATATATATATATATATATATATATATATATATATATATATATATATATATATATATATACATATATATATATATACATAATAATAAAGTTAGCTCATCTTTTCTTTATGAAATATTTAAATTTCAAATGTATTTATAATTAAAAACTTCGGAAAGTCCACAATTACTAGAATATTGGTAAATTTACGCATACCAGTATAGAAATATTTTTTAAAATTGCTGTATCTTCTTAATATTGACTTTAAATTGATGAATATAGGACATCGATTATCAAACTTGTTTTTTTGAAAATTATAATATAGTCATTTATAATATTACTTATGTATATGCAATGTTCTTGATGGTAACATAATTCCTTAGCATTATTTATGTAAATTTAAGCTAAAAAATGTTATCAGTTTGCATTAGTAATGCAAGTTTGTTATTCAAAATTAAATTCTTAAAGATATTAAGAAAATAACAGCCTATTTTCAAAATCCTTTATTGGCATTTTACAGAAGCTTATAAGTTTGGTAAAATAACATAGTGAATGATAATATAACATAGTAAATAATATTATACATTTTTCTTTAAAAATGCTGCAAATTAATTTTGATCTTTAATAATATTATAAATTACTATTAATTTTATTTCTAAGTATAAAACGGAATAAAATAAACATTTTCTTCACATGAAATAAGTTTATTCTATTGAATATGATTCAAAGTTGTGTAATAATTTTACGAGGGTTACGCTAAAATTTTTGAGATACGCGCTGACGAGAATTTACAAAATAAAAATAACGGTTTAATTTTAAAATGCAAAGTATTTTAACATAGAAGACGATTTCCTACTCACTTACTTCCACTTATTTAGCGAAGAATACATTTTAAACAGTACAGAAAATGGAGTTGACGCGAGAACATTTTAGCGCTATGATTTCCTACGATTTTAAAACAGGATTAAATCAAGAAGAATGCGTTCAATGGTTGCAATTAGCATTTGGTGGAGAATCTCCAGCTCCTGCTACAGTATTCAGATGGTTTAGAGAATTTAGAAGAGGTCGCAATTTTCTTCAGGATGAAGAACACACAGGAAGGCCGCCGTCGACAGTAATCCCGGATAATGTGTGTGCCATACGAAAAATGTTAATGGATGATAATCGCTGTACCTATCAAATGATACAGAAAGAACTTAACACTGGATCGCAGCCGTACACAAAAGCATTCATGAAGATTACATATGAAAAAAGTAGTTTGACGTTGGGATCCCCGTAATATAACTGAGCACCAAAAGAGGATCTTGTCAGAATCAGTAAAGAAACTCTTAAATTGCTAAATGATGGTGGCCACCTCAGAATTTCTAAAATTATAACAGGTGATAAAACATACATGTTGTTTTTTGACGTTCCAACACGTCAAGAAAGCAAAGTATGGGTCTTTGAAGATGATCCCACACCGACAATGGTGAAAAAAAAACGTGCACTGAAAAAAATGATGTATGCCGTTTTCTTCAGAATGACGAGATTGGTCAAAGCCATCAAGTTCTAAGGACCGAAGACAGTAACAGCAAACTGGTAAACCACTAAATGTCTTCCAGAAATTCTACAAGAACTGAATGTTAGGGGACTAATGCTTCACAAGGACAATTCATCTTCACATACAGCCGGATTAACAATTGAGTTTCTTAAACAAAAACAAATTAAAATGATCGAACATCCGCCGTATTCACCTGATCTAGCCATGTGCGTCTTTTGGTTATTCTTTAATCTAAAAAAACTTACGTGGACGTCGTTTACTTTCAGAAGAAGATATTAATGTGGCTATAAATGCATTTTTTGATCTATTCAAAGAAATGAATGGCTTGAGTCATTTAATCTGTGGAGAATTTGTCTACAAAAGTGCATTGATGCTGGAGGAGACTACTTTCAACACACTTAAAGTTTTGTAAGTATAACATTAAAAACATATCTGTATCTCAAAAATTTCAGAGTGCCCGTCGTATTTATTTGCTAAGAATGAGAAATATTGCGTATATTATATTATACGTAATACTTATTCAGGACTTCTAAAGTTGTTAATATTTTTTAATACATTTCACGTTAAATATAACATTAATGTCACTACAGAAACTAAGAACTTTAGTGTGCATTATAGCATTATGAAAAAAATATATAAATATTTACATAAAAGAATAAATGTCTGTATGTCAATTAATTAAAGGGTCATTTATTTATAACGTAATAATATCTAAATTTAATAATAGAAAAATGTAATCAACATCTAATTCAATAAAATTTGTAATATATATATATATATATATATATATATATATATATATAGATATTAAAATTAACCAGTATGATAATTTTCATAGTTTTTCTATCATTTTGGGAAGGTAGATCATATTTAAATTTTCTAGTCGAAATTTTAATTTGTGTTATCCTTATTTCTTTTGTTTATAAAATGTTTAATGCTTAAAATAACATATAAAGAAATAAAAAGTATTTTATCCTGAAAGAATAGCAATAGCAGTCGGAGGATTTGTTAAGTGCTTTTTACAATATTGAAATCCTACAAAACATGAAATACCTTATCGATAGTAAAGTAATATGTGAAAGATTTACAGTATTTTTGTGCAAAGCAAATTTCACTAAACGTACGTTTATAATTTATAAGGATATTTACGTATGATTGCTAATTATTTTATTGCTATTTCTTTCATTCTTTTGTTGTTGTTGACAGTTAGTTTTGTAGATTCTAAGCATTTTGCAGACAAATTTTCAAAATATTAAAGCTCAAAACTTATATATTCTTAGTTATTGAACATTGAATATCGAAGCAAGTCAAGTTTTTATATCTTTTAAAGCAATTGTCTAAATTATTCAAACTTTATGAATTTCTGTTTCATCTTCTTGATTGTCTAAGAATTAAGTATGAAATTTCTTTTGATAATTCAAAACTTTGTGACAATAATTTTACTATTAGGCATAAAAGGATAAATAAATAGAGTTAGTGTAATAAACTACTTTAATTGGCTATAATATTTAAATGTACAATAAACATTTTAAGTCCTTTTTCTCTTAGCAAATCAAGTATTTGCTTACAAAAATAAATCACCTAAACTTTATTTACCATGTAAAATCTCCAATTAAAACTTATTTGTTAAATCAAATGAAAAAACAGATGACAATGGTGTTGGCAAGAAAAAGTTTAAGACTTGCAGGCTTCAAATTTGAATTCTCTTGAATTTAGACTGAAAAAAAAAATTGAAAAATATCTGCAATAGTGGTATTAATTTTCAGTTTGCATTATATATAAGTGATAAAGAAAAGGTTATATTCAAATAAAGTATTTTCAAGGATTAAAGCATAAATGTTTAATATATTATTACTAAAGATAGTTATAAAATATAATGCATACAGTTATAATTGTAGAATATATTTTGGGTAATTATTCGTGAAATTTATACACGGAGTAATTTGTGAAAGTTTGTTTCAGAAAATTGAAAAAAACATTTATTACATTATAAAAGCATTTATACTTACAATTATATAATTAATTTAAAATTTACAATAACGAAACACAATATCTCTAATATAAACAAATACCAATTAGCAGATATTTAGTATTTTTTGGCGATAAAGTATTTAAACAAGAAATATCACTCATTTAATTTCCAAAGATTTTCAAGAGTGATCATAACTATTAATAAATCACATTATCATTTTAACAATTTTAGCTAAAGGAATATTTAAACTAATTTCTAGTACAATTATTTTGTTATATTGTATTTACTCACTTTAAAAGTATCCTATGAAATCTATTAACACACATACGCAGTCTATAGTCTCTTAGTATTTGCTATATTAAAATATACATTTAATGAACACAGAATTTATTTATCCATATTCAAAATTTTCTTTTTGTATTTTTTCTGTAAAATTTAAACTATTTAGAACTCAGGAAATTTTCAAAATTTTCAATTATTTGAAATTTTAGGTTCTATAAATATGAGGACACTTTATAAATCTATTTTTATGATTTTCTTAACCACACACATATAAATCTGAATCAATAGTAAAAAAATTAAAGATTAAAAGTCATTTCTCATATTTCTCTTCGTAAGCAATTCGCTTTTTCTTGTCATTATTAGAAATATAATTGTTTTTTTTTCCTGATGGTTCCTCTAATCTTTTCGTTCTCTCAAGTAAATAGCTGATTAAAGAATTCAATCCCTGATGTATATTCTTCAGCTTTTTCATTTTTACCTGTAACTTTACCCATAAATTGTCATTATTTGGATCTTATCTCAACTGCCTTTAATTTCCTCTTTTATCTGTTCGTTGTGTTATGAAAGGAACTTATTTTTGTTTTCAAAGGTTTTATTATTAAATATTAAGTTTTATTCCCTTTTTTTCTTGAATACTTCGGATTTTTATCCTTTCAAACGGTCTAAATTTGTTTTTAGTCTAACTACATAATTATAAATAGTTTTAAGCATTTTACAACTCCAAATACGGTTATATTTTTGTAGTTTCATTAATGAAACTTGTTTTTAATTGTTACTTTTAATTTTTAATCCTCATTAATCTTTCTCTCAACGTAAACGTAAGTAATTCATTTGAGTATTTTGATTATTCTCTTAAATCTTCTTATCTTCTTACAAATGAATCAAGGAATCCTTGCCCTTACTCTCTTTTACCAGAATAAGAAGGAAGCTTTATTTCTGTCTCTGTGAACACTTTTGTATTTGTTTTTATTTTCATTTTCCTATTTTATTATTTCTCTAATTATTTTGTTTTATTTTCTTACCTTTTTTACAGAAGCTTTTTAGATTTCCTATAAATCTTCTTTTTTAATTTGTGTATTTCAATTTATTTTAAAATATTTAATTTTTTTTTCAGTTAATGTAGTTATATATATATATATATATATATATATATATATATATATATATATATATATATATATATATATATATATATATATATATATATATATAATTACAAAATACATTAGTTTATTTAAATTTGAAAGGATATATACACTACTGGCCATTAAAATTGCTACACCAAGAAGGCGACATGCTACTGACGTGAAATTTATATGAAAGGAAGAAGGTGCTGTTATATGCAAATTATTAGTTTTTCAGCGCATTCAGACAAAGCAGGCGCCAGTAGCGACATCCACATTGTGTTTAAATGAGGAAATTGTTCAGCTGGTTCCTCATACACAAATTGCATTTGAACGTTGTTGCCTGGTGAAAAGTTGTTGTGATGCCTCGAGTAAGAAGGAGAAATGCGTACCAGCACGTTTCTGACTTTGATAAAGGTCGAATTGTAGCATACCGGTATTGCGGTTTATCTTATCGCAGTATTGCTGCTCGCATCGGTCGAAATCCAATGACTGTTAGCAGAATATGGAATCGATGGGTTCAGGACGGTAATACGGAACGCCATGCGGGATCTCAACGGCCACCTATCACTAGCAGCCGAGAAGACAGGCATATTATCCACATGGCCGTAATGGATCGTGCAATCAATTCACGAGCCGTGAGTCAAGAAACGGGGTCGTTTGGAAGTCAAGTGTCTGCACGAACAGTTCGACGACGTTTGCAGCAGCATGGTTTCTCAGCTCGGAGACCATGGTTGCGGCTTCCCTTGACGCTGCGTCATAGACAAGAGCGCTTTCAATGGTGTGAACAACGACGAACCTGGGCGCACGAATGGCGAGGCGTCATCTTTTCAGATGAATCCAGGTTCTGTGTACAGCATCATGATGGTCGCATCCGTGTTTGGCGGCATCTTGGTGAACGCACACTGGCATCGTGCATTCGTCATCGTCATACTGGCCCATCACTTGGAGTGATGGTATGGGGTGCCATTGGATACACGTCTCGGTCACCTCTTGTTCGCATTGACGGTGCTTTGAACAGTGCACGTTACATTTTTGGTGTGTTACGACCCGTGGCTCTAACCTTTATTCGAGCCCTGCGAAACCCTACGTTTCAGCAGAATAATGCCCGACCGTATGTTGCCGGTATTGTACGGTACTTCCTTGATACGGAACATGTTCGGCTGTTGCTCTGGCCAGCGTGTTCTCCAGATCTTTCACCAATAGAAAACGTCTGGTCAATGGTTGTCGAGCGACTGGCTCGTCACCAAACGCCAGTCACTGCGGTTGATGAACTATGGCATCGTGAACTATATGAACTATGGCATTGAAGCTGCATGGGCATCTGTATCTTTACATGCAATTCAATCTCTGTTTAACTCAATGCCCAGGCGTATAACTGCTGTTATTACTGCCAGAGGTGGTTGTTCTGGGTACTGATTTCTTAGGATCTATCCAGCCAAATTTTATGAAAATTTAATCACTTGTTATTTCTAGTATAATACATTTGTCCAATAAATATCATTTTGTTATCTGTATTTCTTCCTGATGTAGCAATTTTAATGGCCAGTAGTGTATTTACTTTTTATCCAAATTTATAAATTTATTCAATAAATATTTTTACTTAAGAAGTTTAAAGGGGAAAGAAGTATTTTTGTCATTATTTCTGAATAATAAATTTTATAAAATTATTGAAAGTAATATATTGTAATATTTGAACTATACTAATTGTTTTTAGAGGATATGATTTAAAATATGCTCATCTTGCATTTTTTTAACTTTCTATACAGAAGAATATTTAGCTTAAATTTATTCACTTTACATTTCAAACAATTGTCACATTATATCTCGATTATTATGGTTGCTTTCAACACTACTACAAAATATTCTATCTGATATGAAAATAATTATAACTGATTTTTTGAAATTAATTTCTAAATAAAACTTTGTTTTGTCTGTAATATTCATACATTTGTATAAGAAATTTCTATCAAAGAACTTATCTGGAATATATAATTTATAACTTTTTTTACTATCAGCAGCTGTAATAAAAAGAAAAATGTGAGTTTGTTAGTCATAGCATCAAATTTACATAACACTTGTCGTTTATTAATAAGAAAAACTTTCTTTTATTGAAAATTTTAAATACCATTTTCTTATAATTTTTAGTATTAACGAAATATTTTTAGTACAATTTTTACTGAATTGCAAAGTTTCCCATTCATTAAATGAGTTACAAAATGTGTTTCTTTACAACAACGAAATCTATATTTAAAATTTCGCAAATTGAAATAGAAATAAGTGTAGCATTTATATTTCCATATAGAATGAAAGAGAGAATTTATTACAAGAATTAACTATAAATGCATACATTAAATTAATTTTTCTAAAAATGTAAAATTTAGAAATAGATTTAAAAAACTCAAAAAATACAAGGAAACATTATCTTAAAATTGAGAGATAAGTAAAAACGTCTGTTCATTTTTACTTGAAATGAAATATATAAAGGAATGATATTAATACAATTAAATATAAAGACGTATTGAAAATTATTTATAAGCGTTGCCAGTAGTAGTATTAAAAAGTGCTTGTGCAAATGGAAGGGAAGGCACCAAAGATCAGAGTGCATAAAAACAGCTTTAACTCATTACGTATTGAACTCAAGAAACTATAAATATATTTTCCACTTCTTATGGTAGTATATAACTACATGTATGCAAGGTTCTATAAGTGGCATGGTATTAAGAGAAATAATTAAACATGTTGTCTTATGATAGTTTCTACTTTTGACTTTTTTGCTTAAAATTTTACTTAAAATTATTGGTTTTTTTCGTATTTCACATAAATATGATTTTTGTTTTCAAATCATATTTATATGAAATTTTTTTTCAAATTTAAAATGAGGTCTAGATTTTTGAAATACGAGAAATTTCTAAAATGAAAGCAGCATAAATTTATATTTAAACTTTTTAAAATTGATTAACTAACTTAATTATGTAAAATAATGTAAAGTAAAGATTAAAGATAGTTTCTTTAACAATTGATGGTTATATTTTCTGCATAGTGTTCCCTCATTAACTTAGTCGGTTGGGACATTCATACTTGTTAACGGAAATTAGAGACTCGAATTCAGATCCAAATGAAGATCTACCGAATTTACTAATGATTGGAGGCGCATTGGAGTTACTTTGTTATCGCAATGTATTCCAAATTGCATGATACTTTTGGAGTTTGCAGGCAGAGCCTGGGAATCATCTGGTTGATTGCTTTTAATTTACAAAAATCACCCTGCTTAACGTGTTTTGTAGGCTTGAGACGATATTCCAAATTTAAGCTTTGGTTCCTCTCGTTCTTGAACTTCTGAAGCTTCATCTTATATTCTACATTATGAGTCCCCTTGGTTCAAGAACTTGATCAATGTCTCCTTCGATCAAGTGATAGGAGACAGCATAAGACTGGGGATAGCAGTTTAAAGTTGATTCCGAGGCAATACAATCTTTCAAATCCGAAGTGGAAATCCAACGCATAAACTTTTTAATCAAAGGCCTGAGCACTAATTATACATTTGATTGTGATCTCATTATAGGGAAAAAGAGAGGACAAAATATCATGTTAGATACAAATAAAGTTATATTTTGTATCGAGTAAAAATAAAAGGACTTTATCTAAATTTATTTTTTGTGAACACTGTACATAATACTATCTCTAATCATATCAAAGTATTCCCAGAATTACTGAGCATTAAATTAAGTAAATTAATTTAAACCAAAATGATGTTTTAAGGGGCTCATTCTTGCAATTGAGTGTTTTTCATGAGCATTTAATTATAAAGATTGGAAATATTTGCCAGCGAGTTGAAAATGAAAAAAAATTACTTTAAGGGGTTTCATGGTTGGCAACATTCCAAAATGATTAATATTAGACTCTTATATTTTGACAACTTACAGAAATGTTATGTAACTTTATCTATAAGTTTCTTTTGATTTAGAATGTAACATTATTTTAACTTCCGATAAATAAAATAGAGAATCTTATGATTAAGCGAGATTTTATAGGATTATATAAGTTTACTCATACGTTTATTATTGATATGCTTTGATTAGCACAATTCAATAGTGTAATGATTATTATTTCAGACAATATTATTTAAAAAAATGATAAAATAAATTCTCACATATTTAAAAAAGTTGAAAATTTTAAGCAATATAACTAATACAAGTTCATAAAAGTACAAAAATAATAATTTCATAGGAAATGTATTTACTTTTCTTGTATCAATACCTAATATAACTTTTTAGACATAAATTAAAACATAATATAAACTCAAAAATTAAAAATATGAAAACGATGAGAACACGAGTATTAAAATTATACAAGAATTACAATGACAACTGCCGCATAACATTTCAGGTAAGTGAACTGCATTTTATAAGAACAGAATAGCATTTAATTGGATGATTAGGCCATAAAAAGAAACTTTTGATACTTTTAGTGTAGGTTATACACATCAGCTTAAAGCTATTTTAAGGCAACTTAAGTATTTTCCGGAAGGATTTTTATACATATTGTACTGTATTGGTATGTTGAAAGGAAGGAAACCCAAAAAATAACCAAATATTAACCAGAAGAAAATACATGTGAAAGATGAAAATGCAATATTCATTGACGTTTTTAGAACAGTGATTGAGTTCGAACCTCGAAATTTTCTCTTTAAATAGCGATAACTATTAAGCTATAGAATACTGGGCCAAAGCAAGGAACTAAAAGCTTCTCTTTTTGGCTGTGACTTAATAGTCAAATAGTAGACTAATAGTAGTAATATATTATATATAGAATTAGTAAAATATTTAGTTCAACCTAAACTTCTGTGCAAAATATAGCAAATTACTTATAGAACTGTAACTAACACAATGAAACTCCTTCCTACCTAAATATTGAAAGTACTACCAAAAACTTGCTGTCCCCCCTGTCTAGTGGTCAGCATACCTACTGCGGATAGGAAGGTCTTGTCTTCGAATCCTGGTTGCACTTGTGTACATGGATGTATTTTCTCTCTCCTTTGTCCCTTCCTTGTATGAATGGATTGTAAATGGTGTGTACATGGTATGTGTTTACCGATGAAGTCAGACTCTATAACAAATTACGGTTTAGTTGGAAAAGTGGAGCAATGTCCCTTTTTCTGCCAGTCTAGCTGGTACAAGACAGCAACAACTTAAAATAACAGTTCTTTTTGCCCATGTAAATTCTTAAGCATAATTAACTGATATGTTTAAATTTATTTATTAGAAAGTTGCTCGATATTACTCATTGATAGTTTTGGTCCATTTTCATTATATTTCTTATTTTAAAAACAGAAAATGAACCAAATTATAATTAGGATAAGAATGTAAAGTAAATAGACGTTTTTATAAATCAAAAACTTTATTTCTAAAAATCTTTTGTTACATATGACCTTAAGACTATCTATGAAGTCATAAACCATAATCTTAATAATTTTATTCAGACAGATACAGAAGACAGAAAAATAGAAGATTATACCTGTACGAGAATGAATAGCTCGATACCACTTGGAAAAAAATTTCGTTTTCGATAGAACACCTGTTTAGATTTTAGAAATAAACTAATAGAATTTAATCGGGAAGTAGAGGCTATATACTAAATGAAAATAATTTTGTTAATGGGCCATGATTTTGTTTGAATGCCGAAAATCACTTCAAAATCTTGACAGCTGATTACTCATAGGTGAGTAAAGCAGCGTTGCAGTTTCATCAACTTAACAAATATGAAGCTAATAAAAATCAATTTTATGGAAATTTCATTGAATCATAGGATTCGTGCTCAGGGGATTCCAACTCATGCAAACATTTACGGCAGAAAGGTATTGAATTTATATCCAATGGAAGGTTATAGTCACTTAACAGTTCCTTTGCTTTTATATTCAATGAATTGCAATGATAGAAAATTTAAAGGAGTTATGTTGAAATGATTGATTTTATCATGGATATGTATGAAGAAACCTACCAATGAACTTATGTAGTAGAAACTTCTGGAATCAACTCACCTGTAAAACCAATGGAAACATCAAAAATTTCTTATGTCTTGGATTTTTTTAAATAACTTACTCTGCGTGTTATCACTATCAGATTTTAGTTGAGTGAACATTTGATTTCATGGTCTACTTTCGCAAAGATATTTTTATTACTCTCATTTCTAGTGTTTTATTTCTAAAAAATCAACAATTTTATGAAATTATTTGTTATCGGCAGATTCCAGTAGATATGAAATAATAACAAGCAGCATTGAAACATCTAAATAAAAAGTTTGTTTAATAGCAAAAAGCATAGGAAATGGAATAGTTTTAAATTATATATACAGTCACTGGACAGAAGAACATAAAGATTCCAAGGGAAAAATAAAATAAGAATTTGAAGTAGGAAAAATCGGCTTACCATTGAAAATCTTATCATTTAATGTGTATCAATGTATATTTTCTCTATTCTTACTTTATCTTCTTTTGATATTTTTTATCAGAATACTTATAAGCAAGTGTTTCATATATGCAGTATTATTCAATGAAAGTTTAATTATTTATTATGTAAAGAATAAAATCTTAAAGCACTTATTATGAGTTTCGGAACTGTTTTCAATGCAAATCAATGAATACCTAAAAGCATTAAATATAATGAAAGAACATTAAAAATGTATTTACAATTTGGAAACCGCCGTGTCGTGGTTGGCTAAGTCTCCCGTTTATTGGAAAGTAATGAATTCGAATTTCGACATAATCGAAGATCCGTTGTGCTTGCGAATGGCGCTGAAGCACTTTAAATATGTCATGATGACAATGATTTCCCTGAGAAGTATTCATTCAGAATGTTGCAATTAGAGTTTGGATGTTTTCTGCTTGGTCCCTGCTTCTGAATTACAACGAACCACTTTTGGATATACGAAGGCATACCTACTGAGGGCCCTATTAGGCACCATCCGATAATGTGTCATCCAATGGTGTGCCATCCCTTCCGCCCCTTGTAGTGCAGAAAGGTGAAACCCTAGTATTAGGGCATTACATACAACAACATCATACTCACAATATGTTTATTAAATATTCGAAAAAGGTCTTTCAAAGTTTATAAAAGTACAGATAATACTGAATCATTACGGAAACAAAGTGGTAAACATTCTAGATATGAAATGGTTATCCTCTCCAAGTGACAACAATGCCCTGAATTTCAAGGTCAGGATTTGGGTTTACAAAGTCAATGCTTTTGTAGTTTATACCCTTAATCAAAAACGCCAAAACGCCTCCTCTTCTGGAGGGTCGGTCAAGTCAATAGATTTTATATTCCTTAATTTTTAGGATCGAAGTCTTTCTTAACTTTGTTTCTTGAATAGCAATAATTTGAATATCCTGCGCATTCGCAATATCTAAAATCTGGTCAAGTTTAACTCTTGCGGCAGTGGTTGAGAGTTCATTTATATTGTAGTGTAAGATTTTCAAGGTTTATAGATTTCCATGAGACTGTAGTCCAATTTTCGTGCGGGGCCCTCTGCCTAAACCCTGAACGCGTCCCTGTTTATTCTGTGCAACTGACGATGCAGCATCATTTACATTTATCAAGTCAACAAAGTCATATAGAGGAGGTAAGGTGCAGCTTCTGTTGGATCAAGATCCGAAGTACCCATGGACAATTCAAAGGTAGAAGTCCGTCTATGCTTCATTGCCTGCACGTCTTAACTAATCGTAATGGAAAAAGAAACCAACACTTGTTGACATAGTAATCTTCGCTGACGACATAGTACACTAGGAGTCAGGCTATAATTTGAAGAACATCGAAACGGAACTCAGCTGCGCTTTATCTGCAATGTGGGAGTTTGCGACTGAACACAAACTAACTTTTAATCTAGCGAAATCAATAGCAACTTTTTTTTCACCATTGATAAACACCTATATTACTATATACTAGCATTGTTTTTCAATTTCCAGCCTCTCACTTATGAAAAACATCCTAAATATCCCGGTTTTATTCTAGACCCTGAATTCAATTTTAAAAAGCATATCAACCATCTAGTTTCAAAGGATCGTAAGCATCTTAATATTTTCAAATATCTGGCTGGCAGAGATTGGAGTGCTGATGCACAAACACACACAAACACCCTCAGAACCACATATATTTCGCTTATAAGACTTATTCTCGAATATGGTTATCCGATTTACTCCTGCGCATCTGAAACGATTCTTTTGAAATTATAGCGAGTACAAATAAGTGCTGCTCGTATCATCTTAGAACTTAGAAATAGCTGCCCATAGACTTTTGTTTTTTGCTGCCCATTGCTTTATACGAGGCTAACTTACAACCATTGCACTTTAGAAGAAGAGCTAACTTAGTTAAATATTTTAACGAAATCTATATCTATAGCCGGCACCATAGTACCTCCTTGCATTTACACAATTGGCACAATAATCAAAGATTAAAGAAATTCATCCCTTTTAGCCTGGCAAATTCTCAAAACCTATTTTCGCGTAATGTTGAACCTCAATCTGTAAGGTATTGTTCTGATCCCTTAGAGGGTAAACCAAGAGTCATCTTTCACTTTAATCTGAATTCAACTGCAAACAAGCAAACTCACATAGGAGATCATCTCAGACAATTAGCACTAGAAATTATTAATGGATTTCGCTGTCATGCGGTGCCAATGTATACCAATGGTAGTCGTACAAAAGACCGTACTGGGAGCGGAGTCTATATAAGAACATCTCAGTCTGAAATCACGCTAAAACAACGTAACCCTGACACGTGTTCAGTCTTCAGAAGTGAGTTCATAGTAATTAAAGTGGGATTTGCTGCTATCATTTCCAGCAATTGTGATTTTGGAGAACTTTGGATTTTGTCAACAACCGCAGTGCACTGCAACATCTCAGTGACTGGTTTACTATAAGCGATGAAACAAGTATACCTATTCTGCTGAAATTGAAAATGATCTCCCAAGAACATGTTGTACATCTCCAATGGATTCCATCCCATGTAAATTTTGATGGTAATGAGACCGAAGATCAACTGGCCAAAGAAGGCAGTGAGGAAGATACGCCCACTGGTTCATCACTTACATATCAAGAACTTTACTCTAATAAAAATTCTAGACTACATTCAATATTGTAAATTCCACTCATGCGCCAATGGTACTCTAGAACATCTCCTGGAACTCTTCTGGAAACAAAGTGTGACCAAAAATCTCAGACTGCCTTGGCCAGAGTCTCAAGTGGACATCTAAAATATTTATCATTTGAACGTGGTACAAAAACTTATCCCACTTGTAAAAATCTCTGTGACTATTCAGCCTCACCGAAACATATTCTGAATTGCGTTCGACTTTCCCAGGAGGATTTATCCTCAAATCCTTTACTAGTCATTGACCTTCTAACTATTAACAATTTAATGGAGTTTATCTGACAATTGTCAGATGTTTAAAGAGATAAGCCAATGACATTAAGAAAACAAATTAGAATAGGCAAATATGCAAGTATTTAGAATAAGTAAATAAAAGGATATTTATTATCCATTAAATTCAATGTTTAAATATTTTTTTGTTCACATTGATAAGGGTAAAATTTTGCAGTAATTTCTCTTAAGATACATAAACTAATATCATAGAACTTGATTCATTTTATTAACTTTTAATTGGGATTTACATTTTTGGAACAAAATAATTGATAATGTTGTGTTTTACCTGTTCAAAAAATAAGCAAAATAGATGATTGTCCATTTGGATAATTTCGAATCATTCACCAAGAAAGTTTAGCTGCAAAGCAATGCAAAGTTCTTCCGCCTTAATAATGCTTTTAAAAGGCTTAGTAAATGTTTTACAGAATTTAATTTTCAGATTTAATTTAATTTTTGTTTTACAGAATAAATTAATTCCTTTAATTTTAGTTCTTATTAAAAATATTAAAATATTATAAGACCAAAAACAAGCCTGAACACAGAAAATCCTATTTATTAGATTAGGAATAGCAATTAAGTGTTTCATCATGTACTGCAGGAATTAAAATAACTCAGCCTAACAATTAATTTCCAAAGATGTAGAGGTTAGTTTTCTAAATAAGAGAACTTTATTGGGTTGGAAGTTACAAAATTTTGTACAGAAGAGAAGATTAAAATTATTAAAAATTAAATAACAAACTTTTCTAATATTTTAAATAATAGTAATAATGTTAAAGACTTATTTTGATTGGTTTTTGTTTTGAATTTTGCTTATTTTAATCAAATTTTAGACTATTGCTCAAAGGGATTTACTTCTTAGATAGGTAAAGTTTAACTTTGTATTTTACTAAGCAGATTTCATTTAATGTTCAATATTACAGATTATATAAATATAATAGATAATTAATTTCTATTTTAGAATTATATTCAATATTCATCCCATGAAAAAATGTTAAAATTATCTTATTTCTATATAATAGAGTCAATGGAATTGTTACAAAATATCATAAGCAATTAAAAATTCTTTTTGTTTATAAAATTATGCTTCATATAACATTAATTTGAGAAAATTATAATAATGTGTGTGTAATTTGTTGGTAAAAAGTAATAATAGGAAAAAATATAATACAGAAAATCTGGTTATTAATTTGCTTGAAAGTTATTCAGTATAAATTTACGAGAACCTTGTCTTTGTGCATTACAAACATTTTCATAGGGGAGAATGGAGTACACGTAAATAAAATACATTTTGCTGTTAATCTGAAACACTGTTGATCGAATCATAAATTGTTCAGTTTTTAAACACTTAATATCAAACATTACATACAAGTTGGAATAATACTAAAATATTAAAAACTATTATTTTAAATTCAACCTTAAGCCCAGAATAATTAGAGGGGATAGATTAATGAATATTTGACTCGAGATTATGTGGAATTATTAAGTAGTCCAATGTTATAAAATTTCCCAAATATAACGAAAAATATACTATAAATGTGAATTTAATTCTTCTAATCTTAGTTTAAATGAATAAATAGAGTTGTATTTCTAGACTAGTTGCATTTATTTCATCAGTCATTATCATAAACATAACAAGTTACAAATCAGTTTAAATGCTAAGTTAATATGAATTAAAATAATACTTTATTATTTGTGGATAATATAAAAATCCAAATTCTCCAAAAATTCAAAATTTATATATTTATACCTATTTTTATATTTTTTGGTTAATGATTTTTTTATTCTTATTTTATTCTTTCTTTATTCTGTTAATATAATGTTATCTTTGCCTTGTCTAGCATAGGACTGCTGAAAAGTAAGGCCAAATATTGTGGTAAAGCACGAACAAAAAAAAATATAATAGTATAAAAATATGGGTATGAGAATATAACTATATTTCTACAAATGAAATGCCTTAAAAAGTAGGTTTGGAAATGAGTTGTTTATATTAAAAAATTATATATATATATTAGCTATAGCAAAAATATATATACCACAAATAGAATAAGATTTTGATCATAATTTCTAAATAATGCTGTAGCATTCTGTTGCAAAATTTACTCCAAAATTAATATCTAATAATCTATCTATCTATCTGTCTGTTTGTCTATCTATCTATCTACATATCTATCTATCTATCTACATATCTATCTATATATATCTACATATCTATCTATCTACATATCTATCTATCTACACCTCTACATATCTATCTATCTACATATATATCCATCTATCTATCCGTTACCAAATCACGGAGGCGAGTAGCGTTGCCTCCGCAATATCACCACAAAACCGTTTATAGGCTGAGCACATTCATATATCAACACCACAGAAAGGACAGAGAAAGGAAGTAAGACCCTTGCCCGAACCGGGATATGAACCCAGGACCCACAGCTGAGGAGTCAGGAAGGCTAACCACTCAGCCATCGGTCCGCACGTTCTAACGCTAACCACTCAGCCATTGTTCAGCCATAAATATGCTCATTTGATCGAAGTTGAAATTAGAAGAAAGTGGTAGAGAAATGTATACGATTCAACAAATTTAATTTCAAGCGATATAAGTGCATTTTGACACTACTTTGAAATTAACTTGAAGATTGTAGGCTTTGGTAGGACTTTATTCATCGCGTATAGTAGATAGTAGGGCACTCAATTGGAAAATTCTCAAGCATGCCCTATGACAAACTTATATGCAGAAACAGAAACGCAGCCTTCCTCTACAACTTTTCAACTGCGATGGGGATCGAGACTTTGTCCTTCTACTCCAGCAGTTGCTTTCCAACTACTGAGACTAAGTGGATTCATATAAACTGTAGTTGCATGATATATATATATATATATATATATATATATATATATATATATATATATATATATATATATATATATATACTTTTATAGTTTTATTTCTTGTTTAAATAGTTAACGTTATAGAACTATTAATTCGTTTTAAGTGTCCAATTTGTATTCATTCTTCAATTTATTTCTAGGATATTTTAATGGAAACTATGCATTTATTGTTTCATTGCTTTTAAAGTCCTAAATATTTATCGTCTTTCCACCAAACATATGTCTAAGCTAAAAGTTATAACTTTAAGTGTATTGATCAAGTGTTACAGATTCTGAACGTTACATAGCAATGTTAATAGACAATATAGGGAGCTGACAAGATTGATTATTACCCTCTAATGCACTTAATGGAATCGATTCAGTTTGAGTAAATGCTAGAATTTAACATAGAGGTAGATAATCTCTAGATAGAAAGCTGAAAGTAATTAGGAATAATACATAACAAGCCATTTTTAGTTCTCACAAAGCATTTCGTTTAAACTTTACCGAAAAGAAATTCAAAGAAAGATAGAGAAAACAAGCGTATTTTTGATATTTTAAGGGCTAAATAACTAATTTATAAAGTTTAAAAATTACTCAGATATGAAACACATGTAATCCGTGTGACTTTAAATTCAATAAATGCTATCACTTTTGATGAAGAAATAAAAAAATATAGACAGTTTATATAGAAATTTATATACAATTATAACGTATTAACTACAAGTTTCTAAATTAAATTTAAGATAAAGTATATTGTGCTGTATGTGTTATCAATAATTTCGACTTTTACTGTGTAAAATACCAAAATATGTTTAAGCAAAAAGCTTCTAAGATTTATCCTGAACACAATAACATAAATATTTTAATCATTAGGTTAAATTACCAATACGCAATAAGTGATTATAAAAATTCATAAATTTAAATACATTATATAAATTTTATCACTAGCTTATATAATAGCAAATTTTAAAATTTTAAATTAATATTATTCATTAAAATAAACTTAAAAGGAAATTTTTCAACGTATCATATAATAATTAAATAAAAACATTTTATAAAAAATAAGTTTGATTTATTTATATTTTTATCCAGTTTTAATTATTAGAATTATATTTATTATATATATCATTAATAATTGAATATCAATAAATAAATATTTTTTTCGGTAAATATTTGTTAAATTTATTTCTTTTTTAAAATTTAAATCTAACTTCTTTGGAGAAAATTATTTGTAATTTACACATTACAGAAAAACAAATAATATGTTTATTCAACTAGTATGATATATCGTTTTGAATTACAGTATGTTTATGTGTTAAAAAGCATATGAAGAATTTTTAATTTTTAATATACTCTCTCATGTAAAACATTAAAAAATAACTTGTAAAAATTCATCTTTATTGAAACATATAATTCTAAAATTGTTCTATAAAATTTTAATCACTCACAATAATTTTATTTTAATAATTTTAATTTTATTAGGTATTTATTTTATTGTGTTAAAACACTAAGATATCTAATAATTGTAATTTAAATAATGTACAATATATGTTAAATTATTTTCACAGTAAAATGTCAATGTATGCATAAATTTTAAAAATAATAAATATATACTTTTTAAAATTTATGCATACATTGACATTTTACATAAAATTTATTTTCTGGACAAACTTTTAAAAATTATAAATAAATATTGAAGTTTAAGGAATTGTATTGTAAACACAAAAAATTACCGGTACATTATCATGTATTAAAGAAAAGAATAATTATTAATTTATTATCAAAAATTAGTCTCTATAATTACTATAACATTATATTTTTAATTAGTTTTAATCGAAAAACTAGCTTAAATAGTAATTTCATTTAAAAAGGAATATCAGATTATAGTTGCGTTAATTGTTACGGTACATATTACAGAAGTTATTTCCGTTCTAAAATTTATGTCAAATGATGATGGAGACAATTAAATACAATATGCATTAAGTTTAAAAACTATTTCTAAGCTTTTGTATAAATGAATCGCGTTGTTAGTTCTATCTAGAATATCTCCTGTCTTGGAAAATATTTATATGTAAAAGAGATTGGTTTTATTTAAACATAAAACCCTATAATAATTTTTCTAGTAAAATTAATTAATCACAATTAATTAATTTTTATTATTTGCAATTTTATTTTATTAGGTATTTGTTTATTCTATTAAAATAATTAATAATTAAAATTATTAATCACTGTATAATGTATATTAAATTGCTTTACACAATAAATGTTGACTCTTTTTCTTTATTGAAATTAAATGCATAAATTTATATTTCTCATAAAATTTATTTTTTAAACAAAATTTTATATATTAATATTTATTAAAATATAGACAAATATAATTCATTGAAGTTTTTATATGTATTCAAAAATGTGAATTGTTTGCTATAACGATGAAGTTTTCTGAAAACCACTGTTCTTCCAAAAAGATAAATGTATTTTCCCAAGATTAAATTAATTTTCTTTAAGAAATTTTAACTATAAATATAAACATTCTGATTCATAATTTCTTATCAGATTAAGTCTCGTGAAAATTACTATTTATGAAATTTCTCTCCACGGAAGAGAGAAACAAAAATTTGATGTTAGTCATGAATAAATTTATTTTTGATACAAGGCTTCTGCATTCCTACAAGTAAATGTTTTTCTATACTTTGGATTAACATGTTATACACCTAATTTTATTTTAAGTACTTTTAACTTTACATTAAAGAATTTCACATTTCCGCTACAAATTTCACAAATTTTTCAGAATGAAAAAATTAATTTAACAAAACTAAAGAAAGGAAACCTTTCTTATTTTTAATAATACGGTAAAATGTATTATAATATTTTTATTATAATATTTAGTGTGCTTATTTTTATAAAAAGCTGTGATTGAATATTTTGATATAAGAATTTTCATAAAAGTTGGTGTTATTGCATTACGTTTATGCCTTTAACAATCAATCTATTAATAAGGTAAATAAAAAATTATATCTTCCATAAAATGTCACATATTTTGTTCGTATTTTGTATTATAATATTAACAGAAATATATAGTATGGCCAAAAGATAATTATATATGTCTACATAAAAAAATCAATTTACAGATTTTAAGAAAATTACTTAAAAATTAAAGCATTAGGTATTTTTTGATAGACTTTGGAAAACTTTAAAACCCCTTATGTTTTTGTTTATTAATATTTTTTTCTATATCGCAATTATTTTGGGAAAATTTGTATCATAACTTCAAATTTTATTGATCTTTTATGATTTTCTTAGTGATCTTTGTAAATTATATCAATGGCAACGTAATTCCATGACTTCTAAATAACGCTATTAATGTCCGTAATGAGAATAGAGCCTTTAAAAGACGAATAAAAGCATAACAATAAACGTGAAGAATATAATGAATGAATAATCTTAAGCATAAAACTATATTTCCCATGAAAATTATCCTTTTTTTATCAGAAAAATTGAAAAGAAAGGGTTTCATAACATTTTTTATTTTATATTATTATTAGAAGCATAAGCAGTTGTTCATGAATGTCTTAAAATTTCAGAATAGTGAAAAATTATTTATATTTTTGAAATATACATTTTTTGAAAATTCTCATTATCAATTTTACATTAGAATTTATTTATACACATAATTATCCTAAATGGGTAAAAAAATTATAAAAACACATTTTCCCATAAAACTATTTTTGAATAAAATTCTCATATAGAACAGAACATGATATATATGAATGTCACAGCTGCCTTTATTACAAAAAAGAATAAGTTGTGATTGTTGATTTCTACGCGAACAGCCTAAAAAATCAATGGACAAGATATTAAACGAACAATTTTATGAAAAGACTAAATGGACCCAAATCCATACCAGCTGTTGCGTGAGAGATAAAATAGCACTTACAGTATGAGGGAGAACAATATGAAATTCATGAAAAAGTTCTGGCATTTTATTATATTACAATAAGTTCATACATAAAAATATTATATAAATTGGCCACTAGGGAGTACTTTTAGTATTTCATTACTATCCAATAAAATGTAGCACTTTATTTCAAAATCTATACAGAAATTTATTTTAATTTATAAAGATAGTAAAAGTTTTAAGAATTTTGTATTACCATTTTAATTTATTCAATGATTTAAACTATCTTTCTTTCTAATAAGATTATAAAAATAAAATAAAGATAGATTTAAAATAATTAAGAACGAACGAGAGACTGTGAGCTACGTTCTAATGCAAATATATTGAGTTCGTCTCAATAAGAACAGCTTTGTTATTATTAAACACTATTCAAGTAATATGAGGAAATTCGTTCTTCAATTGATCTCAATGAAGAAAAAGTTAAGTTTTTATAAGTATATATTACAACAATGCTTCAATGCAGAGTTTTTGGTATTGAGCAAGAAGGTTATGTTTGGATGTCTGAGGAAGTTTTCTTATTAGTGGTCGGATAGTGACTCTTTTAAAAATTGTCAAACATAACATATATAAGCTTATATATCTTCAAATAAAATTGATTTTTTTAATGAAGAAAGTATTTATATTAAAGTTATTTATACATTGAGGGATTTTTTGAGGATCAGTAATAAATATTTTTAAAAAAGGTTATCATTGGATAATGGTTATTCATCAATAAATTTCTGTTTCAAATGTATAGCAACAATCTGCAATTTGGCTTCTCATTGAACAATAATTTTATGAATAAATACTTCGCAATAAATAGAAGAATTTATGAAATAAATAAAATTATATTTTTATTGAAATTGAGAATAATTTTTGAGAGAATTTATAATTCGATCAATCTTTTGTATTTCATAATTGTAAAGTTCTTTTTAATTACTATTAACTGTTATTAATAAATATTTCAGTACATTATAGAAAAGTATAAATTATATTATCTCTCAACTTATAAATTTTGCAGTTGACTATAGATAAAATAATTTTTATAATCAGGATGCTGAAGAAGTTAAAAAATAAATCAAGCATTGAAGATTCAGATTTATTTAGAAGCATGTGACACAATCTTTATCAAGTTTATAAAAATATTTCATTTTAATTTAATCTGTGTTTTAATACTGTTTTTATTATGTTAGACAATTTTAAAAATCTAATAACATCTTATTTATTTTAGCTAAGAACATGAAACACGATATTTATCTTCATATTTTCATATTTATAAAAAAGGACTGTTTTTTTATAATAAACTATATTTATAAACTATTTTCTTAAAATTGGTAATTTTCAAATGCATTGAGCAAAATAAATTGAGATTCTTCTGATTATATATTGTAATTTTGATAAAAAGTATAAAATCAAGTCTAAAATGCAAAAAAAAAAATGTCATCTTTAAAGGTAGTGCTTTGAAGATTGCTTCAAATTCATGAATGAAAGAATATCGTTGTATTAAGGTTTAATTTTTTTCTAGTTAATATCCTATTATTAATGGACTGTGCTCAAAATATATTTATTTCTTAAAAGGAAATATACGCTAATGATTTCCTTTCGCACCATAATTGGTATTTTATTATGAAAATGAAAAAAAAATATTTAGCTTTGATAATATTTCCATTTCAAATTTTGTACCCATTAAAAATACTCTTTGAAATTAAAAAGTAAAAATTTAACATACACCTGAAAAATATTTTTGTTGAATAATGTGAGAAATAATTCTAGCAATTGACAGGTCATAATATCTGGAAAAATTTTAATGTTTCCATTTCGAAAGGTTGGTTATTAAAAGCTTGCTATAAAATTTCTTCACATACTTTTGTTTGTATTTATACTGCCAAAATTCGGCATAAATTATTAATTTAAATGATATATTTTGAATTTATTTCTGAAATTTTTTTGTTTGATAAAATTTTGATGGCTAATAAATCTCTTATATTACTTTCACTAATTATTACTTTCTAATTTTGACAATAATCACACAACAATATTACATTCTACTTATCTTGCAATGAAAAAACTTATTTTTAAACACAGAAGCGAAAACTTATTTTTAAACCAAATATTTTCTGCTGAAATTAATTTAAACACAGTGCGAATAATTTCAGAAGAAAATATTTGTACATTTCTATTTTGTATCTATATAAAATCTTGAAATTTCAGAGAAACCAGAAAAAATAAAATATTTTAATAATATCCTATCTATAAATAATTATCCATATAATTTTGTTTAAGCACTTCTGATTTCTAGATAATTAAATGATAAATATACTTAAACCAATTTTGTAATTTTCACGACTCAAAATTTTTATTTATTAAATAAATACCAAATTTTTGAGCAATTTTCATTTAATAATTTTGTTTTGTTTTAAAAGATAATTCAACCGGGAATACTTCAATATGAATTCAATATTTCCTTCCATATAAATTTGATTTCAACTCTCAAATAATACACACTCTACTAGATCTAATGACGAATATTTATTTGAAGCAATTTTCCTTCAAAATGCTTTAAATAACTTACATTTTTACAATAGAAGTTTACTTAAACATATGAGTTCCAGCGATGTCAACTAAATCTCCTCGATGAAAATATTACAGATTCTCCTTTATTTAATTGTTGATGTCTTATTTAATTAGAACTCTTGTAGCTCATCCTAAATTGGTTTTCAAAAAGAAAGATTATAAATTTTTGATAAAATGCGAAAAATTATAACTTATCTAAATATGATTGCGAATAAAGTACCTTCCCAAGAGTAAGAAAATGCCCTAATCAAGCATATCTTTATTTTTCAAACACAAAGTGAAGAAAACATTTATTGTAAAATTTTGTGAAATTAAAATATATTAATTATTTATTTACTTCTTTTTTACTGTTTTGCTTATATAAGAGTATAATGAGATGAAAATTGAAGAATGGAAAAATAGCATTGGAAAATATTTTTAAAATTTTGAAAAATGTAATTATATGCTTATATAAATATTTAGCTTGAACTTATATAACTTGTTCAAAATATTAGAAATGTATGTCGTGCTAATTCCCTTTATTCAATAGGAGATAGAGTTGGAATCATTCTTATCTTCTAGAATCGGATCATCTTATCATTCATTAATCATTCTTATCTATCATAAAGAGCAAGGTGTCACTATGAAAGTGTGTATTGTATGAAAGGAATGTTTTTAGTTCTTCTTTGATGACATAGCTATATATTATAAATTATGTAGATATTTCGAATTTTATTTAAAACATTTTGTAATTTTTAATAAATTTTGGAAAAGAGCTTCTACTGACTTTCTAAATCGCTAACTGAAACTCTTTTCGAGTAATATAACAAAGTTATTCGTATAAATAAAATATATACTAAAGGTGTTGCGTCACGAGCAAACCACGAGAGGTAAGTTTCTCTGTTCGGAAGTGGCAACAGATGAAAAAGATAGAAAATCTGTAACGGTTGTGTTTTGAAAATAAATGAATGTCGATAGTGATAAGTGATTTAATGTTTATGATGTGTTGTGCTGTTTGGTTTAAATAAATGTTGTTAATGTTTCCTTCAATGCTGTCATCTAAAAACAAAACTTTCTCACATTCATTTTACTGTAAATCCTAATAGGAATTACAACAAAAGAATATACTAATTTTTAAATAATTTGGTAGCAATAAGTGATATTAAGAATAAGAATTCTCTCCATATATACTTTAAAGCTTGAATGAAATATACTCATCGGAATTGAAAGTAATGACTATGAATTTCATTGAATGAAACCGCATTTCAAAAAATAAATAAAACATTGTAATGAGTGAAATGAAGTATTGAGTTTAAAATGAGCAGCACTGAGTATTAAGCAGTTAAATTATCAGCATTGAATTCTAAATGATAAATGTCATGCTAAACATTTTAAGGGCATTTTTTGTTACTTTACCTTTAAAGTTAAAATTTTTATTGTAAAGCAAAGTTAATTTCAAAGATTATACAAAAAACGTATTATAAAATTGAAATTTTTACTAATTATAATATGTTTTGCTTATAACATTTTGAAAATGTTTTTTGAAAGTGAAACAACAGTCATAACTATACTCAGCGATGGAAAGATTTCAATAAAAAAGGATAAAATAAATATTAGAAGGGAAAGAAATATCACAAAGGTGAGAAAACTACAAATTTAAGAATAACAAAAATCTATTAACTTTTATGTAAAGATCTTGTGCTTATGTTATAGAAATCATTTTACTGTAAAATACATTTTTAATATATATGCTGTAGCAAACTGAAATTAATAAGCATATTGAAAGAACTCCCCGAAAGCATTATTTTTCAATTTTAAAAATTATATGTTAACATAATAATATGTTTTGTAATAAATAACATGTTTTGTGTTTTAATACGGCTAATAGAAAGAACTCCAGACAGTATACAACGAAATATATAAATAGCTTTTTTTATCTTGTGACAATGTGGGGTGCGCTGCTCCACTTTTTCATTCTGAACCATATTTGGTGTGGAGTCTGACTGCTTCAGTGCACACATACCATAGAGACCCGTTTATAGGGTGGGCAACCATTCACACCTCATTCATACACAGAAAGGACAAAAACAGAATAGATAAAGAGAGAAAGGACATCCATGTCCGAACCGGGATTCAAACCCAGGACCTCTCTATCCGCTGTCACTCTGGCCACTAACACTCGGCATAAAAATAGTTATTTTGCATGAATGAAAAAAGTAATAACAACATATTTAAAACAAAATTAATACATTTACGATGTTAAAAAGTCAGTTGAATTTATATATTTAAAACATTAATGAAGTAAAAATTAATGAAAGGCAAGTCAAATTCAGTAAGATAATTTAAAATCATTGAAATAAGCATTTCATATTCAAGTTTTTTTTTTAGTGAAAACTTAAATTTATATGTAATCTTATTAATTTCTTTTCCAATACGTTTTTTTATTTCTATTAAGTCTAACTTATTTAAGCTTTTATTTATAGGCAAAATTTATCATTTTCTAATTAATTATGAGTTTTAAATAGTAATAATTATTTTTCTTATAATATTAATTTTTCAGAAAATGCTTTAAAATAAAAAAATATATTTTGAACTTTCAAATAAGTTCAAAATAAATAATATAATTCATTAAAGTCTTTTGCTTTTAAATGTGATGATCTATTTCAATATACAGCGATATATTGGAGATCAAATTTCTAGTTAACCATTTAGATGGAAAATTTCCGCAGCCTTAATGCGATTGTAGGGATAAGTGTTTTGTGAGCCATATCATTGTACTTAACTATTCAACAGAGTGCAAATGTTCGTAGTTAATATTGGTCATATAATTATCTCAATAATTCTGTTTTCCAGCGACTTAATATGATTAATAACTATATGGCACAGGATTCGAAACAGATTTATTGAAAATTTACAAACATTATTCATCTTAAACATAAAGAACCTTTCTTGTATTTTGATACAAGTTTTTATGAAAAAAAACAATTTATGTTTGCGTAAAGTAATACAAACATACATTATACATATGTATACATAGAAAACACACACACACACACACACACACACACACACACACACACACACACACACACACACACACACACACACACACACACACACACACACACACACACACACACACACACACACACACACACACACACACACACACACACACACACACACACACATTATATATATATATATATATATATATATATATATATATATATATATAAGATAAACATGTATATGTATACATAAGAAAAGAATTCAATTTTCACCACGAATAATACATTAAAAGTAGTTAGTAAATAAATATTTTAGGCAAGTGATAAGGTGAAAATTTAGCAGAAGACTTCAATTGCTTTCCAAAATTTGTATTCAAAATGAAATCCTTTCGATCGAATGTTATAGCTGTTAGAAATTTTATATAAATTTATTAAAATAAGAAGAGTACATATTGCATTAAGTAATTAGGAAAGACTCTCAACTATTTATTAGTAGATTCTCGCGAAATAAAAGTAGAATCGAGTATAATGTTTTCTAAATTTTATGAAAATAAAGGAAATTGTATGTAGAGTGCATTAATATTTTGAATCTTGCCGGATAATCTGAGTTCTAATGTATACAGTTTAAATTAAAGATGTGCTAAATTAATTCTATAAATTTTTTTATTTTAAAAAAAAATCATAAACTATGCACATTTATTAAAATTTAGACAAGAATTTTTGTTTATTTTCATGAATGTATATAAAGACGTAATAAAAACAATTCAGTCTCAGTTGTAATGCAAATTACTAAAATAAGAGTAAATTTCATAGTTTTCTTTAATTATTTACAAACTATTTAATTGATGAATAAAATTCATTGAAAATAGCTATAACTATTTTCTATGAATTTTATGATCTATCAATAGTTATGAATAATACATTTTCGGTATAGTTTCGAAAAAATTAAAAGAAGTGAATATTTGAAAATAATATAATAAAAGTTTAAATGTACTGAAAATTTAGGCAATAGGTATGATATGCAGTTCAATTGCTATAATCTACTCAAAAATATTGTTAAATATAATTAACTGATAAGAAATCGATGAATAACTGAGAAAACAAATGAAAACAATTAGAATAATAAAAATACTCATATAAAAATCCAAAAAAATTCTAAAAAATCTATTAATTTAAATATTGGGAATAAATAAAACAAAATATTTCTACCTCTTTATAAAGTGAACAAGACATAAGCAATTCATTTCAAACTCATTTGTATCAATAATCAGAAAAAGGAACAATACACAAATAAAATTTTACAAAGATTTCGAAAATAAAAAAATTTATATATTATTACCAATTAAAAAGAAGAAGAAATCATAACTATCGTGAAATTTCCAACAGAAATGAATGATTGCAGATAGAAAATGGGGCTTCTTAAGCATGTACAATTCCATGTGATATTATGATTATTATTTTGATTGCAAGTTATTCCAGAAATAATATTAAATCACAGAGACGCTATTATTATTATTATTATTAACTACATTTTACATGTCTTGCACATTGAAGTTCTGCATAAATTCTCAAAATTTCGCATACTTATGAATATATGAGCTGCTGTGTAGGATTCAAGGTGATTATTGTCACTATCATAACTTCAGACATCGATTACCACATCATTCAGAACTTTTGACTACTCGTGGGAGTTATTTAATGGGGAACTAATTAATCACTATTAGGACATATGTATGTTAGTCATATATTGTGTATTCATATGGTATCTTCCTTAGTACAGTGTTGATAATGGAGAATTTTGAAAGATACAAATAAGTTAACTGATTAAGGGATATAGTTTTTGTGTTAACAAAAATTTTTATTTGATATTATTTTTTGAAAACTTTCCAATGTTATGCATTAAACAATGTTTTACCTTTACTAAGTTCACTTTAAAACACTGTCATGTTTTGAAGGAAACTTCAATTTTTTTTAACTCAACATTTAAATTTTCAGATAATGAAATGTTATTTAAATACGTATTATTAGAAAATTTACTCAAATACTCTAAAACAATTTAGACAAAAATCGTTTAATCATGGGAATTTTAAGCAATTTATGTTCATAAAATTGAACTGAGAAAATAAACTTTTATTTCAATATCCGTTTTAAAAATTCATATTTGTTTTGAACTGGAATTAAAAATCAAACGTATTTTCAATATTTTGAAGAGGACGGAGAAATTGATAAGTGTTAAAGTTGGCTTAAAGACTATTAAAAGATGTTAATGGGAATTGAATTAAAAGTGGATAAATGCATTCGAAAAATGTTAAACATTGATTAAGCTAAAGGAATTCTATTTATTTTTGAAACAAATATTACTTCAATAATGTACATACACTGTTGCTACTGGGTAGAAAAGCCATACTTTCTAGTCTTTATAATTCTGCCTATTCTTCTTTTGAATATTACGTTGTTTTCAGAGAGACTTGAAACAAATTCATTTTAAAAACACTGTTATCAAATCATTGATATATTACTTTTAACTTTAATACTGAGCAATGATATTTATCAGATATGTAAATAAATAAAAGAAATGTATTTTAAATTATATCGATTTTTTCCAAGTAAAATAACTTAATCTTTTTTCTAAAATTTAGGAATTTAATGCAAAATTTTTATGTTAAAATTATTCAAGATTTCATAATATAGAATATTTTTGTTCTACTTAGAATTATATAATCATACATTAGATTAAGAAATAGAATTAAAACTGAAAATATACATTTTATTCATATTTTTTTTAATTAAAATATTTAAATATTTTGCCATAAGTATATGTCAGTAAATGCATTTTTAATGATAAATTCTAAAATTTTAAATTTCCAGATTTGTTTTGCAAGAAATGAATGTTGATATTTAATTTAAAGTATTTTGACTAAAATTAACATTATTTGTAATTGAAATCGAGTTAAGTATTAATCTGTAAAAGTGCTTCATAATAAATATAAATTTGCATTATGTTCTTAAATTTACCTGAGGCTATGCCATTTACAACAAGAATTATGCCGTTATGAAAGTAATTACAGTGCAACTTAATTATTTTTATTTCTGAAAATAAATAATTACGTTTGTAAATTGATGTATCATAAGAAATACAATCATTACACCAAGGTAGTTCTTATGATGACATCCAAACCAAACAGATAAATTACTTACAGATAATAAATGATTTAAAACCAATTTACTTCAGTAATAAAGGCTAAACTTTCCATCATATAAAGAAATATTCTGTACGTCATGCAATAATTAATTTTATGCGACAAATAATAATTGCTTAGTTTATTAATTAACCCCTTCGAGAAATGAACTATTAAATGTAATTATGTAGTTCATAAAATAAAACATTTTTCATAAAATAAATTAGGTATAAATTAATTGTAATTCAATTCATTGAATCTTAATTACGAACAAAGCACTTAAATTGATATAGCATACTTCATTAAAAATAAATTTTGCTCAATTTTAATTTTAATGCTTTAATTAAAAATAAAATTGAGGGTTTAATGAGGAATAAATAATCTTTGATAACAAAATTAAAGCAATAATATTATGGAATGAAAGATCTGAACGAAATTCAGATTTACGAATTTAGAGCAAAAGTATGAAACATAATACATATTCTTTCCCTAAAAATTAAAATGTTATTTCAAACTGTTAAAAGAATGATTAAATCACACTTAGCAATTAGTTTTAAGTGTAGCAAATTAACATTTCTTACATTCTTAGTATTGCAATATTTAAATAAAACAGAATTACAACACTCACTATTTTCAATTATTTTGAACATCAAGAATTTTTGAATCTGTAAAAAAAAAACTGAACTGATTCAAAATTTATTTAAAATTGATACCTGTAGTTTGGTAAGAACAAACATCTGCAGAAAAATACAAGATTTTATACGAAGCATGAAACAAAACAACAAGAACAAATGTGTAAATGAAATGGAAAACATGCTGAGAGGTATAAGATCTATAAGCAGAAAGCCACAATGAACTAAGTGATAAAATTATAGGCACAGATTTCACAATTCCACCAAAATGGATTGCTTATCTTTCTAAACAGTTAAGAAATGAAAAGTAGTCGAAAGAAAATCCACTACTATTTCTTTCATATAATGTTATAAAATTTAATACTAGTGATGACTTATGTTTCCCATTTTTTTTGCTAAGCAAATAATTGTCAACGAAAATTTGATGAAGTAATACGTGAATAATGAAGGAAAAGCAAACACAATAAAAAATAATGAAATAAGTTATGAAGAAACGAAAACTTTAAGGATTAATAGATGACAGCAACAAACGAGGAGAGGTTTGTCAATATAAAATGAAATTTTATATTAGATGAAATTAGTTATCAAAATTAAGGTAAAATTGCTGTAGAAAAATAATATTTGCTCTCTGTAAAACTGAGTCTTAATTTAGTGTATAAAATATAGAATCAAAATAATTTTTTTATTAATTATTAGTCCTCTATGTACTTTTAGGCAAAATTTGAATAATAATTGAGCAAATATTTGAAAATGACAACTTGTACTATATTAAAAATCTTAATATTATGTTTTATGAGCATTTTTTAGGATGAGAATTGAATTTAGAGTCATTATGTATAAAGGCAAAATTTGATGATTTAGAAATTAACAGATAGCACTTTCACGATTCTCACTTATTTTATATTGAAATTTATGACTCAGACATCAAATTCGTCAGAACCAATTTCCAAACTGTTTTATTCATTAACTATTGAAATTTCCATATCTCGAAAAAAAAAACTCACACTAAAGATCAGTTTATTAAGAGAATATTTCCCCGAAAAAGGAGTGATTTAATACTTTAGAAAATCAAAATAAATTTATAAATATAGATATTGAATATGTCATTTAACTTATTTAGAATTAAGGAATGATAATGTGAATATGGTTATTGCTATTAACTTAAAAATATTTAAAATGTGACTTTACAACAAAAAATTAATTATTAACAATCACAGAGAATACTGCTTTTTGAGAAGCTAAATACAATATATATATATATTATATAATTAAAATATATATGTATATATATATATATATATATATATATTATAATTAAAATATATATGTATGTATATACATATATTGTAATTTTATAATATATAATTACTATAAATTATGTCGAATATTTACATGTCGATACGTGGCATTTGTTCAAGATACATCTGCAATAAAATCAATAAGTATAAGGCAGATTCCCATTATAAAATACAACAATTTTTGCAAGTTCGAAAAATATTTAAATGTTCTATTTAGATAAAAGGTGTGATTAATTCTTAAATATTTATGTGAGTTACATACAGTCATCTGTGTAAATAGCAGAATGTATAGCAACTAATGTTCTTATAAATCTATAAAAAATGTAAACAGCATAAAATAAAAGGAAAAAATACATAAAAACTAATGATGCTTTATGCGTTTAATGTATTCAACGGAATAATATACGTAATTTGATTTTAAGCATGTGATTATTTATACAAAACCTCATGAAATAATCTGCATTTTTTATAATTGTCACGATATTTGTAAAAGTTGTTATGGTCGGTTGTTTGGTTGGCGTCCATATAGAGAATTAAATATGACCATGATCGTATAGAACACAGCTGGCTATTTCTTTGATGTTTGCGGAGTATAAACTCTCTTTTAAGTCGAGCGTGGGGAATTCGCGAAATGAACCAAAGATCTTAAAATGGCAGGGCTGTAAAAATGTGTCTTAGTGTTAGTAGAAAATGTTCAACCTCCTCGGAGGTAATGACAACCATTTTTCGATGGAAAACATCTTATAAACTTTTTTATATTTATTATAAGTAAATATGATTGTGCAATTAAGCATTAAATGAAAAATTGAAAAAAAAAGCAACATAAAATATATTAATGCTATTTGAAATAAGACTGAAATTAATACATGCAAATTTGGCGCAAGAAAAAAAATATAAAAAAAAATAAATTTTCATATAAAATATTCAAAAATGTTAATAGTTATAAACCATTTCTTATGATGAACAATAATATTTGATGCATATTAATATACATAATAGCATTTATATGCAAAATATGCAAACTAACAAAGTTTTGTACGACAAATAAAAAACTTGTTTCAGTGAGTAGTTTAAGAAATATTCATGTTTTATTTTCTAAAAAACATTTTAACAAATATGAGCGTTATTATTTTATAATCATTTATATTTATAAGCCCTTTAAATTCCATATTCTTTAATGAGGTTTACCGAAATAATTAAATTTGATCTCTCTACTTCTGAAAATCAAATTTTTACCTATACGTAACTTTGGCACAAGTAATAAATGCAATGATAATACATGAGCAAAAAGTTAAAGAACATATATCATATGCAAGTCACTATTAAACTAACAATATTCCAATGATTTCTGGTATTGGATAACCCAAAGAGTATTATTTTACTTTTTGAAATAGAAGTGATTATTACAATACTAAACTACAGCGTCTTAATAATTTATCATAAAGTATTCAAATGAAGTTTATTTGAAATGAAAACAATACAAACGAATTTCATGTGCTACCTATTTTAACAAATGGCAGTGGAAGGAAATCCTTTAGAATTTCATTTTATTATGTACCTTTTCAGTTGAACAGATACATTATAAAATGTCATTTTTCTAATAATGTATCTTATAAATTTTTCTTACAATTTTCAATTACTCTCTAGCAAAATAATAGTATGCTTTGTTCATTTTATTGAAAAATAAAAAATTTGAAATGAATGTTTTGCTCTTACTTCTCCTGTTTGTGTTGTTTGTCCATTTCTAGATTCATTTATCAAGAGTGCCTGTTTTTCATCTGTCTCGTAGAAGAAAGGAAAAGAACTATTCAATCAACATACAAAAAAAATTGATAATTATTAGTGTCTATAATAGGAAGAAAATTGTAATTAAGAGTTAGAAATAATTTTTATTACTTTTCAATTTTTTAAATATAAGGTTATTAGTGATTTTTTTTCATTTACTTACCAGGGATTAAGAAAACTCACTCACTCACTCCACTCACTCACTCACTCACTCACTCACACACACACACACACACACACACACACACACACACACACACACACACACACACACACACACACACACACACACACACACACACACACACACACACACACACACACACACAAACACACACACACACACACACACACACACACACACACACACACACACACACACACACACACACACACACACACACACACACACACACACACACACACACACACACACACACACACACACACACACACACACACACACACACACACACACACACACACACACACACACACACACACACACACACACACACACACACACACACACACACACACACACACACACACACACACACACACACACACACACACACACACACACACACACACACACACACACACACACACACACACACACACACACACACACACACACACACACACACACACACACACACACACACACACACACACACACACACACACACACACACACACACACACACACACACACACACACACACACACACACACACACACACACACACACACACACACACACACACACACACACACACACACACACACACACACACACACACACACACACACACACACACACACACACACTACTTGTTGAATTTTATATTTGTTGTATAGTTAGGAGAATATGCTATTCAATTTTAATTTCGATGAGAAGGTATGCAAAAATATGTAAAGAATATAGAGCTATAAATTTGCATTAGTTTGCACATTTAGAATATAAATCTAGATATGAAATATAAATAGTCTAAACTTTAATTATAAAATGTTACATTTGATTCATTTATGTTTGCTTTCAAATGATTAAAAATCTTAGCTTCCTTTTTCTTTTTGTTAGCTTCTTGCTATTTGATTTTGCTTTTATGAAACTTTTCTAGCAATTTTGGATTGTATATAACAAAAAGAATATACTGAAATGTTGGGAACATATGTTCGCATGTTTAATTTTATCCAAACTGGAATGATAAAGAATTTTATCATTTGTTTCTTAAGCAAATGAATTCCACATATTCATCGAATGCACTCTGTGGCATTGAATGATTAATTTAATGGTCATTTAATACTTAAAAATAAATTTAGGAGGGAATTAAAGCCTTTTGGACTACATTAATTTGCGATAATATGGATATGTATGATTTTAACATGGTATATAAAGGTGTTTTATCCAGAAATTTGAGCTATGCATCAACAATTATGGTGATTGTGCCAAATTCCTGCCATGATCTTTATAACACTGATATCTTTACAAGGCAACAGTCGAAGAGTTTGCAAATGTACGTATTCTTTGAAACATTTCAGACAAAGATTTGGAACTTCGATAATATATAACAGATAATCGTGGTAATCTAGAACTTGATATGTGAAATACGTGGGAACTTTGTGATTTCCCCCAGAATCTTGATGCGTATGTAGGCTGAAGATGTGCATATTACCACTGGTAATATTGTTTAGTGAAATCTAGTTATTGATTTATGATTTAAATATTTCGGAACCTACATTTATTAAAATAAAAATATGCCTTTACTTTTAATTTCTGAGAGCAAAGTGTCCTCTCGATATTAAAAACCATATCCTATAGAACTCCGTTTTGTATTCAAGCTAAAAAAACTTAAAATACAAAAGTGGACATTGTTTTTTTCAGATTTTTGTTATCAGACTTATACAATCTGGTTTGTTAAAAAAGATACAGGAATCTTTCAATGTAAATTTTAAAAAATAGCAGTTTAAAATAACTTTAGTTTAATTGTGGGAAAAGAAATTTCCTTTCTAAAATCTAAAAATATCTGAAATGTTGACTGAATTAAAATATGAATGATATTTCTGTTAAACTGTTAAATGATATTCGAAGACGTAGGTGATCTTCAAATAATCTGTTTACAAATAATACAAATAATAAATAATAAGTAATCTGATCTACAAATAATAACAATGTTTTGAACTTTTTAGAAAATTGAACACATAAATTCTTTAACATGTTCTTTTTATATCAATTTATTCTCTTTTCGTAAGAACATTAGTTTACCATTTAAGGAGTTTAATTAACCGGAGTTTAGTTTAAGAAATCGATGATGAAAAAAATATATTTATTAATAAATTTTATTAATTATATACATTATATATATATTAATATATTATAATTTAATTAATTAACAATTCTTAAATGGAGCCTAATATTTATTTAATATATATTTACAAATGCAAATCTATACAATTTTGTAATATTTACAATTAATCTTCTTAATGTGATAATAATATGAAAGGACTTTAAAAGTTTTGGGGGAAAAAGGAGCAGTGCGTCTTTCTGCTATTAAACCAACGTCTTTATCGTCTCCGTCTTTTTGGTTTTCTTCTGCTCACTGGGGAAGTTGTTGCACTTCTCGAGCCCCTTTTCAAGTGGGCACTTAAAATAGTGATATATATTCTATATATATATAATCTATTTTAAAACATTTTTGATAGTGAATTACTAACATAATAACTGATAGAATAAACGTTTTGTACATATCATTTCATATTATAAATTTTTTCATAAGTATATAACTTAGATATTATTATGAAAGCATTTTATTTTCTGATACTTGATGAACTGAGAAATAATAATATTTAAATATTTTCGTGGTTAAATTTAGAGAAAACAGGCAAATTCAAAATGCGAAATATTATTTTCTTTTTTTTATTTAAAAAGGCCTTGAAAAATAAAGATACACATTACTGAGAAACGTATTGTGATCAAATCATTGTAATTAGTATAATATAATAGACAGGTGGTTAAGTATTACATTAAAAAATGCCATTTGAACATTTAATGGAATTTAAGGAGTACTAAATGATATGTATATCTGTAATTTAGGTAAACATTTGATGTTGAACTTGATTTTTTTCATATGATTTCGATCCATTTTAAATGATAGATAAGAAAATTTTGACCATATAACTGTAAAAAGAAGTAATTTTTAAACTGAATAGTTCTTACTGTCTTACAGAAAATAAGTTGTATATAATTAATTGTCACAATATATCGTGTATTTTAAGTTAGCATAACATATGTTTAAATTAGTATATGATTGTCTCAATGTAGATCTTTTAGATCTACATTTGGTATTAATATGTAATGTAAAAATCTGAAATTCAAATATCTGCATACATTGTTAGTATTATATTTTATATAAAAGTACATTAAATGTGTTTTTCAATTACACTCAGAACCTAGTATTTGATGTTGAAATTCATTAGTATGCGATAATCTTAAACTTTATAGATTCAAGCTTTGTAATGGATAATTTACATTTAAAAGACAGATGTGTGTGTGAAAGAACTATATTTTAAGTAATTTGAACAATACAGAAATATTAAAGTCTAGGCGAATTTTAGAAAATATAACAAGGATTTCCTCGATCAATACATTACCTAGTTCATTAATTTGTTAAATTTCACTTAAAATACTTGGGTTTAATTTGGTATTAAGTCCTTTGATAATCGAAATCGCTAGAATATCATTGTGTAAACAAAGTAGAAGATTTAGTAATGAAATTTCTCCCATTTGTAAGAAAATATTCTCAACATATATTAACATAGGTACTGCACACAATATGCAGTCATTATACCTATTGCATATTGTATAAAATATGCATGTCCTGTCTAATTAAAAAGAGCATGTTATATTTTGTATCTTTTGGGTTAATTAAGGATACAAGATAAGATTCTTTAACCTTTTTAGTTATAAGAGTATCACTCTAATTTGATGATTGAAAAGTAACTAATGGAAGAAAGTGGCAGGGAATAGTAGGAAATAAAAATGAAATGATATAGAAAAGTAAAACATTTCATTCCAATCGGTTTGGAAAGCAGAGACTTAACTTAAATGAAAGTTTGAACAAAAGTTCCTGAAAGGAGCTAAAATATACTACCAGAGAAGTTTATTTATTCCTAGAGATGGATAATACAGTATAAATAGATGATAATACATGCATTACCACGCAAAGTGGGAAGAAAAGTAAAAAGCACCTGTCCAAATATTAACACTGACAAATGAGGAGTTTGGAAGGAGAGATAACACAAGTGGAAGAATCGAGATATATTTTTCTAAGGAGGGGGGGGGATCTATTGATTACTATCTCGTTTCTGGTTTGCTAGCAATTGTTGTAAATAAATCAAGCAATTGTTGTAAATATATTTAGATGTACTTATGTTTAAAAGCTTAAAAGAATGACAATCAAGAATTCATTGCATAAAATGTTAAACTCTTGTATTTAAATACCTAAGTATTTATTAAGTTTTAGCTAAGATATTTTGAACATTTTTCTATTTTCTTCAAAGTTTACTATATGAACTTGAGTTGTCTAGGTGATTTTCTCCCATTCTGAATATTACCACAATTTATAGTCTGAATATTTACTTTGAAATTCAGAATATTTCCTTCATAAGATATTTTAATAATATTGTGAACTTCTGAAAGTATTAACTGTAAATCAATTATTTTTTTTAAGATTAAGCAATAAATAAATCACATTTATTCTATAAATACAAAAATAATTGAGTTATAGAAAACTAGAAATAAATTTGGGGATTTATAAAAAAAATCATTTAAATTTCAAATAAGGAACCAATTTATTTGCCAATGTGAGTACAAAAATAAAATTATAATCTATTCGTATGTTTAAGAATTGATTCAAAAGATTGCCATTTTAAAATATAGAAAATACTTTTGCTTAAATTATAATAATTTTGTAACTTAATAGACACTAAAAGGTTTTATATCCATTACAAAGACATTAATATTTACCAACGTGTTTATAAACCATAACCGATAATTAATGACGCAAAAAACCACCAAGTACATGCAATATATATGTGCCTGTTACATTTGTGGATTGAAAGTCTTGTGTTTCATTATTGAGCATTTACCATGGGTGTAATGGTCTGGAGAAAAATCCTCCCGCTCTAGAAAGAAATTAAAATTGAAGTATCTGATTCTCTGGTGGTACCCTCTATCTAAGGAGTTTTAGAGCTGAGATGTACTTTAGTGGTGCTCTGGTCAAATGAAAGATTCACCAATCTGACAAAGTTTCGCATAGACGTCGGCTTACAAGCTTAGTTTGTCCAAGTGTCACAAATAACAACAACATTACTTTTTTAATTAGATAAAGATATATTTTAGAGTGAAACAAATTCCTTCACACTGTCCAAGAATCAGAAAGTAAAATTTGAATTAGTGAAATAAAAATATATGGACAAATTTAAACGCAGCAAACAAAATGATAATTACCTTTATGATTTATTTTATTCATATCATTAAGTATTAAAATTACTTAAGAAACTTCATTTTGGAGACGTTACTCAAAATTGACCAATGGATTAAATTCAATAATCAATCGATTTCTTATTTTATTGCATAAATAAATGAAATAAATATAATAAAAAAATTCTCAACATACAGTAAATTTTATATACTTAAAGTTTAAAAATATAAGTTAATATTATCTTCCTGTCTCTCTAACCTAATATACTAGATTCCGTGTAAATAATATTTAATTTTGTACACTTTCAAAAAAAATTTAGATTCAGGAACATCATTTATTGATGTTTAGTTTAAATCTAGTTAATTAAGAGAGGTTTAAAAATTATTGCAATTTTCCCTTTTAAATCCCCAGCTATACGGCAAAATTAATGAATACGACAAAATAAAGAATTTAATTGAATACGTAAAAATGTGTTCAAAAAGTACTTTTAGAAAACATGTTAAATTTATAAAAAAGATTCAATAATCGCGTAAGACAGAGAAAAATAAAATGATGACAGGGTATTGGTTTTTAGTTCATAATAAATGAAATATTTTTCATAATATATCCTCACATATTTGAGAACTGAAAGGAAGTAAAATTTAAAAATAAATTAATTGACAATTCTAAGATATTAAACAAATTAAAATTGTCTGATTTATATACTTATTTTTTGAAGAGTACTTTTTTTCTTTTAACTTACTCAAGTCCTTAACAATTGATTGAGATCCTTCACTTCACTTTTTTATTTTTATCTAAATTATTTTTATATTTAATTAGTATTTGGATAAATATGAAATTATTTATTTTAGATACACACACGTTCATTATGATATAAAATTATTAATTATATTGTTTTTATTATATTTTATACTAAAATTGTAAGACATTAATAAGTTTATTTTTGTGAGCATTTATTAATGTCTTTGACATAATAATTTACAAGGAAATGAACATTAGCTAATGAAAAAATATATTATTGTTCTTTAACTTAACACAGTACATAAATACTCACTATCAAATCAATTTAGATAATTACTTTAACATTTATCATTCTATAATTTTGCAAGGTTCATTTACATAGACAGAAGAAGAAAATTACATGCATTCGAATGTATTTCATAAATCACATACACACACATTTTATCTCTTTTGATAATAGAGAATTTTAAACTTGATATATCTATTTAAAAAAAAAACATTTGAAAAATTTTAATGTAACTAAGCGATTTACTTTACTTTCTTTCTACATTTTCAATAAAATGCGCAGATATTTTTCCTGTTTTTGTATTCTAGTTTCGCCTTACATTCTAAAAAAATATCAAGCATGTTTGAATTGGAGTTGAACTTTTGAAATGAGTTTCCTTTCTAAACCAAATGTTTCTTTCTCCTTTAAGTCACATGCAGGTTTAAAACTCATCGTTTTGAAATAGTTGAACTCTATTGGAATGTTAAATTTTCCATTTTCTAAAATGCATTTGTGCTGTATTTTGTCTGCATGACACATTTGAGTCTCTACTTTATTCATGCTTTATTCTCGTAAGCAGTTTGTTTCAATTCTTGAAATCGAAAATAAAAGTCGTGTTTTAACTTTCTTTTAAATTTAAGGGAAGGAAATATTTTGTTGGCATACTCTCAGATAAATGCTAAAATTGTATATCTTTTCAACATTTTTAATCTTGTTTATATATTTAAACTTAAAAGTCATCACGTAAAAATTTAAAATACTAAGCAACTCACAATTAACGAAATGTTTGTAAATTTGCACAGAAACATTTTGTTTGAAATAGAAGAAAATAGTTAAAGAAGATAAATTGATGAATATTTAATTTTATTTATTTTGAAAAGTATTTTGTGGGATGAAATTATAACAAGGTACGTCTCAGTTATTTAAAATAGCGGTAAGAAAATGTGTCACATAATAATGTGTAACTACTTAAAAATCTTTCATATGACTTTAAAAATCAAATGATGTAAGTTTGCTCGCAAAATTATCATGGAAGTTATTTATTTTGATGAAAGGGTCATACTGAGCATAGTACCTTAAAAACAGCTGCAAAACATGAAATTCGTCTTAATAACATATTATACGAAATCTTAAAATATATTAAATGTATATCTAATTATGTTTACTATTATTTAAAAATATATAGTTATAACTTTTTATAAATATTGTAAGAAATGAATTTTCATTACATTTTTAAGGAATAAATTGGAGTAACATAAGCAGTTTCTTTAAAGCGAAAAAAGTTTTTAGTGCAGTTAGGATTCTGATTTCTTTAATCATTAGATTTATTTACTATTAAAAACTGTTCTACTTTTATTTGTGTTTTTTAAATTTATTAAAATTATTTTCAATGCACATTTTCTAGGATAAAAAATATTAATATCATTTTAGTGATTAAATTTATAACGGCACATTATACAATTATGATAACATATTTTATTATAAGTATATGCGCTACAAAGCTTATGCCTGTGCATAAATTTTTTTACCTGAAATTACTTTAAAATGTCCTTATTTTTAAATTTTGCGATTAAAATATCTAATCAAAGCCTAATTCAGTAAAGTTTTTGGACTTATTTAATATCATGCACAATAATACTTTTATTATGCATATATCATTTCGAAAACATATCAGCACGTAACGTGTATAAACATCATTTATATAACAGGCAATTACCACTATAAATTTTAAGTAAAATAAATAAACATATCAAAATTGCTTAAAATATCTTAATATTTTATTTTTTTAACTCAGTTTCGGTTTAATCTCAGAAATAACAGGTAGACTAAGTAAATAAAATTTGCATGAATTAAATCTCTTTAACAACTAAGTATTTTAATATATACTTATAAAAAGTATTAAAAAAGGTTAAATACATTCTTATTAAAAAGGAAAATGTTGAGGAGAACCAAAATGTGAAACATTTTACCGATTCTAAATTTATTTGTGAAAGATGTGAAAGATTAAGACATGGACTTACGTTTGCGTTTTATTTCAATATGCCTCTGTTTAATATTCTTAATTGTTTCTTTTATTACTGACAGTTAATTTTGTAGATTCTAAAATGATACAATGGCCAAAATGATAAAAGACACAAATTATAAAATTATTATTTTTTTAATGTTAAATATTAAAACATCAGAAATTAAATTTAGCATTTTTTATGTTAATTTATGGGTTTATTTATTTATTATATAATTAAAAATAACTTTTGTTTATATTTAATTCAAAAATCAGATTATAGATTTCATAAAATAGACATTTTATAATTCATTTTTAAATTGATTGCAGAACTCTTATCATGTCTCACGCATCAGATTAAACATAAAGAAATAAGTTAAAATCGGCCAATATTAAATTTTCAATATTTTCTTTTTATAGCAAAATCTAAAACAGTTAATTAAAATTGGAATGATTTGAGCCCCTGTGTGTCACATTTGAATCTAAATATCTCTTTGTTTTTCAAGTATGCAACTCGCTTCTCAAACTTATCAATGGAATTGTTATGCCACAACAATTAAACAAAAATAAAAATAACTAACATAAAAGTTATCGGAAAGTGGAGATGTTCTTATCACATCTATCTTTATAGTGAGTTTTGAATCGCTTAATGTAAAAAAATGCCAGCTTAAAGTTACTAGTTAATTTATGATCAAAGGAGAAATTTACGATGGATTTGGAGAACAAGAAAGCAAATGTGCATTTAGAAAAAAATGATAGAAGCCTTTTATCGAAAACATTTATCATTATTAAGCAACTTTTCACAAAATTTAAGTTTTAATCTTTCTTAAAATGATGCAACACTGTGTTATTTTTAATAAGGAAAGAACATTAAAAGGAAAATAATAAAAATATTTTTAAAGCACATTATTTATGTAATTTTAAAGTTACTTTATCTCATTTTATATAATTTTAATCTCAAATAATTATCATATTCTAGATATATTGCTTCATAAACTTAATGATATCCTCTACTTAAGAATGTAAGCATATACACTTACTATAAAATATAAAATAATTTTATAGTTTTTATTAAAAACTACTTTTAAGAACCTTTAAACTTTTAAATTTTCTAAATTAAAAAATAGCGAATAACATAAAATCGCAAATTTGAAATTTTATAAAGTGTTAGCAAAGAATTTTAGAAAATGCAATGCAATAAGAATATAAAAACCTATTTTTACTTCTAGTTTTAATAAAATAAATTTATAATTGATTATAATTCATGTTTTTGGGAGATAATATCATTTTCATTTAAAAAAACATGACATATCTTGATTGTTAAGCTTATTGACAGATTTCATTCCAAAATATGTTTCAGCATATTTTGGTATTTGATAAAAATGGATTGTGAAGTAGCATGAATAATTTATGAGTTCATATATTCTAAGCACAACGTTTTCTGAAATTGAGGTACCAAAATTGCATCTCCTCTCTTGTTCCAAGTTATGTATTTTTGAATAGCATAAAAAAGTCTTTTGCCGTATTTTAGTTCAAAAATATTGTTGAAGGTCTGATATAAGTTAATAATGTGTTGAAAGATGTTACATAGTGAAATGCTAGGTAACATTTACATAAACTTAGAAAAGTATATTTGCTCTCCATTGCTTTTCATTTTTTATTTTTCTTAATAAAATGCTTTCAATTATATTGCTTTGATATTTAATTTGCAAGAACACACATTAAAATGAGAAAACAGTATGAAAAAATCCCTAAAAATATAAATAAGGAAAATAGATATTAGTATTTATAATATTTTAATGTTATCATTTTAGAAAAAATATACACCGATATTCATTTTTAGATCACAAAACGCAAAGTGTTGGCTATAAAAATTATGAATTTAAAAGAGATTTTTTAAATATTTTTTCTATTTTTTTAAAAAAAATACTTTTAGATTTGTATTTTAGAGAACAGATACTCTCATTTTTCATGGAAAAGGTAGCCGTAAAATACTTCACTACCAATCATAAATCAATTCACTTTCACGACATAGGACATTACAAGTTTATTCTTCTGTAAATTCTATGATGGTCTTTGAAGACATAGCAGACTAGAATTTCATACATATATAACATTTTGATGTATATTTCATAATGATGAATATCTGTAAAGAAGTTAAATTATAATTTTTCCAAATAGCGCATAAAACGTTGCTTTTTTAATGTAAAATATTCATTTCTTAAACAACATAGAAATTTACTATAAAAATCAAAATTTTGGTAAAATTTAAATTTGAAAAATGTAAATTTCCACAATGTAAAAAGAGATGAGCATATACTAATAAAATATTTAATTTTATAAATAATATAAACCATACAAAACATCACAATACTTTTATTTTAAAAATACTTTTTGTTTATATATATTTTAGTTATATATACATTTTTAGTTTATAAAAATATCATAATATTTTAGTTAATTTTAAGAAAATATCATTCATGAAATAAAATAACGTAAGCTATTATTTGAGAAAAAAATTAGAATTACTTTGTGACAAAATCGGATCACTGTGTAGCATATAATGTCATACATTGAAGGCATGTATGAATTTTATTTAATCCGCATATTATATTGTATGTAGTATACTCCTAAACTTTAAAAAAAATAATATGCTTTATTCCTTTTAAAACCAATTTTCAGCACTAATTCTGTAAGATTGCTTTCGCCTTTATTACAATATATTCGATTTAATGTCTTTCGATTTTAATATTTCATCAGTAATCAAGATTTATAAAACATTATACACATAGAGCAAAATATTGTAAAATCAATTTTTAAACGCTAATATTTATTATGTAATGTTAAAAGTATTATTTTTATTTATAGATCATTGTTACTATATAGAGTAACATGGTGGTCATCGCTCTATTCCTTTCTTACTCTTAATCTAGCCCGATGTATTAGTTCTAATCTATTTTCATCACAATTATTCCTATCATTTATTCATATGTGTTTACTGATAGGTATTCGAACATATACTTAATAAAAAATTAATCTAAAAACATTTTTTATCATTTCTTTCTTTAAATTTATTAAACTAATATATAAATGTAATGCAAGTTTTCCAATTATATTCTCTGCAAATCTGACTCGGCTAAAACTATAAAGTGAATAATTGTATTTTAAATTTCTTTATTCGGGCATATTTTATTTACATTTTGTTATAAAACATTTCTGGTAAAGCAAAATTTTATTTCATACTTTGACATAAATGAAAATGAATCAAAGTTGGAAAACTGTTCATTAAAGAAGGCATTAGTTAGAAAAACACGCATACATAGACATAAAGCAAATTTATTCATTCTAAGAAATCATTTTAAATTATTTACGGAAATAAACTTTTTGATTGATGTTAGACTTTGAAATTTTATTCTTAAGTAATCCTTAAAATTAAGTAAATTAATACCTCCAGAAATTAAGTAATCCTTAATTTCTGAATATTCATTAATATGAATATATATTACTAATTAATATTCAAAATATGAATAATATTTCTTCACTTAGGCTTAAAGATAAAAATTTTGATTTTGTCTTTATTTATTGCGATAAATTCAAACCCTTGAAATTGTTTCCTATTATTTGATAGCATGTGAAGAAATCTGAAGAAAGTATTACATAAAAATGTTATATTTAATAATTTTGGGAAAACAATTAATGAAATGTATTACAGTGTGAATTCTTATGGTTTAATTGTTTCTTTTTACTTACTTTATTTCTTTCAAACAATATGCATCAATTAAAATGATATATTGTTAATTTTTATTACATTTTACTTTAATTGTATATGAAATTCAAATTTTTACCAATTAAATTTTGAACAAGGGAGTTAATCGTTAAGCTTATGATATTATTTTAAAATATCAAACAATGGTTTCTGAATGTAAAAGATTATTTTGCTATTTAAATCAAATTATGAATGCTTTAAAATGTGTACTTATTAAATAGTTAAGCCTGCAATGTTTAATTCTTAAATAAATTATAAAAGACAAAAACATAATTTCATATAATTCCATTATGACAATTGATTAATTTTTGTACATAAAGTGTTAAATATAAGTTAAAAATATATTTTTTATACTTTTGTTTCTATTGTACTACAAATTAACTTATTATCAACTTTCTGCTGTATTTCCAATTATTAAATTACACGTCATCTATTTGTGCTAATACACTTGAAATATTAAAATTTTATAAAATGATAAATAATCTTTCCAGGTTAAATCATTCAATAAATACTTTATATTTTACTATATCCGCCTTTCTTAAGCATGTTGAGAAAAACATTAAAAAATTAAAACATTCAACACATTTTAATCATAGATCAATATATTTATTATTTATATGCAGAAGATAAAATTATTTTCATAGTAATGAAATTATCATCTCACGAAATTAATAGTAATTTAAGTTTCAATGTACAAATAATTTTAAGAAAAAAAGAAAAAATTCTTATTTCTACCATTAAATTTATCTCGAGTCAAGTCAATAATAAATTGAAGTTAAAATTCCTGAGAATAACTTCAACAATGCTAATACAATTTATTTAATTATTAAAATTAGAGAAAAAAATTTTGAATCGTTTTTTCAGATTCTATTTTTACAAATTTTTGAATAAATTTGTTTATCATATATTTTGTTCAAAATTTTTATGACAGTTATTGTAAAAATGAATTTACTACACAGCATTTCAGAGAGCATTATGCTGTGGGTTGGTTTTGGCATGGTTCTCGATGATGGAATGAAGTGAGTTTAGGCATAACTGAAGATCCATCGTGTTCAATAATGACATGAAGAGCATGTTAAATATGTAATATTTTCAATATGCTCCACGTGAGGTACTCCATGTGCTTCTTCCACTAACTGGTAGAACCCAACTCAATGCGAGGTACGGAGAAATAAGATGGAACAACAACAAAGCATGTCATATAATTGATGCGGGACAAAGAAGCAGACATTTAAAAATCAATATGTTAACGAATGGCATTGTTTTATGACGGTGTATCATAGTTATTAGAATGAATATTAATTATTAGTAGAGAAAATAAAGCATTTTAAAGAAGTAAGTTTTTCCTGTAATGAAATTAATTGGAAGTATCTCTCTCTGCGTAAAATACAAATATGATAATGATACTTTATATTTCTAATTTTTTTAATAAATGCAAGATTAAAAGTATTATCCTAAACAAAAGATAGAAATTTAACTATAATTAAGAAAAATGCTATTTATTTTCAAAACAATTTAATTGCAAAAAATTCATTAGTAAGATTTTCTTCAACGTAAAAAAAAAAAAAAAAAAAAAAAAAAAAAAAAAACACGCTTAAGATCCTAAAATTCATTAATAAGATTTTATTAAACATAAAAAAAAAAAAAAAAAAAAAAAAAAAAAAAAAAACACGCTTAAGATCCTATGTTGTCTTTCTTAAGTAAAAATTTTATCACTGCCCTCAATTATTCTGGAGTTATTAGCATGTGATTTCGTCATGAAAATTATGTGATTTTACTTTGTTTTCAATATCTCATCGTTATGTTAACTTGCAAAATAAAATACATTTAATTAATTAATTTCCGAAAATAAAATAATAAATAAAATGAAGAACTCTTCAAATAATTTTTATCTGCCTTTAATATTTATGTCTAGCAATTTGTATGTCAAATCATGCATATTATTTTATGCAAAATTAGTTTAGAGTAACAAGAAGAAAAAACATGAAAATATTTTCATAAATTGCTTATTTTAAAATATTATGGAAAATAATATATTTATTTTTAGATAAAAAAATATTGGACATTTTTATATGAATATCAGGAAATTTCATTTGATGATTATTAATTAATACAGAACGAATTACAAAGATTTCAGAAGAATTTTGTAAATAGTAAAAATGTATTTAAATTTATTTGTTAGATACATTTCCTGAAACTTTTTTCGAGAATTTAAAAAGGGGTATATTCTTGAAAATTAAATTTGTTTTTCACTGGATAAATCAGAAAATTTTTATAAAAAAATTACTATTCAATCTTCTAGAAAAACTTTAAAAGAAGTCCATTGTATAAAATCTAATTCATTATTCACAAAATAAAATAGATAATTTTTATATTACATTTATCTGTTACTAAAAAAAGAAAATGAATTTAATTATATAACTTGCAATAAAATCTCGGAATGTCCAAAGTAAACTACGCGTTTGTTTCTGATTAGGAAAATTCTGTAAATAACAGAAAAATCTATGTTCGCCATAAAATAATATATTAGATGATATATATATATACCTATACATACATATATATATATATACATATACGTATACACATACATATATATACATATATATATACACATACATATATATATACATACATATATATATATACATACATATATATATATACATACATATATATATATGTATATACACATACAAACATATATATATATACATACATACATATATATATATATATATATATATATATATATATATATATATATATATATATATATATATATATATATATATATATATATATATATATATATATATATATATATACATATAAAAAAATCAAAAATGAAGTATAGAGTAAGTAGATGGCACTCAAAAAATTCATAGTTTTTTAGGAAAAGAAACAGTGGTTATTTATTTCATTAATTTATAATTTAAAGCCAAGATTAAAAAGAGTGGGATTGCACCAAACCAATCATTAAGCTTAGTTTCTTATTGAGTAATATTTATTACTATGTAATTAGATTGATTTTTTGTCAAATGGTGATTATATTGATCTCTAGAATCAATTAATTTATTATATAACATTTGCATATATAATCAGGTAAAAAGTTACCCCGTGATTCAGTCTTTAAAGTTTTCACCTAATGCAAAGGATAGTTCATTAGTCAGGGGTTTTGATTAAAAACATGATTTAATTTTACTTCTTTTTTCAATTTTAACATATTATAAAATTAAAAAGATTTCCAGATCTTAAAATATTTTATAAATATTAAGTATTTTTAATTCAGTAAATTTTTGTTTATCCTAATTACCCGGAAGCTCAAACGTAGAAATCAAATTTACTAGATTAGAAATATAATTTTAACCATCTCATCATCCGCCACAGGAAATAAATTAACTCAGCCACTTCGCGAAATTGAGCAATTAATTTTCAGAACAACAACAGAACTATTACATGTGATAATAAATTGACGTCAACATCTCTTGGAATTTCATTGTTAGATTTCTACATAGGAAATGGGAGATGTTACATAGATTTTGCAAAATGTTTTTACAGATTAGAAAGTTAATTCGATTAAATATTGATTAAAAATGATTCCTATCATTGTACGAATTAGTGACAGTGATAAAAATGGGATTTTATTGGGTTTTGTACTAAATTTTCTTTATTGAATCGTATTTTAAATAATTTATTGTTCATCCTGATTTTTTTCTCATAATTAATAGTGATTGAGAATATTTAATTTCATAAATGCATTCATTAAACAGATAATTTTAATTAGTTTTCAATGATTAAGATTCAATATATAATATTTTGTGCTCTTAAATTCTCTATAAATTATTAGTTTTATAAAAATAAGTTAAATTCATTATATTTCTACTTAATAGAACAAATGAAATTGCTTTGAATATTATAAGCCTTAAAATGTTGATCATTGTTCACAAAAATATGCTTAATATAAATATCCTGTATAATGACGTAGATAATAAATCTAAATTAATTTATACAACTTGAGTTTTATTGGTTTTCAAAAAATCATAATATTAGGTAAATGTTTTAATTAAATAATATATTTATTCAGAAGTTATTTTATCAACAGAAATTTTTATAATATTTGTCAATATGCTTCATAAAAACTGTCTAAGATTTTAAAGTATAATTTAAAAGGAATTAATGCTTAAAATATTACATATTCTTAGGACTAACACAAAAATATCAAACATTATAAATCTAATTCAAATGCAAGCAAAATAAACAATGTTAATTATAAATAGGGAAGTTTCAAATTGAATAAGAGGATGTTTTTAAATATAAATTTATGTTTTCAGATTAACTTCAATTAGTTTGCATTGGTTTAGAATGTATATTTAAAGAAATATTACATTTTAAAATGAGCTTATGAAGTTACTTAACGAAATATTCTTACTCCCAATTAAAGTTGATATTTTTCAGATAAATTTAATTTAAAAGTGAATATTCTAAGATTACAAGAATATGTGTAAATAATTATAATAATAAAGTATTATTATTGCATTTTATCATATGATACCACAATTTTTAATTAATTTAAAAAACAACATATGTTATTTTATTATATGTATCTAGTAAAAATTGCACGACATCTAGAAGTATGTATGTTGTTAACTTATCGTAATATGGTTAGTATATTATAATTCATGAAATATACTGTGGATTGTTATTAACTGGATCTTTATAATAATTTAAATATATTTGAAAATCAGCTTAATGAATTGAATATAAGCCTTGATATTTATAATTTCAATAAGACTACCCTATAAATTTAAATTTCACAACTCTATAGGAATTGATATATTATCATATCTGCTTAACTAATTCAGTCGGAATTCCTTAATGGTAATAAATGTGACTGCAAATCTCGCCTTCCATTTAAAACAAATCACGGAATGTATTTTCATCTGAATTTAGAAAAGATTTTCGTCAATGTAAATTATGTTTTCAAAACTCCAAGTAAATTCAAAATACATATTATGGAAAATATATTAAAAATTATATTTTTTTTAATTCAATATACAATTTAATTGTTTGCGTTACACATTAATGTATAAAATGTTTTAAAATTTAACTCGTTTACATTATTAGAGATAGAAAAATATACAATAGAATTGTAGACAGATATTTATTTTCAGTTTATATTATAAATTGCAACTAAATATAAATTACTTTTTAATTTCAATTTGACCATTTATGAGGAAAAATATAACTCTGTTAGTAACTCATTTAACGAATAAATCTTTGCTTTTAACTATTAATATACTGCATAACTAATTTCATTATATTATTATCATTCTTTTACAGTAACTTATTAAATTTAGTAGCATAATAGTTAACAAAATTAAGATTTCTGCTGAGATTTACAAGAAATTTGTTCACATTTATAAATTTAAATATAAATATTACTTCGTAATTTTCTGCAGCTTATGTTAGTGATAAAATAAGACAACGTACTATAATTATGTAACGGAAACATGTGAAACTTGCAAATAAATTTTTATCATTATTGTGATAATGATTTTATAGTTTTTAATTAAATTATTAATCAATATTTGTTAAATTCATGTTTAAAAATTTTGACTTATTTAAAATATTTTAATTAAAGATGCGGATACTGGATACATAATCATTAAAAATGAATAAAAAAAACAAAGATTTATTTAAAATGCTTAGTTAAAGATCTATATCTTGACTTGACATTATCTTGACTATAAATTAAATTAATGTATCTTTCTTTGAATATAGACAAGATTATAAAATAGAAAAGAAAGAAAAATTAAAAAAATGCTTTATGTATTTAAAAACAACAATCTTTTTTTTCTCGATTTTTTCTGCTTTGCTTTTCTTTTATACATTATGAAGTTAAATTTTGAGAAACACATTTGTTACATCGAGACAATTTAGCTAAATATCAAACTGCTGTAGAACTTTACTGGAATATTCTATGCTTATTTTTTTCTTAAAGTTAATTATGGGTTTCCTTCCACCAGTATCGTATACAAAATTTGCATATGAAGAAAGCGGATATAAAAAAGTCATATTTCAACCTTGAGTTTTAATGCTAAATCATTGATTTGGAATACTAGAATCTAAAATGCTTACTTAGGTTACTGAATTTTATATTGAGCTTTCTCCTGTATTGAAAGGGTGGATATTGAGCAATATATACATTGAGGCCTTTTTTTCTTTTCGTCTGAAATGCCAAACTTAAAAGTAATAATTAGCAATAACACATATTTTTGGATTTCATAAAGTTAATATTGATTCAGTCAATGAAAATAAAATAATTTTCTACTCAAATTTAATAATCATTTTGCAAAATAATATTCCTAATTTATCCCATTATTTTTCATTGGACGTTGATGAATAAAAATATATTACATTTTTTCAAAGTTGTTATTAAATGAATGTAATATATGAATGGGCATTCAACGAACTTAACTGGAATTGGTATATAAACAGCCTTTTAACACTACTTTGAAGAAAACTTGAAGAATGGAGACGTTTATGTGATTTTTTAAATATTCCTTATGTTTTAAAAACTACTGAGGATACAGTTTATAGAAAGTTTGCCATATTCAAGAGTTTGCAAGAGAGAAAACGAGAAAGATCTTCAACTCCTCCTCAGGCTTACTCATATAAATCGAATAAAAAACACTAAATCTTTCCTCCACTATTCAAAGATGATGGGAATTGAGTCTTGGATCATCTACTTCGTAAAGCGTATTTCAACCACTAAACCACTTTAAGTTCATATAAATTGTACTTGTAAGAGGGATGTAATATTTAAATCATTTTTGGTGAAATATAAAATGATCTATTATAGTTACTGTAATGACTATTGTAAAAATCCTCAAATACTCAGTATATTTTACAAAGCATCTGTGTTCCCAAATCATGAACTATAATGAGTTAACATGAAAATGTTTACATTAAATAAATTTGAAATCTGAAAACTATTTCTAACTTATTTAAAATAACAAAAAAAAAAAAAGAGGGAGAGAGGAAATTACAAAAGAATATTTTGTCAAGATTAATATATTTACTATCTTTCATATGTACAAGTCATGACTTTGATAATTTACTTTATAAATAGTTGAAATTACAGAATTATCAGAGTTACACTTTTATTGCTTCTTTACTTTAATGGTATTCAAAAGCTATTGTTTTTCCTGGAAACATGAACTTCAGATAATAATTATAATTTTACTTGAGCCGTATAGATCAAGTGTTACAGACTATGAACTATATATGATTAGATTAACAGACCATACAGATAGTTGTGAATATTGATTATTATCCAATAATTGCACTTAGTGGAATTGATTTAGCCTTGAGTAAATGTTAAAATTTGACATATAAATAAATGGGAAACATTTAAGGAATGTTTAAAACAATAAAGAATATTACTTAACAGCTGATTGTGTTTCGTTCTTGCAAAGCATACTCTCCAGAATTAATCAAAAAAGAAAAGATGAAGCACATAGAAAGAGAAAAAATAGTTTGTTTTTTTTGTTAAATTAATACATTTTTATAAGGACTTGAGAACTAGTTTGTAAAGTTTGAATTTTCAATATATAAATGATACCACTTTTAAAATAGAACAAAAAGTGAAAATTTAAAATTACATTTAGAAGAAAGAAGAATGAAATGTAAGTTTAATTAAGAAGGCTATCATTTGCTATGAACAAAATCACAACGTAATTCAGCATTTAATGAAAACACTTCAAATATTTATCGTCCTCACAACTACACTATTTTTTCCTCTATTCTTGGTTTAATAATGAATATGAATTAGCAAATGATTTAAATAAAAGACAATTTTACACAATTCACATACATTTTATTAATAATTGAAAAATAATAAATTTTGAAATTTTATATTAATACTAATGATACATAGTACATTAAAGCTTACTGAGTATTCAATAAATAATTAAAAAATTAATAAACGTTAGTTATTTTTCCAAAATTACTATTTATGATCACTGCAACTTATATATATTGGTATAGCTTAAATTAAAAAAATAGCTAAATAATTAATATCAGTTGATGATTGAGTAATAGGAAATAAATTAGTTTTCATTGTATACATTTAGAATTTATTTTTCTTTTAAATTTATATTGAGTTGCGTTGAAGAAAATATTATTGCTTATTAAAAATAGAAAATTCATTTTTGCATGCTTATTTAACATGCATTAAACATATTAACGCGAATCATGGTATGTTTATAAACTAAAAATTATAGATTAAGTATTCAATGAGTATCATCTGTCATATAAAGAATTAAGCATATTAACGTGAAAAAAATAAGATTTATTAAAATATTTAATTGTAAAATATAAATTTTCTAACATAATTTAATAAACCACAATAAGTTCATTGTTACTAATTATATTTTATTAGATGCATCTTAAATAAAAAATTAAAATTACTAATGATCACAACTATTAATTTAAATTTCTTTAAGTATTGTATAATATATGATAAATTCCTTTACATAAAAATGTTCAATATCCGCACATTTTCACATATATCTTAAATTTATATTTCATATGAAATTGATTTTGTTGATAAAACTTTAATTTATATCACACAATATTTATTGAAATAAATACAAATATAATTCAATGAAATATTTTAAACGATTTTTATATGTATTCAAATATCTGAATATTTTCTACAAAAGAATAAGTTTACAACAAGTAAATGTTATGAAAAACAATAAATATACATTTACAAGATTAAATTAATTTTTGTGTTACATTGAGAAGAAATAAAATCTCTAACTCGTGATTTGTTACCAGATGAAGTCTCGTGAAAATTACTATTTGAGCAATTTCTCTCCAGGGAAGACAGAAACACGAATAAGATATTAGACGTGAAGGAAATATTTTTTGGTACAAGGTTTTTAAATTACAAAAACTAAATGTTTTTTATATTAAGGATTAATATGTTATACTTTTAGTTTTATAACAAATAACTGTAGTTAAATATTAAAGGATTTTGTTTTCACCATAAATTAGATCATTGTTTTTAAAATGAAAAAAAAAATATTAATAAAAAACTTAATGTTAAAAAAGCATTTTTTTAAAAAAATAATTTAAATTATATTGAAATAATTTATTGTATTTTAAATTATTAATTTTATAAAAAAAATCAAAGAAATCTATTAGAGGTTAAAACATTTCAAATCAGTTAAAAATATTGTAGGTTGTATATATTTCCAAAAAACTATTTATATGTAAGATATATACTAGATACATAAATTTATATATTTAATAAAAACTATCTATTTTATTTTTTGTTTTATCCTGAGAATATTTTTGCTACACATAGTAGAAAATAAAAATGCGTTATAAAGTTGAATACATCTGTCTATCATAGAAAATTGATTAAAGAAATCAATCAAAGAAAATGATTTTGAAAAAGAAATGCATTTTGATGGTGTAATCATTGAAGTTGAAGAAACTGAAAAACGAAAAATATTAGGATACAATAAAGTGATTTTATCTTATTTTGTCTTATTAATTTTCCACATCAACATTAAATCTAGGAAAAAAGTATTTTATTTGCCTTTTCATTCAAAAAATAAACAAAGACATATATCTATATTATTCAATTTTTATTCGCAGAGTATTAAAATTTAAAAATGATACACTAATATCTTTTATTGTATGATATACAAATATTTTTGCTTTGTGAATATCATTTTCTATATCACAATTACATTGAAATATTGTAAAACGTCGTGTATCTAAAGCTTTGTCTTTAAAGCTTGTTTTAGTTCTCATTGTAACTTATATTTATTATAACGCTCTTTTTTGAACTTCATTTATTGCCATTATAGTGTTACGATAAAATAGATATCAGAAAAGATGGATAACAATTACAAGAGGGTTTAGTTTCATGCCAGTTTTTATGTAGATTAAATTATGATCAGCGTTATGGAAAACAGTTTAGAGGATAACATTGAGAATTAGAGTAAATACTTAAACTAAAAGTATATGCCACTTGTTTGTAGTTTACTACTGTTCTGAACCCATCAAATTGGCTTTCTATATTTCTTAGACCGTATAAAATTAAATAGAAATTTTGAAATACTAAAATTGTACTATAAATTTAAAATTGACATAAGCCATTTAAATTTTCAATATGTTTATTTTATATTACATATCTGTATTACAATTATTATATTTTGTTATATTAGTTAAATAGGAAATGTATTTTTAACATTATTTAGTTAATTGTATGAAGTATTCTGCATATTTGTTTCAAATGTAATAATTAAATATTCTGAAAAGGATACCTAAAAAATGAAATTATGAAATTTTTGTGTATTCTGATAAATTATCTAAAATTTCAACTGTGAACTTCTGTTTGCATTACCAACTGAAAATTCTAATAACCATTTATTAAGATTTTTCAATTATTTAGATTTTAAAAAGAAAAATCATTAAGAAGAAAATTTCTTAATAAATGATTAATCTTTCACTAAGATTAATCATATATTAAGCCATTTCCTTTTTTTGCTGAGATTTTCTAAAATTATAATATATTTTGCATGAAAACTTTAGAAATTTTTATGAACAGATTGTATATATGAATTTCTTTTTTGTAAAAATTGACAAAATTGTATGGATGCATTTTTCTTTTATGATAAAAGTTTTAGCAGCTCGATGAAAAAAGGCTTTTTATATTTAACTTTCAACAATTTACATTTTTCATATTTTATCAATATTTATTAAATATGCTCTATATGAATTATTATCTATGCAGGATTTTATATGAAAAATATTCATTTGAAAATATAACAACTAGAAGAAAAGCAAAACAATTATGACCAAAAATTTTTAAGTCTATAAATCCACAAAATTACCTTAAACAAGTGTTTCTTATATGAAATAACTATTGTATATTTCTTAACATAACTGTAGTAAATATAAATTCAAATTATTAAAAAGAGTTAAAGTTTTTTATTTTTTTATTTTTTTTTGATTTGTCAATTTTTAAATAAAACAACTTTGTATTGATTTTATTTCAATTTTTGGAAAAACTCTTTTTACATTTGACTAATAAAATTTAAACTAATCTTGTGTTATAGAGAAATGCATATTTAAAAACATATACTGTATAAAAATATGTACAGAAAATAAATATATATAGTAACATACTATATTCTAAATACTATTTAAAATTTTTAATTTCAAGAAATTTTATATTTTTAATTATTAATTAGTTTAATTTATATTTATTATTTATATCGATTTTATATATATATTTTTTCATTCCTCTCTCTCTCTATTTGTTTTTTTAACTATATAACCTTGCGAAACTAAGATTTAAATCATTTTTATTACTTTTGGAAAAAAAGATATGGCAAATTATAGAAAAATTTTTAATTCATTTTGGCCTACATAAAGTGTAACATAAAACACAAAGTGGAGTTTAATAATTTTAAAATTAGAAATAATATTATGTATTTTAAACTACGTTATTAAAAATAAACGTTATTAACTTTCAATGCATACTTATATTTTATAAATTTGTATTAAACAGAGTAAAATGGTTTTTAATTTTTAACAAAACATTTTGAAATTTATGAAGGTTTTTTAATTTTCAGTATTGGTAAATTTACCATGTTAAATTTTATAACGAATACTTTGAGTAACTTATAACAGTTAAATTAATTAATTTTTTGTTATGCATTAAAAATTTACTATTTATTTTCCAAAAATTGAAAACAATTTATTGTATTACCTAAGCATTAAAAATTGTTATAATTGCACAAAATGTTTTGAAATGCTTGCGGTACATGAAAAACTTTTCCGAAGGAAAGAAAATTAAAAAATAATTCCTCTAATTATTTTAAAATAAAAGAATTTAAAATAATTCTGAGGAGAATTAGAAAGTAAATGTTGCAGAAATTCCAAATATATCTTATTAATTTGCTGCAACAGAAGTAAGATAACAACCATACATATGTTTAGATATTAATTCAATGTTAATTTCCCATTTTTCTTAAAAAATCATGAAAAAGATTGCAATTCACCTTAATTATCAGTCACTGTATTTTTTAAACATAGATTAAAATACGCGTATCGTGATATGTTTTCTGGTTCGCAGTCACTTACCAACTAATTGAATTTGAAAAAATTTGTTTTCGTCATTAAATTTGACATTCAATAGCAAAACATTTCATGTTTTTTCAAACAACTCTACAATAGCTTGACTCACAGCTATATGAATAAGATTTAATCTTTTGTTTGAATGGAATCGAAGTTAATATTATGTTTAATCATTAGAAAATAGATAGTCGTGTCTTTTGGTGTCCATTGTTTAGTTAAAAATTTCTTTCGAATTTTACTGAAATTTCAAAACCATAATTAGCTACAGAACTGTGATAGGTAAGTAGCAATTTTACCTTCCATTTCAGACATAATCTTTATGCAAAGTTATACTTTTTAATAATATTTATGTTATTCATAATCCTTTCATATTTATTAAAAAATTTTTCAAGATTTATCAAAATAATTATTTTTTTTAAATAAGTAAAGATATTTCTTCTTTTAGGGAAAAAATCGAAATCTCGTGCGTATCATAAATTAAATTATTACTAAAATTATGATGAATAATTCAAGAAAATTTGCTATGACGAAACTGGTTAAGAAATATTTATTCTTTTTATATTCTTATTTATTTTTCAGAATGTTTACTAATTTTATTAATAATTATCTGCGTAAATGCTATGGATGAAAAATAAGATTACTTATATACATTTTTCATTAAAATATTTTTTGCATAAAATAATTATTTTCAACTGAATATAAAATTAATAAATTACAAAGCTGTATTTAGAGAGCATGCATAAGTGACAATAATTTGTTGTATGAGAACAGTTGGACAAAAAATCAATGAACATAATATTAAACGATTAGTATTCCAATATGATTAAATGGACCCAAACCAGCTGTTGAATGAGATAAAATAGAGTACTCATTGAATAAGGGAGGTAAAATATAATTCATAAAATAGCCTGATGTTTTATTGTGTTATAAAATGCTTTTGTACAAAAAAACATTATTTATGTTACTTACTAAATAATATTTTCTCAACATTTAATCCTAAGAATTAAATGGTGAATTTATATTTAACGAATAAATGATTTATTATTTTACAATTTGCCATTTACTTTAAGTTATAATACTTCATTTAACTCAAAATTTTCCCTTTACTACATAATATTACAAAAAATGTTTTTCCAATAGTCATTTAAACTTATAAACAATTTTTGAAGAATTTTAAATTACCATTCTATTTTAATTGAATGAAAAACTGTTCATCTAACCAATAACATTAAAACCTATTTCATTTATTCTTAGTAGATAATAATTAGAAAAAAAGATAGTTTAGAAGAAGTTAAGAATAATTGCGAGTAAGTTATTGTTATTCAGACATATTGCGTATAAAAATATCTATGTTTTTAATTAAATACTGTTAAAATAAAATGATAAAATTATTTTTTAACTGATTTCAATGGTGAATAGGGCATGAAAATTATAAATATTTGCTAACAATATGAACTTAATTTTTTTTTACTAAAACAATATAACCTTTTCCATTTAAAGTTTTTGCTTTTATATTATTCTTTTAATAATTGGTGGATTTCAAATGCATACAGTAATAATAACTAGGAATTCTTCTCAACATATATTGTTTTTTTAAGAAAAGTATATCATGCAAAAAACATGAAGAAGGAATCATTTTTAAAGACAGTGTTTTAACGATTGTTTCACTCTCATTAATGAAAAGTAATTATCATTGCATGAAGAGAGAACTTTCTTCAGTTAAAAATTTATTAGTATAAGATTTTGCTTAAGATAATTTTGGTCTTTCTTTTTTAACGGAAATATATGCTAATGATTTCCCTTAGCAGGCATAGTTGATATTTTTTTTATACATTCGAAAAAGTAATTAGCTATGATGTCTTTCTGTTTTGGATTTCTTTTTACTCATGAAAGAATTTCTTTAAAATTAAAAAGCAACCATTCAAAATACTTCTGTATAGAGTTCTACTGAACAATGTGAAAAAATTCTAGTAATTGGTATTATGTTTTTTTTTTTTTTTTTTTTTTTTTTTAAATCTGTGTATATCTATGCTTAGTATTCAGAAAGATGGATTATAAAGGGCTTATTATAAAAGTTCTGGAAAAACTTTTGTTTTTCTTTTTCCCGAACAACTCGGCACAAATTATTAATTTAAAGATTTTTGTATATTGCATTCAAATTTTAGAATTTTCATTTTGCATTTTTTTCTCATGAAATTTTGCTAGCTTACAAATCCTCAGAATATCTACTTTTTAAGAATAATGCTTTTCGAAAATATTATTTAACTTTTCTTATACGAAAAAAATTGTTCTTTAAATAAAATTTGAACATCTTTATGTCATCGTGAACTAATTTTGGATACTTTTAAAATGCAGGTATATATATTTTTAATATTATCAAAACGATTGACATATTATATCTAGCAAAATATAATTTATGGCTACTTTATTTTTTACACAATCATGTTGGTTGTTAAAGTTCATAAATATATTGTAAATTAGAAAAAGTGATGCAATTTTCAAATAATTTTAATAATTTCTTAAATACATATGAATGACTGCTCTGAAAGCTGATTATGTGAGGTAGAAAAAATATTAAAAGGAGGTGTAGATTGTAGCATCTTTAGACAAAGACTACATTGTTGGTTTTGTGATATATTTATATAATTTTGCAGACGGATCATTTTAAAAACAAATTTCAGAGGAAAATCTTTCCATTTTTTTTTAGATTGAAATTATAAATATCCAGAATATTTAAAAAAATTGGGAAAATATAAAACATTTTTTATAAGATTATGTTTTTAAATAAAAACATAATAAAATTCAGTTTACTCACTTAATATTTACCAGGAAATCAACACATTTGAATCAATTTTAAAAGTATTATTTCTTAAAATTTTAATTTAGAAAATTTCTTTGTCATTTTTCTTTAAACGTTTTGTTATCTTTGACATTCTACTGCTACATTTTGCTTGCAAATTATCAATCCTCAAAGCCCTACTATACAATGGATTTTAAACTTCTAAAAATATCTTCTTAAACTTCGATAAATGTAATTTAGTCTCGTAATAAACTTTTATTTAATTTTTTTTCAAAATACTATTAATAATTTACATTTTCTCGATAACAGTTTACAGTTACAGGGCTTCGATAACAGTTTACAGATTTCTTCCAGAGCAATATATCAAACAAATATTATTTATAAAATCAATATAGACATTTTTAAATAATTACTGAAATTTTGTCTTATTAGAAATTTTATAACTCAACATAAATTATTTTTTAATGAAGAAATATTTAAAACATATCAATGCATTTGAGAATAATGTAAAAGAGTAAACAAATGACTTCATTGAACCGATTCTTTTAATTAGGATACAATTCCATTTTAAAATTCAAAGTGCAGGGTAAATTAATTGATTAATATTAACTATACAGTTGTTCTTAGCTACTTTCATTATGTAAAAGTAAAATGAGATTAAAATCGAAGTAAACAGCAAAAATATTCTCAGTATGAAAAGAAAATATTTTTTTCAAAACTTAAAGATCAGTGAAGTAAGACATACAATTTAGTTAATATAAGCATAAAACCATTTTGACGTCTAAAAATTCAGCCTGAATTTACAAAATGTGTCCATAATTTATTTAATCTTTTAAATATATACGTTATACCCATTATCTTTTGTTCAACAGTGGATGCGTTAAAATCACTCTAACCTTTTGATACAAAGAACAACGTTTCACAATGAAATAGTGTAACATATGAGAAGAATCAAATATATAGGTATAATTAGTTTTAATATGCAATACTTATTTTTTGCATACTCTCATTTTATTACTTCATTGAAAACAAAATGGTATATTATAAATTATACATAAGTTAAAATTTTCTTTTAAAAATAATATAATTATTAGAATATTTCGGAAAATAAATTAACGTTGCTATTACAAGTATTAATCAGAGCTGGAAGCCGAATGGTTAGAGTTCTTACCTACAGTTTAAAAGTTCGTAGGTTGGAGCCCCAATTTGAGCATATATGTTTGTAGTGGTTTAAAATCCCTTTTAAATTGTAGATCCTGATCAAAATAGCTCTCTTGTGAAGAAATTTGAGAAATCAAACGGTCATCACAATTACTAAATGTAAATTTTAGAGAAAAATAATAATGTAATTTGTATAAATAAAATACATATTTAAATGTTTATTAATACAAAACTTTCCTAATTAAAAAATAAATTTTACACCATAAGTTGAAAAAAAATTTTAAGGCACTGAACATAAAAATAATTGATGTTACAAATATCGAATTTTCTTCAACGACACTTTAAAGATTGAATGAAATACTCCATCAGGATAAAACCATAAATTTTATATAAGCCAAAAAAAATGGCACATCTAAAATACTTATGACCGATATTTATAAACACATCATTGTAGGGCGTAAAATAAATGCCAGTATGGGAGTTTTTAATTAATGAATGGCACACATGAACCCTTTAAAAGCATTTTTTACACGATAGAATGCATGAATATTGAAATTTTAATTTAAAGCAATTTTTAACACGGTGATCATATATTAAATAAAACGGTCCTGAGAAATGTTAAACTAATATGGACTTTTATAAATTACAACATTTTGTTTACAACCTTTTGCAAATATATACTCGTGTTCATAAATTAAGGATAATGCAAGTTCAGGCAAAGAAAGAGACAAAAGCAAAACAAATAAGACTTATTTGTAAAGTCTATTTATTAAACAAAAGGTAAAGAGCAAAAAAAGATGCTATATATTGGACATCATTAATAAAACTTGCAATTTTTACTCACTGGAGCAAATTTAAAAAAAGAATCAATTTACAAATCCCATGTAAAATGCTTGGTATGATGGTTAATACATAGTATGCCCCCAGACGATGCAATACAGGCCAAATAACGCCTAAGCATGCTAAGTATCAAATTATCGATCTGATTTTGGGGAATATTAAACCACTCATCAAGCAATGCTGACCAAAACTCTGGTAGACATGTGGGAGGAAGTTAATGGGCTATAATTCGTTGGCCAAACATACCTCACACATGCTTCATTGGATTCAAGTCCGGCGAGTATGCTGACCAGTTCATACAGGTGATTCATCCGATTAAAGGCATTCGTCTACAATATTTGCTTGATGAGGATGGGTATTGTCATCCATAAGAGAAATTCTGCACCCATGGAGCCCCGAAATAAAGGTATATGTTATTCCAGAATGACATCTCGATAGATGTGGCCTGTCATGGTTACTTTATGAACATGCAGATTAGTTCAAGAACACAGAACAATTCACCACCGTAACGATGTCGTTCAACGGTGTTCTCTTAATGGTAACAGGTACCTGGCATTTTTCATATGAAATTCTGGTGACAATCAGATTGAAAGCTAAACCTAGACTCATCAGAAAACATCACACAAGACCACTGTTGCGGTGTCCTCAATGCATGCTCTCTACTCCAAACTAACCACAGGTGACAGTGAGTTGCAGTAAGTGGAACACATCTAACATGCCTACGAGCATATAAACCAATGTGCCCTAAGCCTCTGCACACAGTATGCCTAGAAAATGTTGCGCTGGTAGCTGAAGAAATCTGACGTAACAGGTCTGATGCTATGCTCCGTCTGTTTTTTTTTTCAACAGTAACTGCCAAATAACGGTTCTCATTCGGCATTGTAACTCGGGGGTGACCTGCTCTGTAACGTCTACTCCAAATAACATAATCTTGGAACCGTTATCAAAGCCTAGGAATGATACTCTGGGTGATTCCAAGTTTCTTGGATACGTCCAGATGGGTACGTCTACATTCCAGACGACCGATGATTCTAACAAGTAAAACATCATCTAAGCAATTCCTTTGTGTCATAGTTATGCGGTTATTCCACTGAAAGGCTTTTAAAGTGCTTGTGAACAATTATACTTCGTTGCAACCATTCCTTATATACCCCTCTCATACCCACTCGTCATTGTGAATTTCAATCGTCGCCATCTAGTGGTTTCTAGAAATTTGCCTGCTCTTTTTCAAGATGTGTGTGATAAATTTAATGTGAAAATTTTGTTTTAGATTTCAATTTCTGTGATTGTGAATTATTCTTAATTTATTTACATGAGTGTATATTGATAGTAATAGGACAGAAGTAAACATACGATGGAAGAATTTCAATAAAAGCAATACTGGAATAAAATGAAATACCATAACTAAAAGAAAAAGAAAACAATCATGAGAATTTTGTTATTTTAATCAATTTTTCGTGTTTACATTATAAAAGTGGTTTTTTGAAGACATTCATTTTAATGAAATGTTTAAGCAAAATGAAAATTTAATAAGCATATTGAAAACTCGTTGTTAATATTATTGATAAGTTTTACTCGTGCAGTTTCCATATAATGAAAGATGCCAAATTTTGAGATTGGTGTTTTTCTGGTGGATTTTCAAGTTTATCTGCCAACCAGGTTTTTATTACGTCATTGATATGGAGACATAAGAACCATGCAGAAAGTTCCATTCTAACAATCCTAATATTTACGTTATTGTTCACGTCACAATACATCATTTTGGCAACATTTTTTATCTCGAAAAAAATTCTTAATTTTGCAACCAGAATTATGCGGCACCTGCATCTTAACTTATTTTGTAAGTTTTAACCAGCTAAGCGATGCAAGGATTACTTTAAAATATATAATGAAAACCTGAAAATGTTGATTCATATAAATTAAAAAAATAGCAATGTATTCAAAACAAAATAAAAACTTTACAATTAAATATGTTTCAGTTGAATTTTAGGAGTTGAAATAGTCATCGTAAAGAAAATTAATGAAGAGTAAATCAAATTCACTAATAACTTTAACAAGCATTAAAATCAAAATTTAGTATTGAAATTTTCATATTTTAGTATAAACTAAAATTGTAGTCTTATTGATTTCTCTCTTACACGTTTTTCCAGCTTTAACCAATACCTAATGAAGCTGTTTAATGCCATCATTTTTTAAATTATTATTTTAATACTTCATGTTATAATATTTTGCTTCTGTGTATAGTGCTATTGAGTTTGTAAAACATTAATAAAGCAATTTTTTCGATACTAATTTTTTAATCTGATACTTATTAAAACTGAATTTACTTAATATTGAAATTTCTAATATTAAATATATTCACTTATAATGAATGCAAGAGGAGCTATAGATTACCAGTTATGGAAATATCTCTTCGCATTTGAGATAAAGAGCAACCATTTGAATAAATGCATTGAGAGGGTGCTCCTTGAAAAGTGTCTTCATACGATTATATTTGCATATAACTTAGGAATTATATATAATTTAATCTGGTATATATATATATATATATATTCCCCCTGAAACATTTAAAGAATTTGGAGTATAATTAAACTATATTGGACTGTATAGTTTTTTTTTCATTTAATTAATCAAATTTAATTCATTCAAAATGAAATTTTGTTCGCAAAACTTTTAATATCTAGAATATTGAGATGTCACGTACCTTATTTTGTTAATTTAATAATTAATTTTAAAGTTTTGTCGTTTAAAAAATATGAGATATGATTTTATAAAAGGGATTACTGTATCAATGAAAAAAATTTTTTTAAGTATTATTTCAGTAAATAAGAATTTGATGTGTTTCAAATTATCTAATTTATATTTTAAGTCAGTATGTTTGTTATAAAAATCTTTTTATGAAACAATGCTTTATTTTTTATATTAAAGAATCTTTCTTAAAGTAATTTATGAAAATCAGTTATTTATATAAATTTAAATCATCTGATATGAATCAAATTATTCAAATAGTATCTTGGCTTTTTTCCTAGGATTATCAAATTATACCATTTTGTAAGAAAACATCCATACCTCAAAGAGTTCTAGATTCTTTTTTATTTGATATCATCGGATTCAATGAAAACCTAAAATGAAAAGCATTAAATCTTTTGAATGAAATATTTCATGACATAAAACAAGTTACGTCCAACAAAATGATAATTACTTAAATAATATTATTAATTCAGTATTTACAAAAGGTATGGCTTTAATTTAATGTTTTAAGTAATCAATAAAATTTGGTTAATATAATTTCTAAGCTTCACAAAAGTTTAATTTAAGTGATATTTTTTTAATGTATTAGTGGTTGATAGTAAATATTATTTAACTTAGAACATTTTTAAAACATAAAGTTATAAAAGAGTACATTAAATAGGGAATGAAAATAATGCCAGTGTACAATATAGGCTGTAGCTATTAAAATCATTAATAGATAAATAAAAATTTAAATATATATGTCATTTATAAGTTTTTGAAAAGTTATTAAGAGGCTCAGTCTTTGCCAAAAACTTTAGTAAAGAAAAAGAACTTTAGTCAAGAAATTAAATGCATTGTAAACTGATGACAAAACAAATAACACTTTGTGCTCACCTGATGGAAGAGAATCATCTTTGAATTCAACTGATTAATTTGGCAATGAAATGTAAAGTTAAACACAAGCACAATACTAGTTTCATCTGAATGATAGTATACCACAAAAATCTGATTGTACTTCATGAAAGAAAATCTAAAAGGATTAAACTGATCTTAATTCTTTGTTGATTGAATGGCTTAAAGATAGGAGAGGGTTATTTTGAGTTACGTGAGGGATATAATCCCGTTTGGTTGATGTGGTTAAAAATATGTAAATATCAGCGGAAATATATACTTATTTTCATTTATCTTCAGCTTGTAACAGCCAGTACATTAATCCTAGTATGAACTTATGATTATTAAAAGAAATTATACATTACTGAAACTTTTGACTATGGGATACCAACTCAGCTATAAGGGCCGTAGAAGCCTGGTTGATTATGGAATCATTCTTAATTTCGGAAGGTAATGAGATAGAATGCTGGCTTAACTGAGCAACTCTCATGTTTGCGAAAAGAGGATTAAGTGTGTTAAAAATGGTGTGATGACAATGTTCTCCAAGTGAAATGATAAAATGTTACTTATCGGGGACTTGCTAAGTATCGGGAATCTTATTCTTGAAACTTGCACCAAAGTTTCAGAGTCCACTTGGCTGCTTCTATCTAATTGATAGTTCCCAACTCAGAGCTATGTGCAGGGAAGCATACTGGTGTAACAAAAACTCAGCTGTAAAATATAATGCATATTATATGCAAAAGATCTATCTCAATTTTTCTCTTCCTAGCTAATGAACCTAAAGTATAATTTTTCCATATAAAATTATTGTCAGACCGTAATTCATGCTAGAGACACAATTAGATAAGTACTAACATTGTCGGTTTGCGCATGTGCCTCATATTGGTTCTTTCTTATACATTATGTGTTTATAACATGTATGCTATTACATGTACATAGTGTGTTTTAATCAAGAAGGCCCACATGACCTTCTTGATTAAATTGTTTAAATTTATTATAACTTTACAAATAATTTATTACATTATTTTGTCTTGGTTCTACGAATACTCAAACAATTCATAATTTTTCCCCCATAAGATTTCTGTAATTTATAAATATTTATATGTGTGTACATGATGTATGTAAGTTTATTTCTACACCCATGGAGGCAGTGAAAGTTAGCTAGTTAGTTTGTCGCTCAACGGTAATTTTTTGCACACGAGAGATAATTAGACCTGGACCTACGGTTTAAAGTGGATTCCGAACCACTACAAACATCCGTCCCCAAAGTGGGATTGGAACCCACGAACTGTTGAACCGAAGGTAAGAGTGTTAACCATTCAGCTGCCAGCTCGGCTAGAGGCAGAGAAAGAGAAGTATTTCTTTCTTAGAATTCTTATCTAACATTTATTTACTTAATCTTCAAAAAACTCGTAATTTTTTTTCCATAAATATTGACGAGACTATTATTCAAATGTTAAAAATTGTGAGAAATTTCCTAAATCCACTTTCTCACATTTCAAACATGGTAATGAACTTAAATGTATTTTTTACCAAAAGAATATCTTGTAATGTTTTCGATTTGAGTTTAACAAAATTTAAATGCATATTGTTTTTATAAAAGCATATTTTGACTTGAGGACCTACATCAGAGTTGTTTGCGTCCCTAAATTCAAAGCAATTGATCACGGGTTCACATCCTGGCTCTAACATGGATATTCTTTTTATTTCCCTGTGTGTTTCTTTCTAGAAAACTGTCTAAAATTCTCTTTCACCCCTTTTAACACTAAATCTGTCTGCCTTTTAAACTTAAATTCTAAAAGGCAGTTTGTAATTATAAAATAAAGAGAATTTGACTTAAGCCAGTTTGAATGAATTTTTAAACTGATTTTTTAATCATATTTTAGTTAACATATTTCAATTAATGAACTTTATGGAAAGTTTTAAATGGCTTTCTAATTTTAGTTTGTTTTAGTATTCTATTTATTTATATTCTTTTAGAAATTTAAAAGATTTCAAATGTGAAATTTTTAATTGAAATTACGATTTTTAACGTAATCGCAATCAGTTATGCATGCCTTTTATCCAATATATTTCTTATTATACGGTATGAATATGTGTCATAGGATTTTAATATCATTCATATCAATAATACATTAATATGAGAGCTTCCTAAAATATTTTTAGTTCCTTAAAATTTTCTATGAAAATTTTTCTGCGTTTGTTAATAGCAAATTTCCAGTGAAAACCAAATATAAGACTATATATTATTTGAATAAATCATAAGACATAAAAATGAATATATACTAATATTTTGTCTTTATGATAATTTTAAATTGATTTTTTACCTGTATATTTAGTATAATTTATACATTAAAAGTGAATCTCAAATTTTTCAGAAAAAGTCTTAAAGGGAACAAACATTAAGTATGATAATTAGATATTAATGAATTTGAAATAAGCTGATTCCTTATATTAGAAATTTAATATGCATATTTATTAATTTAATGATTTATAATTAAACGTTGCAGCGTATCATATTTAGGTACAAAGAATATCTGAATTCACAAAGGTAATATTTTAAAACTATAGATATTGGTTTTAATTATTAAACATAAGATACAAAGTCTTATTAAACAAATTTTCATCAATGAAAATATTAATAAAATGTAAGCTATTTATTTGCTTTACTTAAAAAGATAAAGATTTTTAATATATGCATTAATATAACAAAAGATTGATTAATAATTATTATACAATATTTATTCTTTTGATGCTAAATTTCTTCAATAAGTTAGAATTATTCGTATTATTGTTTTGAACTTTTGTGATAATTATGAAACTATATAAACGTTCATAGAATTATAATAAACATGCACCAATTTACAGTATCCATTTATTTCTCGCCTAAATATTTCTTTTTATATAAATTAGTTTTTGTCTACTTTAAATAGGGATAATTGCTTAGAAATTGTTAAAAGAAAACAATTGTTGCATTCAATCAATCAAGGACACTATTTTGTATATTTAATCATTGTTATTCAACAACTCAAAAAAACACAGTTCCCATGAAATATATTGGTAAAGTTTCTTTGGCAAAATTTTTCAAATTAGCCAAATTTATTTTTGGGAAAATATAAATGTTATTTGTTCAAAAGAGTAGAATTCAAAATGTTTATGTTGTTAATCATTTTTTGACAATAGTAGATAATTATATAAAATTAATTACTCATAATTAATTTCATGTAATTACTCATAACAGAACATTTAGAAACTTTTGTTAGAATAATTTCTGTGATATTAATAAAAATTTAAATATTACAATGTATTGACAAGATGAAAAATTTTTTATTAGCATTACATTTAGACACGTTTATTAATAGCATTACCATATATTTAAAGCATCATTAAAATAATATTTGATGCCATTAGCAATTATGAATTGGTTTACTTTCTATTACCTATATTTTAGTATTTAACTGTTGACCAATTTTTAAAATAATAAAATGAAAAGTTAAATGGTTTAGTTACGATACATAAACAGAATGAGAAAAACAAATTTCTTATAATAATATTAACACATTTCTTAATTATATAAATAATTATTTAAATTTAAAATTAGATGTGTAAGTAGGTATATTGTATAATAAAATGTGTAAATAGGTAAAACAAAATGCCACACAAATTTGTTTGAAGCGTTGTCTTTTTCATTAAAAGAACAATATATGCTATAATGTTTACCTATTTAAAAATATTTGATATATCAATGGACGAATAAATATCAAATAATCTTATGAGTCTTATTTAAACTTCTTTATAACATATCACTTTGCCTTCCATGACAATATTCGAGGTATAATGTAGCGGATTTAATTGCCGACTGAAACCAAAGTTTAGGTAGCATCTAAAACGACGACGCATGTGGAAAGCAGAAGCGTAAAATTCATAGTAAGATATTATACATATTCTAGGGTTCAACCCTGAGTTATTCAATTATAAGATTATAATTCTAATATTATCCTAAGGAAGTTTGACAGAAAAATAAAATTTACAGCGTGATAGAGTTATATTTAAAAACCATGAACTTGGCGAAAGATTAGAACTAAGTTTTAATTACATTGTGTACGTCAATGTAATGAAACAAAAATGACAAAGTCTAACTTAAGTGATTGAAAGATTGGAAAAAATATTTATGATACAGAATTTTAAGAATATTATATTTTTATTTGATTCGATTAAAAAAATTCTTAATACCTATGGTAACTCATCACGACTTCTCTAAGAAACACTTACCCTTCACAACACACTTGAACTCACGAGGTAAAACTTAAAATCAGAAAGTGAAATTGCAAACTTGTCTATCGAACTTCTGTACCAATAATATTAATTTCATAAAATGTACTCAACCAATCAGCACACTTTGTAGGCGTATTTTATACATACCCTGAGTGAAATCTGAACCGAGTGCAGTACTATTTCTCATGCTAAGAGGACACATTGTTTTAGTTTTCAAAAGTTTCTTTCTTCTTGTGTAGCTTGTGTTGTCCGTAATAAACGTTATTTACTTAGAAAATTGCTATTTGATTAAAGTCAAACATCAACTAACACGCACTCTATAATAGTGACCTGGAACAAAAGCAGCAATTAATAAAAATCATGCAATGCTACTTAGTGGAATGCTGTGAATAAGAAAGCGAACTTCGTCGTGTGCTATGACTCAGATTTAACCCGGCGGAATTTTTACATAATAAGAAGAGGGGAAAAGAGCTGATATTCTCCACTGACTTGCTTCCTTTGCTCATCTGCCTACTTTCCCTAACTGAGAAGTAAGTAAGATTCATTTTTGATAACTGCTGCGAAAGAGAATTTTTTTTTACCCTTCATACTTCCCGCTCCTTTTTTGCTGTTTAAAAATGACGGAAAATGTTCTCGGAATGACAACAATAAAAATACCTGTCTACAACCATACAAATTAGGACCTATGGTTCACAATGTGTGAATCAACATGTTAAGTAAAACCTATCATAGAGAGCATAACGGAATAAAATTCAACTCTCGTCTGAGACAGCATTATTTTTAAGAGATGTTCTCATGATTCTTGACAGGGAGGAACCATAGAAGCAATTAAAAAGGAGTTAATAAATCAAAGGGGATAATGTTTCCACCAAGAGGAATGGAAATTTCTACAAGGTGAACAGATTGGAGGTAGACAAAAATAGAGCTTCATCGTATGCTGAAACATCAAGCAGGAACCCACCAAATCCCTGATCAGCTGATGCTTGAACGTTTATTGCAACACTTGCCAACTTCTGTGTAAATGGTTCTCGCAGCTATAACACCACTGATTATGAAAAATCTGTGTTAGAATTGCAAACCGTAACATAAAATATTCGCCAATATCGGTAAATGCTTCTTCTTTTAATTAAAATGAAAGAAATTTACTATCAAAAAATGAAAAATTAAATTCTCGAACTTACAATATTTGTCGAAGAAGAAATCATTCAAGTAATCGAAACTCTCAATATCGTGATCACAGTAAATCTAACCTAAAATAACATAAATTTAATAAAGTAATAATGAAGTTAAAAATGATAAATAAAGGACAATTAGTTTTTTCTATAAAACAGCAATACAACATTTTCTTATATTCTAAGTATTTCAATATTAAAATAAAACAAAATGATGTAAAATGCAAATTGTTTTACAAATAAAATCATTTAGAATATTATGAATATTGAGATTTACAAAAAACTCACTTGTTATTATATTTTGAACTAAAATCGATATCAAAATTTTGGCAGGAATGAAATGTTGGATTTTATAACTTACGAAGCAAACATGAAGGCAAATAAAGTAAGTCATTAAAAAGAAAAATATGATGTGAAGAATTGGAAGTACAAACAGAAATTCAAATAGGACTTAGTGATAGATTTGAAGAGGAATTTCTCACTCCACCGCATAAAAAGACTGCTTACCTTTCTGAAAAGTTAAGAAATAAAAAGTGTTCGAAAGAATATCACCCACTACTCCTTTACCAAGTATGATGCTGGAAAATTAAACCCTTTGATGACTTACGTTTCCGATTTCTTCACTAAACAAATATTTGCAGGCAATGTATTGATGATGTAATATATGTTTGAAGAGGAAAAAGAACAAACGAACTAGGTTAATGTAATTAAAGTTCACAGAAGAAATTCACACTATTATCATTAAAAAATGTGAGGAAAAATCGATAAGTTTTGTCAACATTTATACATATTCATGGGATAAAATTATCATAAAAATACTGTAGCAAAACAATATTCAGTGCAAGTAATTGAGTTATGCATAATTTAATCAAATAACTACTGATGTCAAGCATATTCCTGAACACTTTCTTTTCGTCAAAGTAACTGGAGTAAAATTGGCCAAACATAGAAAATAATATAATTTTTGTAAAAATCCCTATTATGTTAAAATTCTGAATATTATGCTTTTCTTAGCTCTTTTAAATTAGTTTTTATTAGAATGCAAATACAGTTTGCAGTTATTATTAATAAAATTAAATTTGATTTTTTAGAAAAAACCAAGCAGAACTTTTGTTTTTTTTACATGCTTTTATTTTAAAAAGTTTGATTCATAAATAAAGCATAATAGAATATACTGACATTAAATTAAATCTTATTTGTTCCCTGACTAAAAACAATTTTATGTCTTAAAAAGTAATATTTTTTTACAAAATTGTAAAATACAGTTTATCAAAATAATATTTCATTTAAAAATCATGTGATTACGATAAAAAAAAATCAATGTATTTCGATGATTATAAAAACTTAAAATACAATTAAGCTAAATAAGAACTAAAGAATTCTCAGTCATATGACAGTTAATCTTAATAGCTAAAATCTATTAAAAATAATTATGCAGCAAAACCTTTGGCAAAGGATTTTAATAATCACATTTGATAATCACTTTTTATAATAACCGAGTATATAGCGGAGCTACAGCAAATCTATGAAATTTTTCACTTTAAAATTGTCCAAAACTAGAAATGGATTATCCTGAAGATCCTTCCTGGATAATCCTACATATGATAAATAATATTCAGGAGACGCTTGTTCAATAAAGCATTTGCAGCAGACTTTTAGTGTTCCGAACCCTCAGCCAAAGTTACAAAATAAAGGAACTCGCTAAGAAAGAGGTCGATAATTTTCTGGCCTCTACAACAGCAAGAAAAATTCACCAGTACTGTGAGAGCTGTGGTGTAAAGGCGTGATTTGTCCCGTAATTTGATTTCTGCTTTTAGTGCTTGATAATAAATTCAAGTGAGTAAGTATAGCAGAAGTCATTTCAAAATCAACAACACCAGGTTGGTATACACCATCTCATTACCCTCGAAGATTATAACATTTATATGTTGACATTCACCTCAAGATACATGTATGGAAAAATACAAAACGCCTATTTTAAAATACCACATTTTTTAGATACTTGCCAAATTAGCATTTAGATAACGGATAATTAAATTTTGAATATTTAGTTAAATCATTCTTATATATTTAGTTATTGTTATATACTTAGTTAAGTTCTGTTTTACCTTCTGTTACCGTTATTGTTGTCGTATGCCAGCTAGGCTGGCATTATTGAGTTACACTGTTCCACTTTTCCAACTGAACCATTTTTAGATGTTGAGTCCGACTTCCTTAGTACACACATGCCATAGATACCCCTTTATAGGGTAGGCAACCATTCAAAACCCATTCATACGAGGAAAGAACAAAGACAGGATAGATAGAGATAGAAAGTACATCCATGCCAAAAGACTATTATTAGAGGTAAAATATACATTTGTACATAAAACGTAGTTTCGGACTGTTTTATCTACAATGGAAAAAATAGATTTAATTTAAACTTATACCTATCATTACTGATATATTAAATAAATTTGCTCTTTCTTATAATGAGTTTCCTATTTGTGAAATATCTTGTATTTATTTTAAATAAAAAAAATTACAATTTCCCATTAAATAAAAATTAGAAAAGATTATGGTAAAACATAATTATGAGAAACTGTCTTTTATAATTCTAATCTCAAAAATGTTTTCTTACTAAGATTGGTGGAAAAATAAATAAAATTTCATGAAATGATTTTAAACTAAATAGTATTTACATCAGAAAGAGATATTTTAAAACATTTGGAATTAAACTCAAATGAATTCTTTTTTCGTGACTCGTTATTAAACGTACCATTTATTATGAATAACATTACATTCTTTTTTGTTGACATCCTACGATATAGATCATTTGTCACATGATTTTAAAATTATAATTCATTTTGTATCTGTTCACATTTTCAGGGGAATGGAGTAAATAAAATGATTTTTATGTCTTTATTGAGGAAGTTAATATTTTTCGTCGTTTAAAATCTGCTAACTTAAAGTGTTTTTATTTTAAATCTCACGTTTAAAAAAATTGCAAACAATTTATGTGATGTAATGATATGTGATAAAAATATTATTGATTCATGAATATTTTCATACAATATATTAATGTACATATCATACCTTTTTATTTCGATCATTATGGTGATACTTTAAAAGAAATCATTGTTAGGATATATTTGTAGAAACAATCATTTTATGCAAAGTTTTTTTATGAATAAATCTTTCTTTCTAAATTTTGCGATATTGTTCATATTATTGAAGACTAAAAAAGTGGCACACAAATAATCTATTTAAACTAATTCAATTCATATTTATATTTTTGCCAATTATTACTACGCATTTTTATGAAAAATGTTTTATTTATTATTGCGAAATTTAATCTTCTTATTCTAAAATAAAGTAAAATATACGAATGTATTTAGTTTAAAAATGTTTTAATTAAATTAATTTAGCTCTTATAGGAAAACAAAAATGAAGAAAATTCTCTAATGTAGACATTAAAGTGTTTATCTAAAATAATTATTTAATACCATACGGTTAGCATAATTATCAGTGAAACATGTTGTATTACACTGTAAGTATCTTAAAAAAATTTATATGGCTGTCACACACACAAACTATATGACAACCTACATAAGAAAAATTTATAACGATCTATTAGAAACTATCTTCATTAAAATCATGAAATTGGCTAAAAGCAAATAGTTAGGTAACAAATTAATTTTTAAAATGATATAGTTCTAAACTCTATAGTTTTTTTTTTTAAATTAAAAACCAAATAACTTTTGTCACTTAAAAATATGTCGTGCGTTATCCTCTAATTTTACACATTATTGTGCGGAAATAGTTGGCAATGTGTGAAATGTAATTTTTTTTTATAATTACTTAATTACTATACGTAAAATTGAATTAAATTATTAATATATATATAATATATATATATATATACACATATACATATATATACATATACATATATATATATACATTTACATATATATATATATACATATACATATATATACATATACATATGCATATATATATACATATACATATATATATATATATATACATATATATACATACATATACATATAAATATACATGCATATACGTATATATATATACATAGGTTGGTTGGTTGGTTTTTATGGCGCAAGGTCCAGATAAGGACAAGCTGCGCCAATCACAAGACATTATATACCAGTTTTTTTCACCCATTAAAAGTATAAAATGGAAATATAGTTAAAATGTACATTAAAAGTATAAAATAGAAATATAGTTAAAATGTATATTAAAGGTCTGTAAACATACAATATATACATGTATAAAATTAAAAACTTGATATTTAAATAAAATATTTCTAAATCAGATAAAATTCATAAATCCTAAGTCTTTTAAAAACGCAAATAGATTGCGATGGGGTGGTTCCCCAAGCAGATCTACTAATGTTAAAATATTACTATTAAAATATCTAAAACGCTGATGGTTAAAATATGGACACACAATTAAAATATGATATACTGTAAAATGTTCATCACACTTTTCACACCATGGTTGGAGATCACTTAAGATCAAATGTTTGTGGGTGAAACGTGTGTGACCAATTCGAAGGCGAGTCAGTCTGACATCTGCGCTTCGTGGAGATAAAACAGATAATGGAATGATGTGTGAAAGTATGGAATGGAGTTTGTTGCTGACTTGCAGTTTCCAGGATTCCTGCCAAAGAGAATATATGAAATGTTTGAATCCTTTTCTCATGTCCATTGATGGTATTGAAGGCAAAATGGAAGTAGCTGCAGATTTAGCGGCAGCATCAGCTTTCTCATTGCCATCTATTCCTATGTGGCTTGGTATCCAACAAAACAGTATCTCAAATCCCTTGTTAGTAACAGTATCAATTAATTTGAATATCTTAGACACAACTGACTGGCAATTATAGTTGTTATTCCTCAAAGCTTCCAATACACTCATACTGTCAGTGTACACAGAAAATTTACGTTCATTTTTAGTTGTTACCAACTGAAGTGCTCGGTATATAGCCGTAGCCTTAGCAGTGAAGATGGAGCAGGATTTGTGAAGGCTATAACTGTAGGAGGTATCATCAAGATAAACTCCACAGCCAACGGATCCTGGGCATTTGGATCCATCCGTAAATACTGGAGTGTACATAGTGTACTGACAGCGATGGAATGAATAAAGCTGTTAAAGAATAGCAGTACTTGTATCTGATTTTTTATTTTTCCCAAAGGGATTTAACACAATAATGTATGGATTATACCAAGGTGAATGTGCGTAAAGGTCGGTAGACTCGATTCGGACATCACATAGGTCAGAAAGTAAAATAATAGATTTAATACGACAGAGAAAAGGTGGAATGCTTGATGGTCTAGCATTATATAATCTCTTAAGCGAAGCACTTGAAATAGTGGAACGTAAGGGATGATGAGGAGTGGATATGATTTTAGAATAATAATTAAGAGACAGCTGTATCCGCCGCAGGTCTAGTAGTAATTGTTGGCAGATTACATATAGACTCTGGATGGGTGATGTACGAAATGCACCACAGCAAATCCTTAAAGCAGAGTGGTGGACGGTATCCAATCTACGTAAAATGGAAGATCTAGCCGACCCATAAGCAACACAACCATAGTCAATACGAGATAAAATGATTGATTGATAAATTCGGAGTAATGAAGTGCGATCTGCACCCCAAAATGTATGAGACAACACCTTGAGGATATTGAGCAATCGCTCGCGCTTCTTCCACAGATATAAAGTATGCAGAAGGAAAGTTAACTTCTTATCCAAAATTACCCCGAGGAATTTTATCTCGTTGACCACAGGAATAGGTCTATTGCTTATGTGAAGCACAGGATCAGGATGAAGACTAGTTTTCCTACAGAAATGGACACAGTGACTCTTACTAGAAGATATACTAAGATTATTTCGTTCACACCAAGTAGTTAGATTGTTTACAGCTGTTTGCAATTGTCTCTCAATTATATTAATGTTTGAACCCTGATATGAAATTTGTAAGTCATCAACATATAAATTCCTATGAACTGAAGATGGTAACTGATGAAGTATGTTATTGATGAAAAGGTTAAAAAGGTTTACGCTTAAAACGCTACCTTGAGGGACACCCTCAGCTTGAGTAAAAGTATTGGAAACTGTACTTCCAATACGTACTTTAAATAGCCTAGTAGCTAGAAAATTCTGTATAAATATTGGAAGATTACCCTTAAATCCAAGATTATGCATATTACGGAGAACACCATAACGCCCCGTACGATCGTATGCTTTCTCAATATCGAAGAAAATTGCAACAAGATGGTTTCTCCTCACGAAAGCATTTCGAATTTGGGATTCCAGATCTACTATATTATCAATAGTGGATCGTCCACTTCGAAATCCGCTTTGTTGAAGAGGTATGCAATTATTCTTCTCTAAGATGTAAATGAGTCTAGCATTGATCATACGCTCAAAGGTTTTACACAAGCAACTCGTGAGAGCTATTGGACGATAACTCAGAGGGTCAGTTGAATCTTTGCCAGGTTTTAATATTGGAATCACTATCGCTTCTTTCCATGATGTAGGATAGGCATGCTCAGTCCAGATTCTATTAAACAATGAAAGTATGTTTAATAAAGTATCATGATTTAAGTGACGGAGCATTTGATACGAGATTCCACCTGGTCCTGGGCTGGTGTCGTTTGCTTTAGATAAAGCTGTCATCAATTCTTACAGTTCAAAATCACAATTATAGGGTAGATTATGTCGATCATGAAAGGTTAGAGGTGTCCGCTCAGCGATTCTTTTAATCCTTAGAAAAGTAGGATTATATGAATCAGAGCTGGAAACACTAGCAAAAGTTTCACCGATGACAATAGCAATATCTACCGCTGAGGAGTGTATTGCAGCTCCGGTTTTTAACACAGGAATGGAATATTCCTGATGAATACCATTGCCTGCTTTAACTTTCCTCCATAATTGTTTACTTGTTGTCGATGAATTGATTGACGACACGTAGCGAATCCAAGATTCTCTTTGACTCTGACGTCTAACTCTTCGAGCGTGAGCTTTGGCTTTTTTAAAAGCAACCAGATTCTCCGTAGTAGGGTATCTTCGAAATACGTTCTATTGCTTCGCTTCCTTTGTTTCTTATAAGAGAGTTGGCATGTTTCATTCCACCAAGGTTTCCTGTGTTTATGTGGAATGATGGAATTTTTAGGGATAGCAACACCCGCAGCTCGGATTATTGTGTCGGTGACATATTTGACGGCATCATCTATCATATCTGTCTTAACTCTTGTCTCACTGATCACAGCCAATTGCGTGAAAAGTGTCCAATCGGCTCGACTGTACACATAACTAGGTGGGTTGTGACACACACTATTATTTCCAGCCTGAGACACGATTAGAGGGAAATGATCACTGTTGTAAAGGTAATTTCCAACTTCAAAATTCAGCAATGGCAAGAGTGATGGAGAACATATAGCTAAGTCCAGAGAGTGAAATGTCCGTGTAGGTTCGTGAAAATAAGTTTTCTCGTTGGTATTTAGCAGACAGAGGCTATGGTCAGAAATGAACTGCTCTATCTATCGACCACGAGAATTCGTATCATAACTACCCCACAGAAAATTATGACTGTTAAAATCACCGAGCAATAAAAATGGAGTTGGGAGTTGAAAAACCAAGTCATTCAGTTCTTCTGCTTGGATTACATCATTCGGTGGTAAGTAAAGACTACATACCGTTATTAGACATGTGGTGTGGATTCTCACAGCCACTGCCTGGAGTGTAGTTCTTAACTGATGTGCTGTACTAGGGTAATTGTTTGATGTAATTATACAAACTCCACCAGACACAGCAGCATCACCATCATTATCCTTTCTGAACCATTGAAACCCACGCATTTTGGTGACAACAGTGGGCTTCAGGAATGTCTCCTGGAAAGCCACACATGCGGGGTTAAAGCGAGAGATGATGGATTTGATGTCATCAAATCCATCATCTTTCGCTTTAACCCCGCATGTGTGAGAACGAAAACCCCGACAATTCCAGGAAACAAAGGAAGTCACGAATGGAATATATTCTGACCTTTATCACTGTTGCTTATGGTCATCTCAGATGAGTCTTCAGAATTGAAATCATCATCTGATGGATGCAGCTTAACAGTGTCTGCATCCAAACACAGAAGAGCTTTTCTTGCAGTTAACGAAGGCTTCCGAACGCCTTCTTTAGGTATTTTTAATTTCCTAGCCTTCAAGGCTTTTGATTTTGCCAAAGCTGATTTGGCAATTACAGTTGTTGGTGCTTCTGTGTTTTTTTGCTTTGGGAGCAAGCTAACTGTAGAAACAGAATTTGTTTCTGTTTGGGTGCTGGAGGATCGGGTCACTTTTTTTGTCATAGTTGCATAACTGACACCAGGAGTGGGAGTTCGAGAACTAACTGTGCGACGAGTTTCTGCATAGGAGACATTGTTTTTAATTTTGAAGGTGACAATTTCTTTTTCCAGTTTCCAAACGGGACAAGATCTAGAATAAGAGGTGTGGTCACCTTTACAGTTGACACACATTTCTTTGGCTTTGCAGGTAGTACAATCATGGTCGTCAACTTGAGAACGGTGAGCGCAAGTAGGTTTCCCTCTGCAAGCCATTTTAGAATGTCCATATCGTTGGCACTGGAAACATCTGAGAGGATTCGGGATATACGGTCGCACTGAACAACGCATGTAAGCCACTTTGATGTACTGTGGCAAGTCTGGCGTTGCAAAAGTCAAAATAAGGTGTTTGGTATTTAATATAATACCATCTCTTTTGATTGTTATTCTTTTGACAGCGCAGACTTTTTGGCTTTTTAAGTTGTCTAAAATTTCATCAGTGGACGTATGATACAAATCCTCTGCAGAAATTACTCAATGTACAAAATTTAGTCTAGAATGAGGCTCTACACTGACAGGTATGTCAACAAGTAATTTCATACTTTGTATCATCAGAGCCTGCTTTTCAGATGTTGTCTCAGTAAGTAAATTTCCCGTTCGTAGTTTCTTTACAGATTTCACTACTCCTAAATGAGATGTTAATCTTTTTTCAATAAAAAAGGGAGAAACATTTTAAAAAGATCCTCCAGTTCTTTTCACAATGAAGTATTTAGCATTACACATTGGCATTTGTTGCTCCCGAGGGAGTGAAGAGAAAGTTGCTTTATTCATATGGATTAAGATAAAATTCAGGGATTAGACGGCACCACCCACCACGGAGCCCTACGAGGGGATACATGTTAGTTGTACCAGTGCTAGTCAGTCCCTATACGCTCACGGTACATCCCTGAAGTGGACTCCACCCTTAACGAGTCACCCAGTAGATGTACCGATCGCTTGATCCATAAAGCCGATTGATGTGCTGAGGACCACAACACACCTCCCGTTTACCTGAAGCAGAGGCCAAAGCAATGTGTTGGTCTCAGGAGGCCTCAATTACCAGGATCCTCCTTTCCAAGGACACGGGTCTTCACGCACGGCAAACACGTTGGTGATTTAGTCCTCAAGAGTAGCCAATAGCAACAGAGTGGCGAAAGCTACTCAAGGGGAGCCCTCAACCTCTTACGAGGCAACCACAACGAGGGAGAAAAGGAAAAAAAGCAGAAGAGTAGTGGAGAGAGGAAAAGAAAGTAGAGGACAGATCACTAGGGTACCTCGGGATTGTGACACCTGTGTTTACCTAAAGAAGGTAAACCCCCTGAGGGGGATATATACATACATATACATATATATACATATATATATACATATACATATATATATATATATGCATATATATATACATATATATATATATATATATACATATACATATACATATATACATATACATATATATATATATATACATATATATATACATATATATATATATATACATATATATATACATATATATATATACATATATATATATATATATATATACATATACATATATATATATATATATATATATTCCATAAATAAAAAACTTTACATAAAACAATTATTTAATTATTTTACTGAAAATACATTTTTGTTTAAAACTGCAAAGTATATTATCACATTCTTATTTTTTGATATACAAATTGGAATTTACTTTGATACATTTTTTATGAGTAACCTCTTATAAAATTGTAAAAAAAATATATAATCATATAAATTATAGTATCTAAAATCGTAATATATTTTGTTTTCAGAAAATACATCCTAATTTTTTATCATAAATAATTAAAAGATTTCATATTTTATTATTTTTCTACGTTGATATATAATATATATATATAGCTTGATTACAAAATGCATTTTGGGGGGTGTTTAAAATCAAACAAATGTGGGCAATTTTAATATATCTCGAGTGTTAAAATTTTGAAGTTGAAATGTAGTTCCATGTAGGATTGAATAACTATTGGTTTGGTGAAAAACTTAACAATACATTTTATTGATAAAATTTAAATTCTGTGAACCCCGAATCGCGCGCCAAAAATTTAAGGTGTAACCGATTGTAAACTTTCAAGTGAAAATGCTTACAATTTTGAATATTCAAATACTTGGAGCTATTTCCAGACGAGAGGCTATTAACTAAGAAAAATTTAACTCAAAGCGTACTAAACTGAAAATTTGCTATATAAAAGATATCTTTCGCTTATCAACAAAAAATACGATTTTTCAATTTGCTATTAATAGTTTAATATGCTTAAATCAGATTATCTGATTTTGTTTATATTTTAATGTTTGTTTGCCAATTGTAATTCCGGAACTATTATTCATTTTATCAATAAAAAATATTTTAAAGTAACAAATCGAAAAAATATGTTATCTTCTTTGTTTCAAAAAAAATTTAATTATATACTTTGTTCTTCATACCAAAATTATAATCAAAGTAGGTTCCCATATTTACTTATTTCAATTAATGTCTTTTATTAATTGATATGTCAACTTTAGGATGCTAACTAAATACATCATATTTTAAAGGGAAAATAGCTTAAAATTATTTAGTGCCTCAGAAATTATTCTTACTTTAAAATCATTAATCTTAGATGTATATATTTAAAGTGAATGTATTGCTTAATCCATTCATATTGTAAAAGGAAAATTTTTGATACAAATATGTTTTGCTCAAATAAAGTATTTTAGGAATCAATTTACTAATTACTATAATATTAATGTGAAGCATAAATGAAATAACGGAAATGAATTTAAAATTCAGAGTCCAAATTTACTTTAAAATTCTTGATGCATTTTGTAAAAATGTTTTCCCGGTAATTTAATGTTTATTCAAATTTAACATTTTTCTTCAGTAAGTTGTTTATATAAATTAAAGATAATACTTTTTTTAAATTAAGCAATTAGTTTTAAAATTCACTTGAAATATTTGATGTTGAAATGGGCATTTCAACGATTCATATCTATAAATTTATTTTTAGATATAAATTAAATGAATTTAGTTAAAATTTCATTCCCAGAGATTTAAACATATTTAATATAATTTTGAAATTCATAAGAAAAAAATTCTTAATTATAATTAGAATTTACTATATTAATATTCATTGAAAATCATGTCACATTAAACTTACAGCCCAAGGCATCGCTGAGTCTTCAGTTCGTGAATTAATCGAAAATCTATTTGTAGTCAAGGGCAACTTCTTTTAGATTCCTCCTTTTCCTTTTGACATTCTGTAGAAGGAAAGGCACAAAAGAAATTCCTTAAATTAACAATCAAGAGAATTACGAGAGTTCAAATTGAAATTCCGAAAGGTATTGAAAATTCCTTAGAGACTTTTGCAAAGTTTGATTTTTTTTTCTTTTGTTCTCTCTCACATAGCAAAAATGCTTGATCATAGGCAGTTATAATTTATGTTTTAACTGTATATATGTCAAACATTTTTGGTCCTTATATAAATAAACATTAATAGATCCTTTCACATTGAATTTATGTGAAAATTAAATAGTAAAATATGTTTTCAAATAGTTGACTTGTTTCCTTATTTATTTGCTCAATCATATATTTTGAATTGCTTAATAAAGTGTTTGTGCAATAAAAGAAAATCGCAGTATGAAAACAAAATTACTAGGCAAAACTTTTCAGTGTTTTTAAATATACTTACGTAAAGCACAATACTTTTGTTTTCATAATAATTTTTACTTTATGGCTATACAAGTATTCGCTTAAGTTAAAAATTTTAATACACTTTTTTGACCTAATATTTCATTTTGAGTTTTCGTAATATATTTGATGTATATACCTTGAAACAATGAGATGAAATGTTTTTCAGGAGAGCATAGGAAGCAATTTTGATGTTACGTAAAATAATTATTAACAACGAAAATACCATATTTCTAAAACTGTTTATTGCTTTATTACGGGACGAAGTTCCAAATCTTATTCGCAGCATAAGAAATATTTATTATTAAAATGATTTATGAATTTTAGACCAGTTTCTCTTTATTTTATCAAAATCAATTAAGTATCTATACCTATATAGGATAAGAGAGTTAGTATTATTATTGTAGTTTATAAATTATTATGTGAGAGAATGTACCATGATATAAATATACTAAATTCTAGTAACAAAATATTAAAAGAAACAGCAAAAACTTCTAAAAATGTTAATGTATAATCCGGATAGTCAGAAATTTCTTGTAAACTTTCAAATATATAATATTTAAAATTTAGGCTTACTGTGGTTTCTTAACTTAGCAATGTGCTAAAGACTTCATGAATAGGTTTCAAATAGATATTGAACAACGAGAGAGAGAGATATTGATCTCCCTTCAGATCAGTGTCAAAATTGAGAAAGTGGATACTCTGGTAGTGCCATCTATCGGATGATTTAAAGAGCAAAGATATACTTTTACCTTCTTAGTATTCTGATCAAAGCTAAAGTCGCTATTTATTGACTGAAATTCACATAGCCAAGACATAGCAAGGTTGACTTGTCCAAGTGTCATAATTAACAACAACAGCAACACATGCATCTGTCATGATGACTGCTTTGAAACTCTCCGGATTTTTTTCTTTGTGATACATGAATAAAATCCACAATTTATAAAAAGTTCTCCAAGAAAACAAATTTGAAATAACTAATGGCACAGTTATTTGAATTTCCACTTTGCGATGTCAGAATATGGATAGGGAAAATAAGTGAAAGTATTTAATAAACACAGGATGTAGAAATAAAAGGATAAACAAAAACATACACTTTGCTGTATGATATTCAGGGTGATCTTTTTTTAAAGTGACAATGTTTGGAGCGTCCTGTAGCCCGATGTAATAACCAAAATGACACCAAACGGTATTTAGATTAAACAAAACATGGGAAAAAAAAAAGACTCCATAAAAGTTTAGTCCCAAAAGTCATCACCAGGGAATTTTGTGGCGCTGCTGTAGTTTACATCAATGAGAATTAACATAAAACACGGGAATGAATAGAAAAATGCAAATGTTGTGCAATGACAGTGAGAGTAATAGGGGCTATGAAAGCAAATAGTAGAAAGCTCCGACAAATATTCTCAGCTGAAATAATTGAGCTCCAGTGACCATGCCTCTCACGTTACCAGAACGTGCATTTATGTTGGTGGGGTATCAAATTTGTCTATTGAAAAGAACAACATAACTAAGACAGGTGCAGAATATTCTTCGTGATATGTTACGCACAGCTGTGGAGAGAGTTGTGCACAGAATGCATGATGTTATTTCTGAAAACGGTGCTCACATTGAATGTGGTCTAATTACTCACCGGGAAAGTTTATATAGTGAATAAATATTGATAATTTAACTATACGATTGTATGTGTTAGTATTTTTCTTTTTTCACACATTTTATATATTGTAAAGTGCCCTAAAATTTCCTAGCGACGGCTTTTGGAATTAAATTAATTTTCACGGAATCCCTTTATCCGTGACTTGATTAGTCTAAATACCAAGTTTTTTTTTTTGCCATTTCGGCTATCAGATCGAGCTACAAAGCGCTCCAAACACTGTTCCTTTAAAAAAGACCACCTTGTACTTTAAATTACATGTTTTCATGATGTGACACGTATGTTTTCACAATTACAACACAATGGGTTAAAAGTGCAGCGTAATAGCTAAAACAGCATATTTGACAAAAATTAAAATATTCACAAAAAAGGATGAGTACATCATTCAATATTAATTTGAATTTCAAAAGTTAAAGTTAACAAAAAAATGTGTATTCCACTTTTAAGTCATAATACCTTTATGAGTCTAGATATAGTAACTGGGAGAGTATTTTTCAAATTTTGCAGTGTAAAAATAATTGAGCATTATCTAGATTTAAATGATAAATAGAAAAGACTGCATACCGTTACTAAATTCTAAATTGTGCATTCATAGTGATATTTCATGGTTATTATATAACCATTTTCAATCTCTTATTGCACTTATTTTCTTACCATAAAAGATGGAAACTAAAATTTAAAGTCAAAACTTTTTGTGATTTTGTAAATTTTTAAAAGTGTTAAATAGTTTAGGCTTTTGTTAATATCTAATAAAGGTTTTTTAGAACTGCAAAAAAGCATAATGTATGAATCTCATTAAAAACCAAGCAGTTCGAGCTATTTAGTAATCCCGCACACTATAGTTAATTTTAGAGCAAAGTCCAAGATATAAACTTTCAGAATTTTCTAGCTTATTTCTGAAATTGAAACTTTATATATTATTTAAAAAAGTTTAATTTGTATTAAAATGTTATGCGTTAACTAATAGTAAAATACAAAAAATAATGTCTGAAATCCTAATTGATGACATCAAATTTTCTATCAAATTATTTTAAGGAAAAATATAAATCAATATTTTCATAATTTTTCCTTCCATAAATTATACTTTATTTCATTTAAAATGATAAAAACAACGATTGAAATTCTATCTTTCATTTTAAGCAACGTTGAATTTACTTAAAACTCATTCAGATTTAAATATCTGTTAAAATATGAAATAACACTTTCGATAAGATTATTAATGGTGATTTTTGATTCCAAAAAGAAATTTAATAGCAACAAAATGTTTTGTAAAATTTTAAATTATCCGTATATTAAGATATTTTGCTATCTGCAGAGTATAAATGTTTCTGTTTCTTTACAAAAACGAAAAATGTACTTGAATTCTAAAGTTTTTTAGATTCCGTCTCTATTGTCGAAAAGTTGTTTTCTTTTATGAAGTAAAGGCGTGCATAATATGATAGTAAATATTAGAATTGAAGTTTAGGCAGTATCTTCAAATTGAATAAAACAAGAAAATATTGCTGTAGAAGCACTTAAAGTTTATTTTCCGCATACGAAATCTATAAAATATCATTCAGCCTTATAATAACACTAAACAAATGGTAAATATAACATAAAATAGAAATGCATTAAATTCAACACTCGGATTTCAAAATATAAATAAATTTTAATAAAACTACAAATCATTCTGGCTCATAATGCCTCGACAATGAAAAAATAACTGAATCTAAAATAGCAATATTATATTTCTTGTATTTATATGAGAAAAATAAACAAATACACATTATTTTATTACTTTATGTTTGTAATTGTACCATGAAAAAACTACGAAATTGTTGAGTTTTAATTTCAATGCTATCCAAAAAAGCTTGACTGACTTTAGGGATTTTGTGAGAACTTACCTTTTCCAGTTTTATCCGTATTTATAAAATGTGTGTTTCATTATGTTTTCATTTAAATGAATATTTTATGTTTTTATCTGCATCTGTATAAAATAATAGCTTTTCGTAAGTTCATTAAAAGTATTCAAAACCATTGCTTTTTAAAAGCCTTTCATGCTATTTTTAACGATATTTTATAATATTTTATATCATAATTTGGAAATAATTGCTTGGTTTTTATTGTATCCTTCAACAATGGTTCTTCTTCATGAAAGGAATATTTTCAAAGAATAATTATTTTTTACATTTTTGGTAATTGGAAAAAAATAATTTCAATTCACAAGAAAGAATTTTTATAGCAATTCAAAGTAGTCATAAAATGTCACTCATATAAAAAATGTATATACTATTTGGAAAACTTATTTCTAATTATTACATGCATTTTTATTTGAATGGCTTTTATGACTATTTTCATTTCAAGTCTTTTTCAAAAATAGTTCAGTATAAGCATTTTTAACTGAAATAATTGAAAATATATACAGAAATATATTATGTTTATATATTTAATTGTCACAGTCAAAATACTTTTATTTTTAATAGTTTTTATTATTAAAATAATATTTACCATCGTAAATTTGATGTCTAGTTAAATATACTGTTGCGTTGTATTACATGAAACATTTTTAAAAAGTAATACCTAAACAAATTTTATTTTTAAACGGGAAAGTTAATATTAGGAAAAGAAAAAATAACTGAGAGACATACAAATAACTGATAATATAATAAGTTTTTTTTTTTTTACACAATGCATTATTTAAAAATTGCTTTTATGTAAGAGAATCAAACAACATTTTCATTCATTCTTTCCCATTTTTTTAAGGAACAAGATTTTGTTAATTTTATCCAAATAATGAACAATAGGAATTAATGACATAAATCAGTATTAAGATTGAGTAACAACACTCCCTTATTAAATTAGTTCTTTTTGCTTAAATATTTGAGTTGAGCATAAAATAAATTTAATAAACAAACTAATTTTTGTAAAACGAAGACAAGGTGTCCATTATTTTCTGGAAATAAACTGAAGGCAATTAAGGAATGTTTATTAAGATATAGGTTCCCTAGAAAAGCTTTATTAGTCAAAGGTATTTTGATTATTAATGTATTGAGGTATGTGTTGCCATTAGTAAAATATCTAATGAAAAAACTTCATTAGTAAAATATCTAATGACTTATAATTTACTGAAACATGTATTTTCTAGCGGAAACTGCATTAGTCAAAGTCACGGTATATTTTTAAGGAAAGATAAAATTTTCACTTACTTATCAATATATTGTATGACAAGTTACATAATTTAAAAGAAAAAGATTTTATTCTTTAGAAAATGGTAAAATTTTATTCAAATTTAAATAAATTATATGATGCAATTTCAACATTAGAATCTTTAATTTTTCGGACGTAACTTAAAAACTTATACTGGGAAAAAAATCTGCAATTATTTGTTCAAAAGCCTAATCGATAATTTCAAATGTCAATGCGTGCTAATATGTAAACAAATAAAATGAAAATGTTTTAACAAATTATTTCTGAAAACTATATAATTTAATGTTGGAAATTTCATGTCAAATTTAATAAAAATAATTCTCTATGATTTATTTTGCAACAGTTAAGAAAATTAATCTGCAAAGTATGCTGAAATAATATGAATATATTTTACTTTAAAAATGTTTATGATAAATTCCAAAATATTCGCCTTTTATTTTTTTAATGATTTTGTATTCAGAGTATATCTTATTTACTCAATGTTGTTCTATTATGAAATCACTAAGTCATGTATGTTGAAATCAACATATGATATCATTGATTACAAAACAAGACAATTTTAATATCACAAGAATCAAAGTTTCCAAATCAAACCATCATCTAGTTAACTATTACTCAATTTATGATGATTTCTATTCAGTCATGAGATATTTTTCTTAAATTTTAAAATAATAGGAAAATCTAAATTCGAGAGTTTATATTTTTGATAGAAAATTATTTTCTCCTTCCAACAATATTTTTATTTAACAGAAAAAAATAATTTCCCAGCAAAGCAAATATTTAAAAAAATTGTCAGATTTTGCTCCTACGAATAAAATAAAAATGAAATGTATTGTTGATTTTAACGTAGTTGTAAAACCAGAATGATGCTAAATAAGATTAGATTAGCAGATGGTAAAAAAAAAAAAAAATGAGAAAATCTGAGTAGGATAAATCATCGATTTGCTTGAATATGCACTGTTACGATATTGGTACAATAATTTTTAAATTGTTTGGCAGAATCAATGTTCAATGAACCTTAAACTACAAAGGATAAGTCTAAACTTGAATGATAAAAATAATTTTGACATTCTTTTTCTTCCAAACATATTTTTAAACCATAATCCATATTAATTTTCCTAATAAGCAGGTAGTTTTGATTTCTTGCTTTTACCATGTGTATTTTTCAACAAAAAAAAAAAAAAAAAAAAAAAAAAAAAAAATTGGTGACATTGATGGAAAAGCAAAGAGTATTTATTGATTGGAAAATATATATAACTGCTTGATGGTACCAATTAATTTGCTACTCAGCAACAAAATGTTGTGACTGAGAAAAAAAGACTGTTGTGACTTTTGTAAGACCTTGAAGGTATGATGAACATTTTAATATTATGAATTTCTTATAGAGGAATAATACTCTTAACAATACGTATAAACAAACTATAAGCTTTAGTAAAAAGTGTTTCTTTGTTATTATTTTGTTTTTTGTTATTAATATGTTTTGATAAATTGCAAAATTATGATGTAAATATCATTTTAAATAAATGAGTGGTAGTAGAATTACATATTTTACTTAAATTTACTATTATTTACTCACTCTATTAAATCATTATTTAATTATTTTTTATATTTTTAAGAAAATTTTTAATTTTAATTTAAAAAAAAAGTTTCAATAATGAACGAGTGAAGTATGAGATAGTAAACAGAAAAATATCATGTTGCACCTGCCCATATGCTACAAAAAGCAAGTGGAATTTGAGAGTGAGTTTCACTATAATTTTCTAACAGATATAAATTCTCATTTCATATCTTTAATTTTTTAAGTGAGATGTAATCTGGGGTTTTGAAATTTTTTTAAACTAGATATTAAAGCAGCGTCAATTTTCTTTATTCAACATTTAAAATAAATTTGTAAAATACAAATTACAAGCGAAATAGTGTTTGGATGAAATATATTGCATAAGCATTGCCCATTTGTTACCAAGTTTGCATTTATCTTTGCATTCTACGGTAGAACTTTAAATATTAATAAGCTCTGCCGAACACTCATGTCTTCACTTCTTTGTCTGTGATGAAGGTATTCCCAGACAGGAATTTCTTAAGATGTAAGAACTGATAGAAGTCTCTGGGAGCAAGACGTGGCTTATAGATAGGGTGTTCAAACACTTCGCAGAGAAACTTTTATATTTTTTGTGGAATTCAATGTCCACAATAAGGTCAATCATCTTATGTCTCTCGTTCTGAATAACTCGACACAAATTCCTTAAGCTGCCCAGCAATGTTCAATGTTTGCTATTGGACCCTTTGGCAAAAAGACAATGAGTAGAATGCTTTTTCTGTTCCGTGCACGTCAGAAAACTGAGCACAGCAGTTTGTGTTTGAATGCAGTATTCTTTAAAATTGTCTGTTATAGAGATTTACTGTGATGTCCATGCATTGACTATTTATTGGTTTTTGGGATGAAGCTTGCACTTCTAATCACTTGTAGCGATACTATTAAGGTTTTTCGTCATTTTCATCATGGTATTCTTGCAAAAAATCAAATCCATTTGATAGACTAAACACAACTGATGATGGCTTTCAATAAAAGCTATCTTCTGTGAGTTGAAAAGCCTTATCACTGACCGCATCTCGTGGTCAGCTGAAGAAGAAATAAGAGCCGACATCTTTGAGAAGTGGAACTCTCTGAGAAGTGACAATAGAATTTTTTTTCAATTGGGGAATAAATTTTATGCAGATTTTTTTGATAGTTTTTACTTCAGAAGTATTTCAAATCAGGTCCATTTATTAAATATGCATATTAAATTTCTTAAAATGTTATTTCTTGTAGACTTCATAAGTATTTTTAAATTAGATTCATTAAAGGAAGTTTCATTAAATCGTGTCCAAATAAAAATAAATAACATAATGTACTTTTAATAATATACATAAGTATGTACTGTTGTTTACAATTGTTCCATTTTAATGTTAATGTGGTATATTGAAAATATTACACTAACACTTAAGCCTACGATAACACAATGAAATTTATTGATAATCTCCTTCTATGAAACACAGGAAAATTTTAAGCATCCTTACTAAAATCCTCAAAACTTATGAATCTTTAACAAATTCTCATTTTGCAATATTTAAAGTGAAAAATTAATTCATAATTTAAAAATGAATTTCTTTAAAATTCAAGTTACAGAGATTAAGCAGATGGAAATGCTGTTCATATAAAATTTTAAACATTAATTTAAGAAAAAAAAAGTACGAAAATATTTTAAAAGTTTATCATTAGGTAAATGTATTATGCTGATAAACTGTAAAAAAGTTATAATTCATGTTTTTTTATGCAAATTGAACTAAATTTTAATTTTAAAGGAAATACTAGGCAAATTTCAGGATTTATGTGTTTTAAAATTATCTCACAGTGAAACCACATGCAATAGAGAAATTATGATAACACTTCCACACAAAATTCATAATTTTTTGATTTATTACTCATACCAACACTCAACTCGTAAATCAAGTAGGATACAGTTTTTTTATGTTATTTCATTAAATTAAAATTAAAAGTGTTGCTTTAAAAATAACATTTATCAAACTTTATCCATCATAAAGTTAAAAATTTTAGTAATTTGATTCCATTAAATAGGATTGATAAATCATAAAGTAAAAAACTACATTGAAATCCAAATGTGACTACTTGGAATGAAATGATTTATACTCGCTGAATCTACTGTTCTAAAAATATTCACCAAAAAATTACATTATGTAATACATTTCAACACTTTTGAAGAAAAATCAGAAAAATTGAAATCGATACTTTACCGAAATAAATATATATTAGTCTTAAAATTATTGAATCTGTCTCATTCCAATGAAATTGCAATATCTAGAAACTTTCCATTCAGAGAATAGAGCAGAATTAAAGTGCAGCAATATATAGTCCTATAGTCCTTTTCACTAATGAAAAGAATTTATAAGCATTGAGAAAGATTATCGGAAATGACAAACAAGGAACACCATTTGATGCAAGTTTCCTTAATGGAATTGGATTAATACATGAAAACATCTTTAAACTCTACCTTTGAAAACTACATATTTACACATTCGAAAATTGTTCATTCATATGTGATATCTGAAGAAATTTATCAGTGGAAACGTTTTCAGATAGTTTAATTTCATGAATGAATGATTTATCCGTTAATATGACAGAAGTGTTTGCAATAGTTTGCGTTTAGTATATTTGTTAATGTTTTGAATGTTTTGTGCATTTACTGAAGATAAACTTATAAGATATTAAGCTTCTGTCATGTTAAACGCATTCATTTTTCATAAATATAAGATTAAATATTCATTACCAATAATGGAAAATTCTATTAATATTTAGTATAAATTTCAAATACTTGGATAATGAAAATTAGACATTACTGAATGTTTTCATTAAATAATATTCTACTTAAATTCCTTTTAAGCAAATTTATAATTTAAAATGATATTTCCTTTGGAGTGTCTAAACAATATGAAAGCATTTTTGGAAGTTTATTAAATTATAGCTTATTTACGAAATCAGCAAATTATATTTACAAAATGATGTAAATGCAATATAATTTGTTGTAGTAGTCTGTAATATCTTATTTAATTTGCAATATATTGTGTTACGATATTGTTTTATTATATTAAAGAAAAACTAAATTAAATTGTTGTTTATTAAAGGAATATATATTAAATTACAGTCTAATTTAAAAATTCGCAAATTATAGTTTAATTATGAATTTCGCAAATTATATGTATACAATGATGTGCCTCAACGATATTTGGAATTGATAATAATTGAAATGGGATAAAAATTAAATTATTATATAAATCTAATTACTAGGTTGATTATTGAGTATATAATTAAAAGAAACTGTATATTTATAATGAGATGCTGAAACTTAAGTATAACACACTTTGATATTGAAATAAATCACACTATGACCAAAAAAGCTTTATATATTTATTTTTTATTGTCTTTATAACAAATTGGTATTTAATATTATTTAAAGAACACACACATTTTTACGAATAAAATTTTAATGTTGTGTTCGATGATTAAAATCGGAAGTTTTGTTGAAACTTTTAATTGAATAAATCAATTTTTATTGATTAATTAAATTTTGATTGCCTTTGAGTAAAAAGGGTAGTATTTATTAGATACCCTTCTCATTTTAGTGATTATTTAGCAATTTATTTTTACTGTTTCTTGACATATTTACAAGTATTTATCGAATTATTTTAATGAACTCTCTCATTTTATATATATATATATATATATTGCTTTATATATATATATATATTGCTTTTATGTGACACTTGTGCTTTACAAAAGGAAACTGTAATAAAATAAATTAAGAATGCGTGTACACATTTTTTGTAGGTGTGTTTCATACTTAAAAAATTAGTAACAATTATTACATAGCATATATTTTGACAAAATATTAAAATATTAATTTAATAAAATATAATTGTTTAGAACGGAACAAAAAACACATAAGTGATGGGACACCATTAGATATGCAACAAGAATCATCTGAAATTAGCAATAAAAATATTTTTTGGGTGTTTTATTCTTACTCAAAAGCAATTGGCAATAATTTATAAAATCATCTGCTCTCCAGATTGTTTTGGAATTTTTGTGTTTTTTAGCGGTGTGCAGCCATGAATTTTAAACGAAATAAACTTCACCTGAAATTCGAAAATTAGTCATCAATTTGCATATTGAAAGTGGAAAATCTATAAAAGAAACTGCTGAATCAGTTACCTTGAGTCATTCAACAGTTTTAAATATCATTAAATGACATAAAAAGAATCATATGATTCAGAATAAAAGTAAACATGGCCGACCTTTAAAGATATCCAATGAAATAAAACGAATTTTCGTTCAAATTATTAAAAAAAAATCCAAGAATGAGTGCTCCTAAAGTTGTTGCTTGTTTTCAAGCATTATATGGAGTAATTGTTAATCCTGAGATTATTAGAAAAGTAATTGCATCTGATGGATATCACAGTAGAGTAGCCAGGAAAAAATTCTTCGTAAGCGAAAAGAATAGAAAATTCAGTCTATCTTTCGCAAAAACCAACATAAATAATAAATTCCGATCATTGGAATAAGGTTATATTTGCTGATGAGAGAAATTTAATATATTTGTTTCTGATGATAGAATCTTGGTGTGGAGAAAACAAAGTGAAGAATTTCGTAAAGAGAACTTGATGCCGACAGTAAATCATGGTAGACGAGGAGTTATGGCATGGAGGTGTATGTCGTCCGTTGGATTTGTTAATCTTGTTTTTATCGATAGTGAATAGGAATAATATATTGACAAATATATTGACAATCTAAAGCAAAATTTGAAATCTTCAGCATGAAAATTGAACTTTCATAACGATTTTAAATTCTATCAGGACAATGACCCTAAGCACACTGCTTTGAACACTAGACTCTGTCTGCTAAATAACTGTCCTGAAATTATAAAAACGCCGCCACAATCTCTAGATTTAAATCCCATAGAGAATATTTGGCAAGAATTGGAATTAAAAATTCGCAAACACATCATTTCTTCAATAAAACAATTAAAATCGGTGCTTCAAGAAGAATGGGGTAAATTTACTCCAGAAATTACAAAAATTGTTACTAACTTTAAATATGAAACACACCCATAAAATATTTGTATATGAATTTTTAATTTATTTTATTACAGTTTCCTTTTGAAAATCACAAGGGTCCCATCACTTTTGTGAGACACTATTTAATAGTAAAATGTAAATATGGCATATACGTCTTCTTTTCTAAGGATAAATTAACTGAAACACTTAGGTTTATATATTTTGATGAAAATTTAATTAAAAATATATTTCTCTAAAGTGATATTCACAATTCTGATATACTGTCTTAGTATATCATTTGTCAGCAACAGGAACATACTTCCAATTACAAAACTGCCTGTTATAAAATGGACAACAGATTTTATAAAGAAGCATAAATGTCAAAAATTTTCTACTTTAAAATTATTGAGTTTATATTTTCAAACAGCTATTGGCACATATAAATTACTATCAAAATTTTCATTCATATACTCTTAAAACACCAAAATTGTAATACTACTTTTATTCCTTATTGACTTTTTTTAATTTAAAACTCTTCACATAACATAATTTTGGACATTGAACCAAAACCTAAAATCCAAAGATTTCCATTATGCCTATTCAATTACAAATTTTAAATGTGTCTAAAGGTATTTTAAATTTCTTATCAATTTCCTTACGCTTAATGATTATGCATTGAAGTTTCAGTATCAATGTGTTAAA